>CM046439.1:27306965-27666676 GCA_025506505.1 Flaveria sonorensis | reverse complement strand
CCTGATCAGAAAAACCTTTAAGTCCCACGGACATTACAACAACTGAAGTAGTCTGCAACAGCTGAAGACATCAGCTGATAACAAGGTCTGAAGACAAAGTCTGAAGTGAAAGAGCTGAAGACAAAGTCTGAAGTGAAAGAGCTGAAGACAAAGTCTGAAGTGAAAGAGCTGAAGACAAAGTCTGAAGTGAAAGAGCTGAAGACAAAGTCTGAAGACAAAAGCTGAAGACAAAGACTGAAGACCAAGTTTCAGATGATTGTCACAACAGCTGAAGAAGACCTCTTCAGTAGTTGTGATGGTTTCCTTTCAGTAGTTGTAGTTTCTTTTCTGTACTTGTAGTTTCAGTAGTTTTATGTTTCTTCGTGTACTTAGAATAATCTGAGATGTTCTCAGTTGTTGTGAACATTCTCAGTAGTTTGCTTACTTTCAGTAGTTTGTAATAATTCTGTTAGATGTCACTATCAAGTGACATCAGCAGACGTCACATTCCTATATATAAGGAATGCTGACCTAATTGTAATCGGTGCAGCTTAGGAAAACCTAGCAGCCGCCACACCGAAGCATGTGTGCATGAATGTTATTATCCTTTGCAGAAAACCCTATATCTATATAACCGTGTACTGTTCCATTGAATATTTATTGTGTTCTTGCTATATTTGCTTAATTCTTGCTCTAATTCCGCTGTGATTCAACTCTAATTGATCAAACTTAGATCACTGATCCTAACAAATGGTATCAGAGCAGGTTAATCATTGATCGGTTTAACAATTGATCATTGAAACTGCTATTTTGATATCTATAGTTTGATCGAATTAGCATATGTGCAAGAACTGGTTATAAAGATTGATTTTCTGCTGCTTCTGGTTATTTAATTTGAGTTTCTTCTTGGTTCTTATTGAGTTTGTTGTGTTTTTGTGCAAAATCTTTTGAAACTTGATTGATTTGGTTTGAATCTGAGAATGACTACTCCATCTAATGATCCTCACAATACTGGCTCCTCAACCAAGCCTCCGATGCTGGTTAGGAGTGAGTATAACATATGGCAACGAAGAATGCTCCATCACCTGTCTGTTAACAGTTCAGGTTGTTGGACATCTGTGGTTCATGGTCCACACAAGCCTATGGTGAACAATCCGGAGACCAATCAAATGGTTCCGAAGAAGAAGGAGCAATACTCAGATGAAGATCGTAAACTGTTTGAGATTGATGCTAAAGCCCATGGAATTCTGGCCATGGCACTGCCGAATGAAATCTATTCTGGGCTTATGCATCATGAAACTGCTCATG
The DNA here is from genome assembly GCA_025506505.1 of Flaveria sonorensis. Lineage (NCBI taxonomy): Eukaryota > Viridiplantae > Streptophyta > Magnoliopsida > Asterales > Asteraceae > Flaveria > Flaveria sonorensis. The sequence continues at coordinate 27,665,389 of CM046439.1, read as the reverse complement.
ACCTCTGGAATGCTTTGAAGGAACAATTCGGAGGAACTGATGAGGTCTTAGCAAACAACAGAGAAATCCTCGCCCAACAATATGAGACATTCTCTCATAGGAAGGGTGAGACACTGACTCAACAGTTTGAGCGTTTCTCCTGCTTGATCTCTGAGCTGAAAATGGTCAAGCATGAGTATACTAACAGCCAGATGAACAACAGATTCCTCAGATCACTGCCTGAGAGATGGGACACATACACCATTGTCCTACGCTCCAGTGCAAATCTGGATAGCCTATCTCTCACCCAACTCCATGGGAAACTGCTTACATTTGAAAGAGAGATAGAGCAGAAAAGGAAACTGGCATCATCAGGAAAGCTCTCTGATGACTTTGTACCAGGTAACACTGCCTTGGTCGGTCATGAGTCAGAATATGCTGGATCAGAAAGTCATTATGATGAGCATATAGATTTCTCTTCAAACAGTTCTGATCATGCATTTGTTGGTGTTGACAGTCATTCTGGGTGTAATAGTGATAATTTATGCTTTATCATGGATGATTTGCAAGGTATTGCTGATGATGATTTAGAAGAGATGGATATTTTGAGCCAAATGGCCCTGATCAATATCAGATCTCAAAAGTTCTACAAGAGAACTGGTAGGAAATTTCCAGGACTCTCTGGCAAAACCAAAGTTGGTTTTGACAAGAGTAAGTTGAGGTGTCACAAATGCCACAGGCTTGGGCACTTTGCAAGAGAGTGTAGATCAACTGGATCTAACTCCTCTGCACCCTTTGTGACCTTTCCAAGCAATAGTTCACAAAACAAAGGGCAACATCCTGCTAGTTCTGGTCATCACTCACAACCTCAATCTCCTGCATACTTTGTCCCTCAGGGTCCAATGCCATATCCTTATCCCTGCTATTACATGCCACAGCCAAATCCAGTTCATGTCCCTATAGCACAACAACCTCAAGCCCTACCTGAGCCTCAACCATCTCCATCACAATCTCAACCTCATCACAGCTTCTTCACACCAGGAGTTGTTGACTGGAGCAGCTTACCAGATGATCTTTCTGGTTTCAATGAGCAATTATCTGCTGGTGCTGGTCAACATGGTGGTGAACATCCTTTTGGGAATCTTGCTCTCATGGCCCTGGAGTCTACTGAGGGTTCCTGCTCAGATGCTTCATCTTCACAGGTAACCCAGGTATCTTCTGAGGCTAAAGCCAAGTTATGTTCTGAATCATGCATAGCTGCCTTTGTCTCTATTAGAGAGGCAAATGTAGCTTTAATCAATCAAAATCTTGAGCTTGAGAAAACTATTTCCAAAAGAAAAGATGAGTATGTGTCTGCACTTAATGACAAAGATGATGAGATTTACAAGCTTAAATGCCAACTTAATGATGAAAAGGCTAAGGTAGAGGTCATACTCGAGAACCACAGAAGTCTCAAAGAGACACTTGCAGCTACCCAAGTTGAGTGTGACCGATGGGTAACATCCTGCAAGGGATTTGAAATGCTTCTCAGCAAGCAAACAGCTTCAAATGTGAAGTTTGGAATAGGTTACAATCATACTGCACCACCTACTGATTTTACTTCAAAATCAATAGTAAAATCTGAAGGTGAAAGTAATTTCCAAACCACATCATCATGTGATTCATCCTCAAATGATAATACAAAATTAGAGGATGAAGTCAGTGTTAAGATCTCAGCAAATCAATTGCCTGATGGTTTAAATGCTGATAAACACATGAAGCTGAGAAATTCAGATGTTGTTCCTCAAAGTACTCCAAGTACTGAAGGGCAAGTCACAACATCTGAAAAGCATTTCAAATCTGATGAAATAAAAGGATTAACAACTGCTGAGGAATCTATCATACGGTCTTTCAGGACGGATAGAGAACAGCTGAAGAACAAGTCTTCAGTTGTTACCGATCCTTCAGTACTTAACACAAGTACTGAAAGGAGGAAAGTACTGAAGATCACACCTTCAGTAGTTTCCACTTCAGCAGTTGATCAATCCAAGATGAAGAATAAGCCATGTGAAATATGTGGTAAATTCAATCATCTATCTGATGAATGCTGGTACAAAAAGGGTTCCAAACTCAACAGAGATAAGCTCATTAAAGAAGAGATAAATAAAATGAAAAATGAGTTTGAAACCAAGTTTGTACCACAGTCATCTCAAACTGATAAACCCAAGGCCTCACCAAAATCCAAAAAGAAGGATGGGGTTTATCAGAAAACAGCTGATAGTGTTCCTCATGATAAACATCAGACGAAGTCTGTGAATTTCAAGAAGGAGGAAATGGTGGGTCACAGGAACTCATCAAAAACAAGTACTGATGTGTCAAATGAGCTGAAGGCTTTAGCAACAAATCAGACACAACTTGTTATGATGGTTCAGCATTTGTTGGGGAGAGTTAACCAACTAGATGCACCTGTGATCAAACCACTGAAAAGGAAATCCAAGCCCAAATCTAAGAATTCCATTTCAGCACCATCTCCACCTTCATCAGCTGTTAATCATGAGAAACAAGTTATGGTTAAATCTGTTGATGAAAACATACCCAAAACCAAAAAGGTTTGGGTCTCTAAAGCTAACTAGTTTCTTATGATAAATGCAGGGTTCTTCAGCATGCCAAAGAAGCATCTGGTATGTAGACAGTGGAGGATCTATGCATATGACTGGGAGCAGTTCTCTTCTTAATGACTACTCTCAAGGAAAGAAGGGATTTGTCTCATTTGGAAATGATGCTAAGGGTTACATCATCGGGAAAGGATTTGTGTCAAATGGAGAAATCAGATTTGATGATGTTAACCATGTGGAGAATCTCAAGTATAATCTACTGAGTGTCAGTCAGATGTGTGATAAAGGGCATGTTGCACTTTTCACAAGCCAGAACTGCCGGATTCTGTCTTCCAAAGTTCTGAGGCTGATTGACAAGGTATTGGATGAACATACTCTCCTGAAGGCCAACAGGATAGGAAGAGTATATGCCTTGGATTTGTCAAAGAAGATTGATTTAAAAGGTCATCCTTGCCTGTTCTCCAAGGCCTCTCCTCAGGAATCTAAACTGTGGCATAGAAGGCTGGGTCATGTTAATCTCAAAAACATGAATCAGCTGATCCACAAAGTTTAGTAAGAGGTCTACCAATAAAGGAGTTCCTCTGTGATGAAACCTGCACTGCTTGTTTAAAAGGAAAACAACACAAAGTCTCATTCCTCCTATAGAAGAACCAAAGTCCACTGCCTGCTTGCAATTACTGCACATGGATCTCTTTGGTCCTGTGAGAGTAATGAGCATGGCAAAGAAGAAATACTGTCTGGTAATTGTGGATGATTACTCCAGATTTGTATGGACCTTCTTCTTGCATTCAAAGGATGAGGCTGCTCAGACAATTATTAACTTTGTGTTGTATGTTGAGAAGCAGTATTCCCTATCAGTCAAGTGTATAAGAAGTGATAATGGAACTGAATTTAGAAACCATACACTTGATGATTTCTACCTTTCAAAAGGAATCAAGAGGCAGTATAGCATCCCAAGGACTCCAGAACAAAATGGAGTAGTGGAGAGAAAGAACAGGACCCTAATTGAAGCTGCAAGGTCCATGTTGGCTGACTCTGGTTTGCCACTGACCTTTTGGGCTGAAGCTGTCAACACAGCATGCTATGTGCAAAATAGAGCTTTAGTGAATCAGAGGTTGATGAAGACTCCTTATGAAGTTCTACATCATTTGGCTCCTCTAATTTCATTCTTCAGAGCATTTGGGTGTCCTTGTTACATTCTCAACACAAAGGATCAACTCCAAAAGTTTGATTCTAAGGTGGATGCAGGGTATTTTGTTGGGTACTCATCCACTTGCAAGGCTTACAGAGTGTTCAACTGTAAGAACAAAGATGGTTGAAGAAACCTTGCATGTGAAGTTCAATGAATCTCCTAAGGACAAAATCCCACAAAACCCTGTGGAGTTGTTTGATCTGGACATACTGCAATATGTTCCTTATCAGCCTCCAGCTGTTGCAGATCATGTGAATTCATCACCTTCTGCAGCTAGTCATCCATCTGGTGGTACTGATGTTCATGATGATCCCAGTACTCACCTATTCAAGTTTAGTGATCAACTGCCTGAGTCTACTCAACTTGATGTTCCTGTAGCTTCAGTAGCACCATCCACAACAAATGCTGATGAGATTTCTGAATCCTCTACTTCATTTGATATGCCATCTAACACTTGGTTTCAAGAATCTGGATCAACATCTGTTGCTGCTGAGCGTGCTACAAACACTTGCACAGATCTCATAGTGCATCAAGAGCTGAAGAATCACCCAACGTCTCAAATCATTGGTGATATCAATGCTGGTGTCTCAACTAGAAGTCAATTGTCCAACTTCTGCTTCTATGCTCTTTCATCAGTCAGCAAGAGCCAAAGAACTATCATATTGCATTAAGAGACAATGGATGGGTTGATGCCATGCAGCTTGAGCTTCTTCAGTTCAAAAAGCAGCAAGTGTGGGAACTGGTTCCTCTACCCCCAGGTAAGTGTGCAATAGGCACTAAATGGGTGTTTAGGAATAAAACAGATGAAAATGGGCAAATTGTCAAGAACAAGGCCAGACTGGTTGTCCAGGGGTTTTCACAAGAAGAAGGTATTGATTATGATGAAACCTTTGCCCCTGTAGCCAGACTGGAGGCAATTAGATTGTTCTTAGCCTATGCTGCATTCCACAATCTTAAAGTTTTTCAAATGGATGTCAAAAGTGCTTTTTATATGGTAAAATAAAAGAAGAGGTTTATGTGTGTCAACCACCAGGTTTTGAGGATAATAAACATCCTGATTGGGTGTATAAACTTGATAAGGCTCTTTATGGGTTGAAACAAGCTCCTAGAGCCTGGTATGAAACACTGTCAAATTTCTTCTTCAGAATAATTTCACTAGAGGCTCCATAGATAAAACTTTGTTCATTAAGAAAGTGGGTCAGCATAAGCTCCTTGTTCAAATTTATGTTGATGATATTATTTTTGCTTCCTCTGATCCACAGTTGTGTGATGCATTTACAAAGTTGATGCAACAAAAATTCGAAATGAGTGCCATGGGAGAATTACAGTTCTTTCTAGGTTTGCAAATCAAACAAAAGGCTGATGGAACTTTCATTCATCAGTCAAAATACACAAAAAGTCTTTTGGCAAAGTTTGATTTACAACACTGTAAGCCCTGTTCTACTCCCATGTGCAGCACCACACAACTGGATGCAGATCAGAAAGGTAAAGCTGTTGATGAAACACTTTACAGATGTATGATTGGGTCCTTGATGTACTTAACAGCTTCTAGACCAGATATTATGTTTGCAACTTGTGTTTGTGCTAGATTTCAGGCTGCTCCTAAAGAGTCCCATTTGATTGCAGTCAAGAGGATCTTTAGATATCTGCAAGGTACTCAATCTCTAGGTCTTTGGTATTCCACTGGGCACTCTTGCAAATTAGTTGCTTTTTCTGATAGTGACTATGCAGGGTGTAAATTAACTAGAAAATCAACTTCTGGTGGATGTCAATTCCTAGGCAACTGTTTGGTTTCTTGGCAGAGTAAGAAACAAACATCTGTTGCTACATCCACTGCTGAAGCCGAGTACATTGCTGCTGCAAGTTGTACATCTCAGGTACTCTGGCTTCAGAATCAATTACTGGATTATGGCATTACAGAGACTAAGACTCCATTACTAATGGATAGTGCTTCAGCTCTTTGTATCGTCAAGAATCCAGTCCAGCACTCTAGGACCAAACATTGAGATCAGACACCATTTTATTAGGGATTGTTTTGAAAAAGGTCTGATTGATCCAAAGTTTGTTCCTAGTGCTGATGAGCTTGCAGACATATTTACTAAGCCTTTGGACAGTTCAACTTTCCAAAACCTAGTGTTAAGGCTTGGTATGCTGCAGCTAGAATAAGTGACAACTACTGATGATCTCAGTCAACAAGTACTGATGAGCATTCGTATACTACTGTCACAAATAAGTACTGCAGTTCTTTTATCCTCAGTAGTTTTCATAACTACTGAAGACTAAATTACTTAAAAGTACTGAAGTACTCATCTGTTGAAAGAACTAATGTGGTTACAACTACTGCTGTAGTTACAACTGCTGATGTCAGAATAACAGATAAGTACTGATGACCTATGAAACATCTGAAACTCAGACAAAGTCTGATGAAGTGTTGAGGTCAGAATGAAACAGCTGATGAGCTAAGAATTGACGACAACAGCTGATGAGAAAATTTTCTCTTCAGTTGTTTCTACAACAGCTGCTTCACTTACAACTGAAGCCAAAACCATGTCTTCAGTAGTTTCACAACTACTGATGACTAACACCAAGTCTTCAGTTGTTACAACACCTGAAGCCAAAACCATGTCTTCAGTAGTTTCACAACTACTGATGACTAATACCAAGTCTTCAGTTGTTACAACTTCTGAAAGTTAAAACCAGGTCTTCAGTTGTTTTCAAACAACTGATGACAGCACCAACACTTTCAGTCGTTTTATATCAGCCTTTGTCTTACCCTATAAATACCTAACCTACTTTCAGACGTTTCATTAGCCGTTTCCTTCATAGCCGTTTCGTCCTTTCACTCTCACAATGGCGACCATGAAACTCAAACCCAGACACAACTGTGTTGCCTACCTCTCGAAATCGGCCTTCTGGAACAAATTTGATAACGCCATCGATCTTATGGTAGATTCCCAGTACCGAACCGCGTTTCTTCTGAATCCTACCATATACCCCGATTCCCTAAGCCAGTTCTGGACCAACGTCTCCGTGCAAACTAGTGAGAATGATAGCCAAATCACTCTCCAGTCGTTGGTCAACCAGAAACAGGTGGTCATCACTACGGACATCATTCGACAAACCCTAGATCTACATGATGCCACCTGTGTCACAGAATACCCGAAAGGCACAACCGATATGTCTTTCATCAACAACGGGTATGAAGGAGACTTAAGTGCTACCACCATTATGAAGAAGCACTTCCATGATGCTGAACGTCTTATCTTCCACATGGTGAATGTCTGCCTTGCACCAAAAACCTCCTCATGGGATCAAATGTCTTCCCGATGGCAACAGGTATTATACTCTATCTTTGAACGACAAACTTTAAATTTTTCTGAGATAGTGTTTATGGAACTAAAGGATCTGGCCTTGAAACCTGTGGCAAACAGATGGATATTATATCCCAGGTTTCTCATGGCCATAATTTTAACACAGCTAAAATCAGACGGCCTTGTTGGCCTTGGAGTCCCTGCTCCGGCTGTATTGCCTGAAGTATACTCCAGGCACAACTCTGACCCTACAATGAAAGGGGCTGCCCGGCTGCTCAAACCCAAGCAGCGGGAACCCACAGCCTCCACTTCCAGATCCAAAGTCCCCACCAAACCCAAAACCAAAAAGCCCAAAAAGGCTACTCAGGGAGATGAGTCCCCTGAGGATGCCCCTGTAACACCAATACAGGAAACACTTACTGGTTCTAACCCCCAGTAGTGTCAAGACTCCACCAACCTAGCCGCTCAGGCATCCTCTCAACAGGATCCTGATGCAACCAAAATTGGGGATACCACAATGCTGGAACCTATCTCAATTGAGAAGGTTACCATTGAAGAGCACCAGTCACCCCGGGTGCAATCTGCTTCAACCCTATCTCCAAATGCAACCGCCCCTCAAAGCCCAACATTTATTGTTGCACAAGTGTTGAGTCAGCTGCATTCCTCTCCTCCTCCCCAGACACCAATTACAATGGGGAGAACATCTGAGGAAGAGGACCAAAATGCTGCTGATAGCCCACAGCACAGGGGTTATAATGTTCAATCTCCCCGTGTAGAGGAGGAGGTTAGAACATCTGGTGAGGCTGCCACTTCTACTGATTCAGCAAATGAACAGGATGAAGTTGGTAACATCTCTAAGACCTCACCAGAGGCAACTGCCGATGAAGGACTCAGTCCTGAGGCAGGAAGTCCCCAGAACCAAGAACAAGGGGCACATGCTACAACTGATCTACACTCAGGGCATGTACATCCTGATTCAATCAGGAGGTCAGGGATTCAGCAAAAACTGATGATGACCTGGGCTTTTTCTATGATGTCTTAGCCCATAACACAATCCTTGAGGCTGAGGTGAGTAGACTCAAAGAACTGCTTGCCAAAATGTCTCAGGATCAAAGTCCATCTGCCCCAATAAACCAACAGATGGCACCTTCATCTGAAGGTTTCCCAACCACTCCGCCACTTCACTCAACTGAGCCACCAGCCACTGTTGTTGGCACCACCTCTCAGGGACAGAACCCCTCTGAGCAGATGGTTGCTACATTTCAAAATTCCTTACCTCTCATCACTCCCATCATCAATGAGATTGTACATAAAGCCATTGATGAGAGGATCTCCTCGACTCTAAACACACTTGTTGATGATGCTGTGCACAAGAAGCTTTGCCATTCAACCCCTGAACCCAATGCACCCAAAAAGGGGGAGTCTAAGGTAGTGAAAGAAGGAAAGAGAAAGAGAGTGGAAGAGGATAAACAACAAGAAAAAGAACAGGAAAAACAGCTGATCACATACAAGAGAAAGAAAAGTGCTGGAACTCAAAAGCTGATGAAGAGAAATCATTGGAAGATCTGATTAAAGAAGCTGATGAAGCTCACAGCAGATCAATGGACAAAATAATAGATCAACTCTTCAGACAGGGCTTTGATACAGCCACATTAGACACTGAGATCAGAAGGCTGGAGATTAATGAGATACAAGAAAGATGGGCCAGTTATAGTGTAATGGAAAGGGAGAGGTTGGAGATAATGATCCGGTTTATTGCAAAATACTTGGGAAGATCATTAATTGAGATAAATCTTGGACCAGAGACAGTATTCTGGCAATAACCACCAGAATCTGTGCTTCTGAAGAATTCAACAAGGGGTTGATTATAGAAGCCTTAGACGAAGCAGGTGCTGGGAAGAGAACTGATATGGCCAAGCTTTCCAAAGCCAAACTCACCATAAAAATGCTAGATCAGCCTTCCCAAACTCCCTCTCAAAAACAACCAACCCACAACCCTCCAAATCAACTCAACCCTCAAAACCAACTCCCTTACCCCAAAAACCACCTCAAACCACATCCAGTGATGCACCCAGAAGGAGGAGAAGGGTGTTGAGGATGGTAGAAGAAAGAAGAAGAAGATGATGAAGAAGATAGTCTGCCAATCTCTGCTGTTCTAAAATTACCTGAGCCCAGAAGTCAACAAATGATAACACCAGACTTTCAGAGGCAAATGGTGAAAGTTAAGATTGAAGAAGAAGAACAACAGAAACAGCACGATGAGCAACTTTTGAAGATGATTGACAAAGAGTTTCCTCAGTCATCATCTATACAAGCCATGAAGAAAACATGCTCAAAGGCTGTATGCTCTCAGGTATACCTTTCAATATCAAAAGGAGAGAGTAAGGATTTGGCCAGACCCCAGGGTTAGTTCTAGAATTCATAAGAAATCCATACCAAGTAGATACAATGGCCAAGTGAGAAAGACCATAGATGCTGCTATTATGTTGGCCATTGTAGTCTCACCCTGGGAAATACTTGAAGACTTCAAGAGAGCCTACAAGTCAAAGATGACCCCTCAAACTCTAATGGAGAACAAAATGGTCAAGAAGGGGTTGTTATACAAGAGGCTTGAAGAGATCAAGAAGAATGAACTCCAGTTGTTATTAGAAGGGACTCACCAGATGAGTTTGCTTACAGAGAGATAACAACTGTTGAGTTGAAAAATGGAAAGACGATAAAGTACTTATCAGAGTACTATGGCCCAGAGTTCTTCTTCGAAGGAGAAGCAGAAGAACTCACTAAGGAGGAACAAGTTGTTCTCCTTGAGGCCTACGTCAGAGAGTCTTATAGACTCATCAATGGGAAGTAGGTTTCATGGTTGGGATAACAGCTCTGTGTCCAGTTCCCCAAGACAGAGTTCCCTTCCATCCTTTGACATTCACATCTACTGAAACCTGTTCCCTGGCCTGTGCTTATCCGATATCTCTAAAGCTGATCAAGAGAGTATTTCTGCCAAGAATAAGTGGGACCTCAATAAGCTTAAAGGTTTTGGCTGCATTGGTTCAGGGGGAGTTTGTTGGACCAAAAGAACCAATGAGCCTGATCAGAAAAACCTTTAAGTCCCACGGACATTACAACAACTGAAGTAGTCTGCAACAGCTGAAGACATCAGCTGATAACAAGGTCTGAAGACAAAGTCTGAAGTGAAAGAGCTGAAGACAAAGTCTGAAGTGAAAGAGCTGAAGACAAAGTCTGAAGTGAAAGAGCTGAAGACAAAGTCTGAAGTGAAAGAGCTGAAGACAAAGTCTGAAGACAAAAGCTGAAGACAAAGACTGAAGACCAAGTGTCAGATGATTGTCACAACAGCTGAAGAAGACCTCTTCAGTAGTTGTGATGGTTTCCTTTCAGTAGTTGTAGTTTCTTTTTGTACTTATAGTTTCAGTAGTTTTATGTTTCTTCGTGTACTTAGAATAATCTGAGATGTTCTCAGTTGTTGTGAACATTCTCAGTAGTTTGTTTACTTTCAGTAGTTTGTAATAATTCTGTTAGATGTCACTATCAAGTGACATCAGCAGACGTCACATTCCTATATATAAGGAATGCTGACCTAATTGTAATCGGTGCAGCTTAGGAAAACCTAGCAGCCGCCACACGAAGCATGTGTGCATGAATGTTATTATCTCTTTGCAGAAAACCCTATATCTATATAACCGTGTACTGTTCTATTGAATATTTATTGTGTTCTTGCTATATTGCTTAATTCTTGCTCTAATTCCGCTGTGATTCAACTCTAATTGATCAAACTTAGATCACTGATCTAACAGATGCTGAATGGGATGAGATTACTAAAGATGAGTCTCCCAAAGAACAAAAAGAATCACAGGCTGATGACCAACTGTCATCAAAGACATATTGGAAGAAAGGCCTGAATCAACTATGTTTATGACCCTGATCAATCATGGGTTCCGTATGACATGGTTGAGAGAATGAACATGACAGAAATGAAGAAAAGCACTGAAGGAATTTGAACTAGCAAGCTTCATGATTCCAGATTGCGATATGAAACATTCTCAACCTTCCAATCAATTCAAAGAATAAAGAAGAACTAGGCCATTATGATACAGCAAAGCTGAACAAATACAATATGACTTGTTGGTTACAAAGTCATAACTACAAGATACATGAGCTAAAAGGAAGATCATTGGGAGGGGCTTAAAAGGATGATGGAGCATGTAATGAAAGTTGAGCTTGAAACTGGTGTTAAATTCGGAACTAAAGCTCCAAATCCAGCTGCTGAGCATCATAACAAAGTCCCTGTGAGCCTGTCACTGTTGAAAGTAAAGACCAGCATAAAGGGAAGATAAACTGATTAGAGAACCAAGAGAAGTGATACCTAGCAAAGTATGGCCACTTGGAACAACAGTCAGAGAATAACTGAACAGAAGTCTACCTTGATAGAGTGTTTGATCACCTCAAAACTCCCAACTCTGTGGAAGACAACAGGATTAGGGCTAGAAATATGATCAAGAGTGGGATTGTGCAGTCATAAAGAGATCATCTAGAAGGGTGTAGTACTTTCATGATTTAGAACAAGTCCTGTGCATGCCTGATGTGACATCAGAGATCTACAAAGCCTAATCATCACTAACTACCTAATTCACCAAGAGGAAGAGACTCTCTGTATTGTGGGTAAGTTAAAGACAAAATTCAGAAATGATATGCTAAAAGAAACTAGGAGAGAGGATGATGAGCACAAAAGAAGAATAAAGAGAATGAAAAGATCAAAATCCAACCCCTCTACATGGTAGATGACGAGTTCTAAAGAGGGTTGGATACCAAAACAGAAGGAAGTAACTACTAAAAGCTTTGATGTAATCAATATACATTACCATAACTGAATGGGGATATGTTGAGAAACAAAAGAGTTGGTGCTACTGAGGAATGCTGAGAACAAAAGAGGTGATCGAATCAGGATCTTTGATCCAGTGGAAATCAAGCTACTCCATCCCAACTACACTTCATACTTACATGACAAATTCTTTCCAAAGCTGACTGATGAAAGAGCTTAGAATGATCTATGCTACATGTTCATATGATTCAAGTGATTGATAAACTGCATGCCAAGGCTTACAAGAGAAGAAGATATGAGGTAGGGATTTTGAGAGGATCAAACATCAAGGAAGTGAGTGAGCTGAGGATCTCAGAGCAAGATGAGTTAGAGATAGTCCACAACAATAATGTTTTGGAAACTCTTACAACTAAAGAAGATGTTTTGGGTCTTAGTTTTGAAACATTACAAAAGATCAGCAAAATGAAGATCAACTACAAGTATGATGATCAGAAGACTGCTGTCTCTTACTTCTATAACAAAATTATAGCAAGAGTGAAAGATCTTTCAGTTTTGAAGAACTGATTACAAGTTTCTAAGCCTAAGGGGGAGTATTGTTAGATCTAGGAATAATAGGTCTAGATCATTTTGTATAGGCTCAGAACTTTAATCAATTCATGTAATGAATATTTGTAATTCATTTGTATATATATAGGTAACCCATATGTGCATTGTTTTATGTGTATGATTACACGTACAAAATTATACTTAGTCAATTTGTGAAATTGACTGTGAAAAACATCTACGGGGTGAACATTTGTTCTTCCGTAGATATCTTTCTTGCAAGACATTCATCAAAAGATCTTCTACGGATGAACATGGATATTCACTGAACACACAAAGTAGCTGCGGAAGACCAAGTAGCTGCGGAAGAATAAAGTAGCTACGGAAGAACAAAGTAACTACCGAAGAACCAGACACGTAAATCATACAAGTGTTTCTAGTCAAACAAGTCAACAGTTCAATCACAGACTCCAAGAGATTCGTTGTTCCTTAACAGAAACATGCGTGTCTATAAATGTGAGTTCTATGGTTCATATCAAGTACACAGAAATAAACGGCAACAAATATACCATCACATCGTTTCGTACGATCAAAACAAACCCTAGCAGCCGTCACATCAACACACCATAAATCATAAACGCAATCATTGCATAGAATTTTGTTAGCAATTATTATTTGACTCTTTGTAATCATTAATTGGTTTTAATGAATTACGTTTGATTCAAATCATTGTTCTTTTCATATTGTTGATATCGTTTGATCATTTATTGTTTATTTGTCTGGCATCGATATTTATTTATTAATCAACTAAACAATGATTAATGATAATTCCGCAATCATTAATTCGAAACCAATCTAACATTGATAATTCCTGATTGCGATCCTTGGATTCATAGACCTCTCATTTCTCTCCCGCTTCACATTTCCTGACCAAAACTCTTCTCTTTGCCCCCTCAATGGGCTCATCAGTCATCACATCATCATAAACTATCCCACTCAACTCCATCAAAGACTTGAAGGTCTTCGGCCCGTGCCTTCACATACGTCCTGACCATGAAGGCAAACCTTACATATAACACTTCATCCTCCTTCCTCTGTACTCACCAGGTGAGGCACCAACCTTGCCATCTCGTTGAGCGAGATGTGTACTGCTGTGGGTCATATTCCAGCTTTAAAACCCAAAATTCCTTTTCCACCCTGTCAATCTCATTCTGAGGGAAGAAATTTTCATCACCATCTCTTTCAGGTCATCCACTTCAAGTTCTTAAACTCAAGAGGGTCTTTAGTTTGCTTGATGGTGTTCCACCAATGAATAGCTTCATCAACAAATGAGTGAGCTGCGAACTTCACTGCCTGGTCAGCCCTACATTAACTGATCTCAATCACGCTTCCATCTCAGACACCCACTGGAGAGTGGCAATAGCACCACCCTTTCCATCCAGGGATGGAGGATTGCACCCCTTCAAGATGTGATACGAACACCCTTTAGGTAAATCCCCATCAGTTTCATCCTCCTCGTCCTTCCCATCCTTCCCGAGCCTTCTTCGGTACCTTCACTATTCTTGCTAGCTTTGTTCTTTGCCTCCAACATCCACTCCTGGTTACCTCCTTTATGTCCTCAGTCATGATCGAAGGCATGATGTCCTGAAGGACTTGTGGACCTCTTCGGCGATAGCCTCCCTGACAACAGGCTCCATCGGCACCTCCTCAGTCGTCTTCTTTTGGTCCTGGTGAGTGGTGGTCTACCCCTACCACTACGAGCACCTCCTAGAGTAGCTTTTCTTCCGGCCATAGCTTGCTATAAGATATAAAAGGCTAACATTATCATTCTAGGTAATAGTTCAGATCATGTTAAGAGGTAAGTTTCTAATGACAGTGGCGAGTTGTAACTAACTACTTACTTTACTCTTCATGCCTAAACGTTCCTATCCTGAGTCATATCAGCTCTCATCTCACTAATAGCACTATAACCTCAAGGAACCTCTAATAGTCGTAACCTTCCTAGCATGGAACTACTGGCACTGGCATCCCTTAATCGATCCATTCTCAGTTCGAGTCTAGACATCGGAGTGTCTAAATCTCTCAAACTATGGCTTTGATACCAACTTGTAGGCCTCGTTTCTTGAAACCCCATAGTTGGATTTGGAAATCAGAAACACAAGTTCTCGAACATCAGATTTCATTAATATACGCAGCGGAACGTACACAAAATTCGATCGTAAACATTACATCAAAAGATCACTTTAACTATCTAACTAAAGCTCTATGCCGGGATGCCAGACTCGATCATGTGCAGGTAGCTGTCTTCCATCCATGCCAAGCTCACCCCCAAAAATGTATAGCATACCTGTCAATCTAATATGCATACAAAAGTCAGCGACGCTGAGTGAGCTCTAGATTTACTATAACAAAACTGTATATATATTGACATCACAAAAACTTTAACCTCGTTCATCATCAACATTGTCATCGAACTCATTCGATAACCAAACTTTAACGTTAGCTTTCCCTTTATCATTTTCTTTATTGTTACGTTACCCCCACAAAATCAATCACTATAGCATCGCGTTACCCATACTTTATCTTTTTACTTTAGCTTATCGTTTACTTTATCTTTTGAACTTAGCACGAAGCTTAGATCCTTTATCAGGTGAGAACACAACAAATGTCATTCTCCTTTAGCTGCACGGGCATACCCAAAGTATACCCCTATGTGAGCACACCGATGTGTAGCTCCTATGCGAGAATGCACAAAGCATATCTCCTTTAATGGCACAGGCATACCCAAAGTATACCCTATGTGAGCACACCAATTTGTAGCTCCTATACGAGAATGCACAAAGCATATCTCCTTTAACAACACGAGCATACCAAAAGTATACCCCTATGTGAGCACACCGATGTGTAGCTCCTATGCGAGAATGCACGAATACAATTCTCCTTTAACGGCACGGGCATACCCAAAGTATACCCCTATGTGAGCACACCGACGTGTAGCTCCATGCGAGAATGCACGAATACAATTCTCCTATCAGTTGCTTGTAATACTTCTTTAGCGCTTTAACGTTTCACAGCTGTGCTTTATCGAGTAACAGTGTAACTGTTCTTTAGCGTTTCACATGTGAATTATCATCGTTCTTTAGCCTTTAACTATCATTGATATATTATATATCTACATACGTACATTAATTCATTAGCATTAAGCTCATCATTAAGTCATTATTAACGTATGTTTACGGGTTAACATAACACGTAACAGCCCAAAGTTTTCGCGCGAGAACCCACATTCATGCGAGAACTTCTCACTTCGAGCGACAACTCATCATTCAAGCAAGAACTCATAATTCATGTGAGAACATCATTATTCAAACGAGAACATCATCATTCGTGCGAAAACTTTAAAAAAGTAGTCGTTAGCCGTGAAAACTACTTTTCGCGCAAGAACTCGCCTCTCGCGCGATAACTTTTCTGCTGTACACAACTTTATCCACAAGTTATCACTCCTTTAACCACTTTAACACCAAAACATGCAATAACAGCTATAAACATCATTCTTTAACAAAACATTCGTAAAGTATGCATATTAGCCCCAAAACATGGATAAAACACGTAAAAGAGGGGACTAGAACTCGCCTCTTGAAGTTCCAGCGCAACGACAACTTTCCCTAAACTTTTACCAAGAAAAACTACATAATCATGTGTTTTATACATCAATAATCCATCCTTAGTACATAACACTAGTTACTACACGAGTTACATACCTTAAACACTTCGTTTCTTCACTTTCTATCTCAACGCAGCCGATATCTCTCTCTGGCACAGTACTTCTCGCGTGTAACTAGGGTCTGGCTGGGTGTTCTCAGCTATTTATACCCATCTCAAACTTTCGCCAGACTTCTCGCGCGAGAACTTCCTTTCGCATGAAACTGTCCTCCACACGAGAACTTCATGACTCGCGCGAGAACTCAACCTCTTGCGCGAGAACTTTGCCTTTAATCAAAAATTCGAGGCGTTACAGTTTTCAAATACTAGAAGATTACATCCTTTTGAGAACTCCTTATCAAAAAACACATATATTGTTTGATATGAATATAGTTTCAGAATCAACCCTTTAAACTTGTTTATTATCAAAGCATTAGAAGATGTTTCCTAATTATGGCACAAGTGATTGGGACACTCTAACTTTAACAGAATGAATCAATTGGTTAAAGGTGACCTAGTAATAGGTCTACCTTAAAATAATTTTTTCTATATAGACCACTTCTCTACATGTCTAAAAGGCAAACAACATAGAGTGTCACATAAGTCTATGTTAGTAAATTCTAATCAAACACCATTCAAATTGCTTCATGTGGACCTATTTGGCTCAATAAATGTTTTGAGCATAGGCAAGAAGCAATACTTCCTTGTGATAGTAGATGATTACTCCAGATTTAGATGGGTATTCTTTCTTCTACACAAGTCAGAAACAGCAGAAATCATCAAATCTTTTATCACTAAAATTGAAAATCAATTATATCTTAAAGTCAAAACTTTAAAAAGTGATAATGGTACTGAATTTAAGAATGGCATTATTTCTTACTTTTGTGCAGAGAAAGGGATAAGTCAACATTCTGTGTAGCAAGGACTCCTTGGCAGAATGGACTTGCTGAACGGAGTAACAGAACATTAATAGAAGCTGCTTGATCCATGCTAGCAAATTCTCTATTGCCCATATCATTTTGGGTAGAAGCAATAAACACAGCTTGCTACATACAAAGCAGAACACTAACTATCAAAGAACACACTAAAACTCCTTATTAATTAATGTTTAAAAGAAAGCATTTTATTGGATTACTTAAGACGTTTGGTTGTTCTGTATCTATATTAAACACCAGATAACATCTATCAAAGTTTGCTCTAAAAGAAGATGATGGGTTCTTTGTTGGATACTCTGGAAGCTCCAATGCTTATATAGTATACAACCCAAGACTGAACATAGTGGAAGAAATGACTAAGGTTGTATTTATGGAACATTCTTTCACTAAGAAAGTCATTGGATCTGACTGGTTTTTGGTATTGATTCACTAACAAAATCATTTGACACACCTTATTTTGATGTTTCAGGTACCAATGAAGATATTGAATATCCCATGGTTCTACCAACAAACATTGATGTTCCATTAACTGCTGATCCTCCAAGGAAAACAACCATAATCCTTTAAGTACAACAGTTACAACTCCACCAGATCAAACAAACACCCCATCATCATCAACACTTGTGACCAATCAACCACAAGCTTCAGTTGATCCTCAACCAAGCAAGCAAACAAGGTCATATCATCAAGACATAGCTAAAGAAGATGATGATTATCATTCACTACTAGACACACATCATGAAGATGAAATCCTATATTTCTTCCATGATTCCCCAAACATTTCGTGACAGTCCACACCAAACGACCAACCACATCCAATACTCTTGCTCAACCATCAACACCTGACCTAACAATCAACAATCTTGATTCAATAATCCCTGTTAATCAGACTAAAATCACCAGAGCTCACAATATCATCCATTAGAAAACATCATAGGTGACCTCAATGTCAGATTGACAAGAAGTCAATCTGATACAGCACACATTTGCTTGTTCTCTTGCATTCTATCTGAACCTAAAGGCTTAGGAAATCAATTGAAGAAGATCAAGATCAAAGTCACACGAGAACTTGAAGTATCCATGCGAGAACTATTTTGTTTAGTATAATAGTTGTTTTTGATGTAATTTAGATAACTTTTATAATTATCCTGATTTCACACTTACTTGTAATCATTCCAAATCAGAGAGCAATACAATCAAAGTTTATTGATATTTGTGTTTATCTTCTTACTTGTTCAATCTTCTTACCATGAGTGATTATATTCGTCGTTTTCCTTATGAGCTCGATTTTATGTGTATTGTTGATCCTTACAATAGGTATCAGAGCTTGGTATGCTCTAGATCGATTGGATTGAAGATTGACAGTTTGTGAAGTGTTCTTGAGCTACAAGTCCGAATTCCTTTGAAGATTACTTGATTTCTGATGTTTGTGATCATTATTAAAGATGTTAAGAGCTAAAATTCATTTGATTGAAGTTGTGATGGTGTCTACTTGATTAATTGAGCTAAATTGAATCAAATTAGAGACAATTCGGGTCATAAATTGAACCTAAATCACTAATTTGAAGTTTAATCACTTAATATTGAACAATTTGGTGAAAGTTGATGTTGGAAACCTCGAGATTATGCAAATTCAATCATGTGAAAAGTTGGTTCTCGTACGCGAAAACTTTGTATTTTACGGGAAAAGTTTACATTTTGCAAAAGTTTGTTGGAAAAGATTCCTTTCGTGTGAAAAGTTCAATTCTTTGCAAAATTCAGTTACACAACTATCTGCGCGAAAACTTGTTGCGAGAAACTGTTGTGAATAGTGTTGTTTAAGACTGTTCGTGCGAGAACTTTAAGTTTCAGAATTTTTGAAAAAGTTTAACTCCTGACTTTCAGAAATGGCAAATTTGAAAAACATCACTACTACTCTTAACCTTGACAATGAGATTGGCACAAGTACAAAACCTCCAAGACTTCTTAGCGAAGAAGATTATCTCGATTGGGTTTATAAATTCGAGAATCATGTCATATACACAGTTCCCGGGATGATGCGATCAATCAATAAGGATGTATATGACGAGGGAGAGTTGGTACCTAAACCAAAACAATTATGGGATGAAGAAGATATGAAGAAACTTGAACTTTATGACAAAGCGTATGATACAATCACAATGGCACTTACTACTGAGATAGCCAAGTAGTTTAAGGATTTCTGAAGAGCTAAAGATTTATAGGATGTAATGGAGGAACAGATCATGGTAACAAGGACATGAGGGAAACCCGAAAGGATACGTTAACCAAGACTTTAACATGTTTAATCATGTGCTGGGTGAGACATTGGAGGCTCAAATGTCCAAATTTTTTAAACTGATAACGAAAATGAAAAGTGCAGGAATTACATTGGAAAATATATCTGTTAACAAGAAGCTCTTAAACTTGTTGCCTTATAGCTGGAACAACAACTGCACCACTGTCAAAAGAACAAAAAAACTGTTTACATTGTCTCTTAGCGACCTGATATCCACTATTAAGTCATATGAGATGAATGACAAACAGGGAGCTATAAACCATTTAAATACCATAGGAGTTGAAGCATCTACACTGTATGCAAAAATGGCTAGTAATCCTAATTACTATGTCAGCTACTCCCAATTATATCAACAACAATTAGCCAATTCTGTTATTCCAAATGTCAAAGAAACATCCATGCCTTAGTTTCAAGCCTCTAATCAAAACCAATTCTCTCCTATGCAGCCTCAATCTCAAATTTGGTTTATACACATAGTCAATTCTCACAACCTACTCAACAAGCTTTTGTTGTTAATTCCCACCCATCCAAGCAAACAATCCAAATTGCTAAAGAGCATCTAGCTCTATTCCCAACCTTTATGAATAGCTACGAAGCTTTCATGGCCGGAAGACTAAGTGCACCTAACATCTTAGTTGATGACTTGCAACAAGTCAATCTTGATGATGTTGAAGAAAACGACATTAAGTACCAAATGGCAATGGTGGTGTACTGGGCTAAAAACGTTTCTAGGAGAACGGGGAGAAAGATGTTTGGTTTAAACAACTCAAGTACGATAGGGTTTGACAAAACAAGCATAAGATGTTACAACTATGATAAACCAGGTCACTTTGCTAGAGAATGTACTAAAGGAAAGACAAACCAAAATGATAGTGGCAAGAAGATAGTAATAGTGGAGGTTGAATCAAAGGGGGATAAGGCAAGCTCTTCAAATAACAAAGTATTGATTTTTCAGACCAATGGAGAGTATGATTGGTCAAGACAGATGGAAATCTTGGATATTAAGTTATCTATCGCTTTGCTAGCAGAAATTTAGAATGATGAAGAGAGTGTTAATGAAAACATATTTGGTGAGTTTGTTTCTGATGATCTACTTAATAGATCTTTACTTAAGAAGAAGTTAAGAAGGATGAAGAGGTACTTAATGAATCTGCTGTTGAGACTACTCCAGCACAATCAATGAAATCTGAAGATGGAAAGGAAGGAATTAAAGAAGAAGCTGTTGAGAATACTCCAGCTGTGGTTGAAAAGAAAGTGAATGCCATTGAGGAAACTCCAGCACCTGCTCATAATGATATTGACAATGCTGTTGAGATTACTCCAGTACTAAAGGAGAAGAGGAAGTTGTTTTGAATGCGTTTATGGTAAAAGTCATACCAGAAGAGTCTACTAAGCATGAAGAAACATGTAAGCTATACACTAATCTTTGTTCAAATACATACGTAGAAAAGATTCAAAGATACAGAGTTCACAACGAACACTTGATCTTAGATGTTGAAAAACTTCAATATCAAGCTCGTAAAAATAAAAATGATGAGAAGATTTTTAAAGAAATATAGAAGGATTAAACAACAATTTACAAATCAAATTGAATCTTCATGATAAGGATTTCAACATCAATGATTTGGAGACACTTAATATAAACTATCTTTAGTAATCAACAACCTTAACAGTGAACTCTTATCTACGAAATTAACAGTTGAAAAGTTTGAGTTATCTTCAAACATGGTTGAAGGTACAATCAAGTCTCAATGACTTAAAAAATTAATGGTGGTAAAAGTGGAGTTGGATATTCTAAGATTGCACCACCAACTAATCATGATTATACATGTTTACCTTCATCCATTACTAAATCAGATGAAGAACTGACCTATGGTTTAGGTTTTCAACCAAATTCAAACTTAATACCTCCAGTCAATGTTTCATTGACCGTTGACCCGGTCATAAAAACTGAAATTAAAATTAATAATGATAATTCTTTTGAAGAAAGTGTGAAGAGAGACGGGTTAGTTGAAGAATGGGAAAGTGATGATGAAATAGTTTTTATGGATAATGATAATAAATTTTGTAATGAAAATCTTCATGTAAATGATTACTTGTTACAATGAAATTTATGATATTTTTGTTTCTATAAATGATTGCTCAAATATATCTAACAAACAATAGTAATTAAAATCAAAGATTCTTCATAAAGACAATGAAAGAAAACATGTTACAACATCGAAAATTGATTTCAGAATAGATTTGTTTCCAAAGGCAACATAAATAAGGAAGATTATATTTTTAAGGAAACAAATGCTTGTTTCTTTAAAAATAAATCCCCTATTACTGCTAACTCTATGAAACAAGATGTATGTAGATCAGGTTTCAAGGAAACTAGTCCTATTCCAGTACCTATGATTCAAAGGTTAAAGCTACTATGCATGCCTCATCGGCTTCAGAAATAAATCAATCTGTTAATTAAAATACCTCAATTCTTTCGGATTCAGCTAGAAATGTTCTTAAGGAAAGAAAGAAATGAGAGACTGTTAAAGAATCACAAGGCTAAGGAAATACTAAAGCCAGATTCTATGATAATTTTGGTGGTTATCATAAACAGTTCGAGAGAAATACATGAGTATAGAATGTGTATCATAAAATGTTGTTATGTGTGTGGCATGGCAAATCATATGCCTAGAAATTGCATTTATCAACATCAATAAGCAAACAAATATTTCATAACTCAATTTCAAGCAATAGAAAACAATTCTTTTTAAATGCAATATTAAACAAGAATACAAATCAGTCAAATACTTTTATTAACAAAAGAAATGTCCAAATAAATACTGATTTGAATAAAGGAAATTTAGTCAAGAAATCTATACATGTTGATGAAAGCAATCCTATTCTAGTACAAAATACATTAAAGAAAATTGTTAAAACCTTGATCAAACCAATTCAAAAATGGAAGGTCAAAGAAAAACAATCAAAGCCTGATATTGTTTAAGATTATGTTTTCAATGATAAAAGAGATATGATATTAAAATCTGTATCATATTTGGATGATAACAATGTGCTCAAGTCAACAATGGCTTGAGTTCCTAAAATTGAATAATCTCGTTCATATGTGCAGGAACAACCAAGAAAAGTTATCAATATCTTTTTGCATGTTGACAGTGGTTCTTCTCGACACATGACTGGTAATATATCTCTGTTAAACAACGTGCAAGCTTACAACAGAGGATATGTTATTTTTGCAGGAGATAGAGGTGGTAAAATTACAAAGAAAGGTACAGTGTCTAATGGTGTGTTAATTTTTGAAGATGTCAATTTTGTTAAGGAATTTAAACATAATTTGCTAAGTGTCTCTCAAATTGGTGACAAAAAGTATTCAACACACTTCACTGATAAAGAATGTCTTATTTTAAAACCTGGATTTGTAATTCCTGATGAATGGATTCTTTTAAGAACTTCAAGAGACAAAGACACATTCTT
Source organism: Flaveria sonorensis (assembly GCA_025506505.1). Lineage (NCBI taxonomy): Eukaryota > Viridiplantae > Streptophyta > Magnoliopsida > Asterales > Asteraceae > Flaveria > Flaveria sonorensis. Next base: position 27,642,532 of record CM046439.1, on the reverse strand, counting down.
ACTTGATATGAAGGTTCACATTCATTTGTAACTGCATCTTGTTTATTATCAAAGGCCACGAAAAGTGATTCAATGTTATCGCATCGTCATCTTGGCCGTGAACATCAAATATACAAACAAGTTTTTTAGAGGAAATCATGTTGTAGGCTTACCATTAAAAGAATTTCATCTTACTGAACATTGTCTGTCATGTTTAAAAGGCAAACAACATGAACTTCCTTATAAATTAGTTGCTCATACTAAAATTGAATCAATTCTCTAACTGTTACACTCAGATTTATTTGGTCTGGTAAGTGTTTTGAGTTTAGGACGTCATGCATATTGTTTGGTTATTACTGATGATTTTTCTTGATTTACTTGGGTTTTATTTTTAGAAACTAAGGATGAGAAGCCTTATTTGCAAATAAAGTTCATTAGTCTAGTGGAGAATTAGACTAACAAACCATCAAGTGCATTTGAAGTGATAATGGAATGGAGTTTTGCAATCATATTCTGAGTGAATTTGATGACTCAAAGGGGTTAGCTAGACAAATTAGTTCTGCAGGAACTCCACAACAAAATGGAGTTGCTAAAAGACGAGACAAAACTTTGATTGAAGCAGCCAGAACAATGTTATCAGCAGCCAAAGTACCTTCTTTCTTTTGAGCTGAAGCTGTTAACATTGCATGTTATGTTCAGAATCGTGTCTTAATCAATAAACAACAAAACATGACTCTTTATGAAATATTTTTAAACATAAACCCAAATTTAAATATTTTAAAACATTTGGATGTTGTTGTACATTGTTACACACTTTTGATTCTAAATCAAAATTTGCTGAAAATGCTGATGAATGTTACTTTGTTGGATATTCAGCTAACAAAGTTACATATAGGGTTTATAACAAAAGGTCAAAACAAATAATTGAGTCATTTGTTATAAATTGGCATGAATCTAACAAAACAGATGTAGGATTTACTCCTTATGCTTCATTAATGAACTTCAAAGTTTATCAAATGGATGTCAAAATTGCATTTTTGTATGGCAAAATGAAAAAAGAAACCTATGTTTGTCAACCACCTGGTTTTGAAGACTCAGACCATCCTGACTCTGTTTATAAGTTAGACAAAGCACTTTATGGCTTACATCAAGCACCTCATGCTTAGCATGCCACAATCACTAAACATCTGCTTGTAAATGGTTATACACAGGGTGCCATTGATCAAACTTTGTTTTCAAGGAAGACTTGTGAGGACTTAATTCTTGTCTAAATATATGTTGATGACATTAATTTGGATCTACCAATGAAGAATTATGCAAGGAATTTGAAGCTGTGATGAATAGGAAATTTGAGATGAGCTCTCTTGAAGAAATTTTGTTTTCCTTAGGTATCCAAGTTAAACAAGATGACCAGGGTAAACTCATACATCAAGAGAAGTAGTTCAAAGTATTCTGGACAAATATAAATATCAAGAATCCAAGATTGCACCAACTCTGATGTCTTCTCGCCCTACTTTAACTCTTGATCTCACGGGTGAAGATGTTGATCAGCATTTGTATTGGTCAATGATTAGATCCCTGATATATCTTACTGCCAGCAGGCCAGACATTATGTTTCCTGTCTGTTAGTGTGCATGATATCAAAGTAATCCGAAAGAGTCTCACATGAAAGCTGTCAAACGGATTTTCAAATACCTCAAGGGCAACCAAACTTGTCAAACAGTATTGAACATCATGATGAATCATATTCAACACATAAAAACAAAACACATTGACATCCGAATGCATTTTATCCGTGATTGTTTTGATTGAAATCTTATTTATCTTGAACAAGTCAAAACAGATGAAAATATTGCGGATTTGTTTACCAAGGCATTTTAACACTCCTGATTCTACTTTCTTGTTTAATCTCTGGGGATGATTAACCTTGGTTAATGATTACTCTTACACCCTCTTAAAAATATTTTTCTTTTTATTTTTGTTAAAATTATGGGGATAAAATATAAAAATGTGTATCAAAAAAGATTTTGGTCTGAGGGGGTGTAAAGTTTAAAAATTAAAAAATAATAAAAGTTATTTTGTTCAAAAGTTCAAAAATAAATTTTCAAGGTTAATAAAAATGATAGTACATTTCTTGATTTTTATATATTACATACAAAAGCTTAAAAAGAACTAACTTGGATTATGATTGATGTGTTGATAAACTCGACTTTCAAGAATGAAAAGCACTATGATTGGTGATGCACTGAAATTAAATTCTCTATGACTAAAGTGGGTTACGCATCAAGGTTTTGTGGTAACACTGATATCATGCTAAAATTGACTGAGAGTTACACTCTAGTCATACTCAAGCCAGTTACTTTCTGATTCAGTAACTTTCATGGAGATTATATATATATATATATATATATGTAAAGTTAATAAGATGAAAAGCAAAAACAATAAAAATTGTCAAAAGAGCAAGAAGATGCCAAAAGACCATATAGGAATAAAAGATCCCAATATGCATAATAAAAAAAGATATGTCAAAGACATACTTACTATATGATAATTTTTTTGATAATATGTTCTGATACAGGAGGCAAAATCAAAAGATGGGGCATGTAAATCTGTTTTGGCATACAAGTCCTAAACGTCTTGCGAGGGCAAAACATAAGTCTGACTGGCTGTTAATAAATCCTAAAACTTGTTAATATTCTGTGTTTAGAAAATTTTCTCAAGATACTTATGCTCTATATAGATATTATAAAAAATAAAATAATCTTAAGAATGCTGATCAGAGGTAAAAGGTTTAAGTCAATTTGGGGTGACTTGAAATTTCAAAAATGTTTTGAAACTGGATAGGGGTTCTACAGGATTTTTGATTGTGGGATCCATTGATTTTATATAAATACTCAAATCATGATAAATATCACAACATATGTGTCAGGTAAAAAATGAAGTCTGAGTTTAATATGGATAAAACATATATACAATCAGCGTAACCAGTCTTATTTTATATAAAGCTGGATGATGTTAATAATCAATTTCACAGAAATATGATCCTTTACTTGAAATTTACCAAAAATAGTGTAACTTTTAAGTCTAAATTTGTGTGTTTCAACTTTTTTTGTTTGTGATTGTTTACATTCTGTTTTTAGTTTAACAAAAGTTTACAAAGTTGAGGGCTTCTAGTTAATTTTTCACACTTGATTAAACATGGTTTTAAAAGTAATAAATCACAAGATCAAATAAAATGAACAAAAATTGAAAAGTTAAAAAAGTTCAAAATTTTCATAATAAATTGAACTTCTTGCAAGCGAGAAGTTCATTGGGTGCAAAAGGCATCTTGGTGCGAGCACCGACTTCTCGCGCGAGAAGTCACTGTTTATACTTAGTCAAAATTTGTCTAATTGTTGAACTCATTTCATTGATATACTTGTTCATGGTGGTCGTATCTTGATATATTAGTGATTACAAAGATATTTTGATGGTTATTGTTTAGTTTTAAGTGTGTTCGAATAGTAACTGAACATTAAAAGACTAATACACCCAAAATTAAACAAAATTAATCATACGAAACCTTAATAAAAGGCTAATCGACACTTAACAAACATGTATTGGTTGATAAAACACCCTGAAAATGCTTAATTTGAAATCTGAAATTTTGAACTTGTCGTGTGCGAAAAGTATTCAGACGCGATAACTTTCAAATTTAAAAAACTACTCACATGGAATCTTTAACATGTCGCGCAAATAGTTGACCTTTGGTCAAAATAAGTTCATGCGATTAATGATCTTGTCGGGCGAGAAGTAAAATTTAAAATCAAACTATTCGCATGCGATTAGTTTTGTTTGTGCAAAAAGTTTAAATTTTTTTAAATTTCAAAATTTTTCTAAGTCTGGAATTGTTGATTGTGAGTGACTAATTAATGTTTGTTTATAATAATTTTTTAGAAGGCTAGACGTTCCTAATAGACGGTCTCAAGACTTCTTAGTAACGTTCCTGATGATAAAGCTTTATTCAGATCATTGATAACAGTCTCAAGACTTCTTGGTAACGTTCCTGATGGTAAGTTCAGATCTCACAAGTTTACAAGCCAATATAATATATCCAAGAACATATGAACTTCTAAAACTAGACTTTTACCAATTTCGAAGAATCAACGCCCGGCACGCCTAATTCTTCACGATTCAATGCCCAAATCCAAGAATGAAAGATTATTAGGTGATGATTTTGATGTTAGATGATTAATAACAACAAGAACATGAACAAGGAAAGATAAATCATTAAAATAAATGGTTTTCTTACTGGAGAAGGTGTAGATGATCAAGTCTTTCACAATAATCAACCTTGAATGCTAGAACATCATCAAAATCAAAGGAATTGATGATTATGCTGATCAATTGGAATGAAGAATAAGAAGAGGATGGATGACGGCGGCTAGGGTTTTCTCTAAAGAGAAAACTTGGAGAGAAAGCATGCAAAAATAAAAGAATAAAAAAACAAGGGGGAACTCACCCCTTTTTGAAGGAATTCGGCCAAGGGGGCCATGAGTGGGCCTCCCTGTCCCGTTTCTCGTCTCGTCCAATTCTGTCCTATCTCGATTCGCTTGTCATCAGAATTTAGTGTTTTTAAATTCTACGCGTTAATACGATTCCAACGGACTATTATATGTTATATAAATTATTTAAATTATATATTTTTAAATTAAATTATGTTTATTTGTTAGGCTATAGGCAAAGCCCACATGTTCGATTTTTGTTGCGTTCTTAATGTAAATTTTAATATTTTACGTTTTGTCAAACCTTGATCGAAACCAAAGCACATAATTATCATACTACAATCAGGAAAGTGAACATGTCACCCATCCTAGGCCCATTAGAACATATTAAACCCATAATACGTAGTTCTAGAACTTAACATATCCAAACGCGTCTAATGTACTATACTCAGATCAAGCCCATATTAGGCCAACATCCAAGTCAAAGATCATATTAAGACCATGTCAAAGTCAAAGAGTCAAAGTCAAAAAGTCAAAGGTCAACACAAATTTTGGTGACGGATGTCATAGTATCCCCAGTTGAGAGAATTTCGTCCCGAAATTCAGCTGGAGTTATCAACTGCATTGCCATCCGCAAACAGGTGTGAGTACTTAGTCCTCATTCAAACTTCCCACACAGATAAGATTTAGGTTCTCAGTTTGAACATCTAGTCTTTACGATAAGGATTTTTACTACTTTTCAAAGTTCTAATTTCTTTATCCATAATCTCTACTAGTACGTAGGCATATTAAAATTTACCATCCACTCGAATTTCTTCGACAAGCATATATAAGATCTCATCCTCATGAAACTACTTAAGCTTCGACGCATGGAGCGAGACATGTACCTTATTTTGTTGTAACACCCGGAAAATTTTAAAAGACGAGAAAGAAAGTAAAGACGTGCAGACAAAAGAAGAAACACAATTTAACCCAAGTTGAGGGGCTAAATGTGTCAAAAAGGACAAAAAGAATAAAAGTGGGTGTAAAAAGGTGATGGCCGCCCACACCTTTCTGCATATCTTCTTTTCACCCGGATTGTAGAGAGAGAAAGCAAAGAAGAGCTTCGGTTTTAGAGAGAAGGAAGAAGAGGAATTCGAATTCAAGGTGTTTGAACTCATTGCATTCGGGTTTGAAGGAAGTCATACTCGAGGATTTGCATAAGGTGAGATTCTAGATCCCCGTTTTCTATGTTTTAAACCTGTTTTGGGGCTGGAAATACATGTAACTAACTTTTTATTATGTCCAGTATGTCGTACCGTATGTTTGGCCCTGTTCTTTTATTGGGTGTGTTAGGGTCTGCATGTTTTGCTCGGTTTATGTGGTTGTATGCTTGTTCTGAGAGATTAGCATGTTAGATCGATGCGATGAATGTATAAGAATGAGGATTGGGAACTGATTATAGTGTAAGACGCGGTTTCCAGTTAGTTGATCATCCGCATTAAGTTTGAATATTTGCATAAGTGTTGTTCATCCGCATTAGTTAAGTCTTTATCCGCATTTGATGAACACATCGACTATTTTGTTCACCAGCATTTGCTAAGTGTTCATTCGCATTTGTTGTATGCTTATCCACATTTGTTTTGTCCATGCGCATTTGCTTCAGTCATCCGCATTATGTTCATGCGTATTTCTTTGGGACGGAATATTTTCTGAGGTGTTCATCCGGATTTGTTTATTCATCCGCATTTGCTTATTCATCCGCATTTGTTTGCTCATCCGCATTTCTTTAAGAACATAATTTTTGAGATTTTGGGATGTAGAGCTTAAGTGTAGGCTTTGACTTGGGATGTTTCCGGGGGTAATGTATGTTGACCTTATGATGTCTTATGTGATGATGCTATGCATGGTTTGGTTATGTTTATGTTATGTTCCTTATTATGTATGTTTATTTTCCGTGGCTTTACGTGGTATGATTATGAAAAGTAAATGGAAAGTATTATGTAATGTAAAGCGGAAGATAATGAAAAGGGAACGTAAGGATTGAGAGAATGCATGCATTAGCGATGTAATGAATGAATGGAAAAGACTTGTATGCCAAAGGTTGAGGTGAGTGACCGTGATGTCACAACAGACTTGTATGCCAAAGGTTAAGGTGAGTGACCGTGATGTCACAACAGACTTGTATGCCAAAGGTTGAGGTGAGTGATCGTGATGTCACAACAGACTTGTATGCCAAAGGTTGAGGTGAGTGACCGTGATGTCACAACAGACTTGTATGCCAAAGGATGAGGTGAGTGACTGTGCTGTCACAAAAGACTTGTATGCCAAAATTGAGGTGAGTGACCGAGTTTTCACAAAAGACTCGTAAGGGATTCAATCCATGAGATTGACATGGATCTTTGTCGCTTACCCCGGTGCTGGTGCCAGGCTTTGTGCACAATGAATGGAAGTATGATAAACTTCAGCCCAGTACCCGTTTCGTGCCCACGTTTGGGGTATAGCCGATGACCTTGATCCGGAAGGAATGAACGAAGGACGATGTAATGAATGAAATGTACGGAATGAAAGATAATAATAAATTATTATCTATGTGTACGTATGATGTATGATCGCTTACGAAAGTAAAGTACGGTTTAAATGAAAAAAAAGTATTTTAATTATAAAACTAGAACTTACTCAGCAACGCTGACTTTTATGTGTTTCCAGTTGGCAGGTAATGTTGCTGAGGATGGAACGGGGCAGCTACTTGGCATTTTTGGGATGGCATCTATTGCTTAAATTATGACGTTTTTGCATTGTAATGCGAACAAACTAGATTTTGTAACGATTATGAATGTTGTATTATTTTGAAAAAGCAATGAATGAAATGATTTTAAATTATTCCGCTGCGTTGCTCTAGTACACCTAAATATATGTTTTATGTGCAATGATTGACCAGCTGTAAGCGTCCCGGGAACGGGGGCTTACAAGGTGGTATCAGAGCCAAAGTTTAAGTGAAACGGGTAAATATTTTCAAAAGAAACCTAAACTTAAACTGAAAATGGGACAAAGGGAAGGGATGCCAGTCCGAGTAGCTGCGTGCTATCAGGTATTTTCTTAATGTTAACCGGTATTCTGTGCGCATGTTATGTGATTTATGTGCTTCTTAGTAGATTTAGATACTGATGAAGTCAGGATAGGAAATGCTTGGGGTATGAAGAGTAAAGTAAGTGGCTAATCACAACTGGCCACTGTAATTAGGGACTTACTATACTTGACATAAACTGAGTTGTTACCTTGAATGACCGTGTGGTGTTTGAATCTTATAGCGTGTTCAAGGATGGCCGGTGGTAGATCTTCAAAGGCTTCTCGAGGTGGAGGTCGTGGTGGACGTGGTGCTGGACCACGGGTCACGAGAGGAAGGCCTAGAGCTGAAGAGGCGGCTCATGAGAAGCCCGAGACCCCTCATCCGGAGGGTGGTGATGAGAGTGCTAACTTGAGGGCCTCAGTGAAGGAGGCGGTGGTGGAAGAGGTTCACCAGGTCGCAGACAATCTTACCGTCTGTAGTGACCGAAGTAATAAAGGCTGTAAGAGAAGGGGAAAGGAAGGAGAGGAACCGGTCCTCGGGAGTAAGGGAGCAACCGGATACTGAGGCGGTTGTCTCAGCTGATGAGGAAGAAGAAGAAGAGCCTGTGCCGGAGGAAGTACGAGGCTGTAACTATGGGGCATTTCAAAGATGCAAGCCCCCGACTTTTGACGGGAATGGCACTGCTGCTGCTGCTCACCGGTGGGTGAGAGAGATGGAAGCTGTTCTAGATATCAGTGAGTGTCAAGAAGATCAGAAGGTGAAGTTTGCCACCCACTCTTTTGTGGACTCGGCCCTATGTTGGTGGGACAATATTGTCCAGGCCGAGGGTAGTAGAGCGATTGGCAGGATGAGGTGGGATGAGTTGAAGAAACTGGTGATCGGGGAGTTTTCTCCTCACCGAGAGCTCGACAAGGTTGAGAGGGAGTTCCTACAGCTGGAGGCGGGAACCATGACACATCAGCAATATACCACCAAATTCAATGAGACGGCACGGCTGGTGCTGGATCAGGTGACACCCTTGTCTCGAAAGATTAAGAGAAACATTCAGGGCTTGCCGACGGACATCAGCAGGCACATGATCGCTGCCCGACCGAGCACGTTTAGGTCAGTGGTTGATCTGGTAGGGAGGCTGTATGATGAACGGGAAGTGGTGGTGGCTGAGGTGAGTAAGAAAGGTGGTGGTGGCTGGAACTGGAATGGGAAGAGGTTTGGACGTGGCGAGGCCACTCCAAACAACAAAGTTGCGAGGATGGATGACCGACGCATGGTCGCACCCGGTGCGGGTTCGAATAGGTGTGGCAAATGTGGGAAAGAGCACACCGGAGAGTGTAGGTTGAGATCCGATGTCTGTTTCCGGTGTGGAAGGACAGGACATATGGCGAAGGACTGCAGGGTAAGGAGGTGTTATAACTGTGGCGAGGAGGGCCACATGATCAGGGAATGTAAGAAGCCGAGGGCTGAGAGTTCCGGGGCGAAGAAGACGACCGGAACCGAAGGGCAGAAAGCAAGCGCCAAAGCATTCACTATGACTCAGGAGGAGGCTAGGACGGACCCCAATGTTGTGTCAGGTACGTTTCTAGTAAACCAAACTCTTGCCTCCGTGTTATTTGATTCCGGTGCTAGTAAGAGCTTCATTTCTGCTGCCTTTTGTGCTAAGTTGCCTTTAAGGAGTAGGAGTATTGAGGAGCCCTTCGATGTAGAAACTGCCATAGGTAAGTCTACCAGGATTTCTGAGATGATGGAAGGTTGTGTCATAGAAGTAGAAGGTTATAAGTTTCCTGTTAGACTGTTCGTGATGACCTTAGGCGGTTTCGATGTAGTCCTGGGAATGGACTGGTTAGCGGCCTACGAGGCGAATATCGTATGTCGCAAGAAGATGATTGGACTGACAGCGTCTGACGGGAGTTCGGTGATGATTTACGGTGATCGAGTTACTTCGATTCCAAAGGTGATTTCGATGGCGGTGGCGGGAAAGTGCATGAGGCGTGGATGTAGTGCCTACTTTGCCTACATGAAGGATGTAGATACGCCAACACCACAACTGTCAGATGTACCGGTTGTGTGTGAGTTCCCAGATGTGTTTCCCGAAGACTTACCAGGTGTGCCACCGGACCGCGAGATCGAGTTCCAGATTGACTTGATACCTGGTGCTCAACCTGTGGCTAAAGCACCGTATCGGTTGGCTCCGACCGAGATGAAGGAATTGATGGAGCAACTGCAGGAGTTGCTTGATAAGGGGTTCATTAGACCGAGTATCTCTCCATGGGGTGCCCCGGTTTTGTTTGTAAAGAAGAAGGACGGTAGTATGAGGATGTGTATTGACTACCGCGAGCTGAACAAGTTGACGGTGAAGAATCGGTATCCATTGCCGAGGATTGATGACCTGTTTGTTCAGCTCCAAGGTGCTAGTTGGTTTTCGAGAATAGATCTCCAATCTGGTTACCATCAGTTGAAGGTGAAGGGGCAGGATATTCCTAAAATAGCTTTCCGTACGCGTTATGGACACTACGAGTTTCTCGTTATGTCTTTCGGTTTAACCAACGCGCCAGCTGCTTTTATGGATCTGATGAATCGAGTGTGTCGGCCGTTGTTGGATAAATCAGTGATTGTGTTCATCGATGATATCTTGATCTATTCGAAGAGCGAGGTGGAACATGCCGGTCACATTCGAGAGGTATTAGAGACGTTGAGAAGGGAGAAGTTGTATGCTAAGTTCTCCAAGTGCGCGTTCTGGTTGTGCGAGGTTCAGTTTTTGGGTCACGTGGTGAATCCCGAGGGGATTATGGTGGACCCGGCAAAAGTGGAAGCTGTGATGCAATGGAAGTCTCCAAAGACGCCATCCGAGATTCGTAGTTTCTTAGGGTTGGCAGGATATTATAGGAGATTCATTCAAGACTTCTCTATGATAGCTTCTCCGTTGACTAAGTTGACCCGTAAGGATGTGAAGTTTGTATGGGGTCAAGCTCAAGAGAGTGCTTTTGAGGAGTTAAAGGCAAGGTTGACTCAAGCTCCTATCTTATCATTACCGGAAGGGAGCGAGGATCTGGTGGTTTATTCAGATGCTTCTTACTCGGGTTTGGGTTGCGTACTGATGCAGCGAGGAAAGGTTATAGCTTACGCATCCCAACAATTGAAGGTTCATGAGTTTAATTACCCTACTCATGATTTAGAGCTAGCAGCTGTGGTCTTTGCATTAAAAATTTGGAGGCACTACCTGTACGGGACGAGGTGCACCATCTTCACGGACCATAAGAGCTTGAAGTACTTCTTCGAGCAGAAGGACTTGAACATGAGGCAAAGGAGATGGTTGGAACTGATAAAGGATTATGATTGTGAAATCCATTACCATCCGGGCAAAGCCAACGTAGTGGCGGATGCCCTCAGCCGAAAAGAGAGACCCGAGCCGATTCGGGTGAAGGGTTATCAATTGACTTTGACCTCTGATATGATGAAGAAGGTCAAGGAGTTTCAAGATGAGGCATTGAAGGAAGATCATCTTAACTCTGAAAGGATGAGAGGTCTAGTCATGGAATTGGGTGAAAACACTCTCAGTGTTAGAACCCGATTCGGACGGATGTGGATCCCTCGTTACGGGGATTTACGTGGGAGGATTATGGATGAAGCTCATAAGACTCGATACTCCATTCATCCTGGTGCTACAAAGATGTATCAAGACATGAAGAAAGATTTTTGGTGGCCGGGTATGAAGCGTGATGTAGCGGAGTATGTGAGTAAGTGTCTTACTTGCTTGCAAGTGAAGGCCGAGCATCAGAAGCCATACGGAAAGATCCAACCTTTGGATATACCCAAGTGGAAGTGGGAGCATATCACCATGGACTTCATCACGAAGCTACCGCGTACCGTGAAGGGGTACGATGCCATATGGGTGATAGTCGACCGTCTGACGAAGAGTGCTCACTTCCTACCGATCCGAGAGACGTATTCATCTGAGAAGTTAGCAGATCTATTCATCAGGGAGATTGTAACTTGTCACAGTGTGCCGGTGTCTATTGTTTCTGATCGTGACACTCGGTTTACATCTAAGTTCTGGAAGAGATTTCATGATGCAATGGGGACGAGGTTACACATCAGCACGGCTTATCATCCACAGACGGATGGTCAGTTGGAGAGGACCATTCAGACGCTTGAGGATATGCTTCGGGCATGCGTCATTGATTTTGGAGGTAGTTGGGATGACCACTTACCGTTAGCGGAGTTCTCATACAATAACAGTTATCATGCCAGCATTGGTATGCCCCCTTATGAGATGCTATACGGTAGGAGATGTAGAACACCCATTTGTTGGGGTAATATTGGTCAGAGAGAGTTGGGAAGTATTGAGGTGATTGAGGCTACGATTGAGAAGCTTGAAAGGATCAAATCCTTTATGAAGGCAGCCAAGGATAGACAGAAGTCGTATGCTGATAAGAGACGTAGATCGATTGAGTTCTAGGTGGGCGATAGAGTTATGTTGAAAGTCTCACCTTGGAAGGGGATCATTCGGTTTAGGAAGCGGGGCAAGTTGAGCCCGAGATACATAGGGCCTTTCCGAATCATTGCTCGAGTAGGAGAGGTGGCCTACAGGTTGGAGTTACCTGATGAGTTAAGTGGAATTCACCCTACATTCCATGTATCTCATCTGCGGAAGTGTTTAGCTGATGAAGATATGGTTGTACCACTGGAAGACATTGAAGTTGATGAAAGGCTCAATTATGTGGAGCAACCAGTGGCAATCATTGATCGTAATGAGAAGAGGTTTAGGAATAAAGCGGTTCCCCTGGTGCGTGTATAGTGGAAGCACAGGAAGGGATCCGAGTCTACGTGGGTGACTGAAGAAGAGATGAGGCAGTATTACCCACATCTATTTGAGGAATAACAGGTTTTGGGGACGAAACCTATATAAGGGGGGTGGACTTGTAACACCCGGAAAATTTTAAAAGACGAGAAAGAAAGTATGAACGTGCTGACAAAGGAAGAAACACAATTTAACCCAAGTTGAGGGGCTAAATGTGTCAAAAAGGACAAAAAGAATAAAAGTGGGTGTAAAAAGGTGATGGCCGCCCACACCATTCTGCATATCTTCTTTTCACCCGGAATGTAGGGAGAGAAAGCAGAGAAGAGCTTCGGTTTTAGAGAGAAGGAAGAAGAGGAATTCGAATTCAAGGTGTTTGAACTCATTGCATTCGGGTTTGAAGGAAGTCATGCTCGAGGATTTGCATAAGGTGAGTTTCCAGATCCCCGTTTTCTATGTTTTAAACCTGTTTTGGGGCGGGAAATACATGTAACTAACTTTTTATTATGTCTAGTATGTTGTACCGTATGTTTGGCCCTGTACTTTTATTGGGTGTGTTAGGGTCTGCATGTTTTGCTCGGTTTATGTGGTTGTATGCTTGTTCTGAGAGATTAGCATGTTAGATTGATGCGATGAATGTATAAGAATGAGGATTGGGAACTGATTATAGTGTAAGACGTGGTTTCCAGTTAGTTGATCATCCGCATTAAGTTTGAATATTTGCATAAGTGTTGTTCATCCGCATTAGTTAAGTCTTCATCCTCATTTGATGAACACATCGACTATTTTGTTCACCCGCATTTGCTAAGTGTTCATCCACATTTGTTGTATGCTTATCCGCATTTGTTTTGTCCATGCGCATTTGCTTCAGTCATCCGTATTTGGTTCATGCGCATTTCTTTGGGACGGAATATTTTCTGAGGTGTTCATCCGCATTTGTTTATTCATCCGCATTTGCTTATTCATCCGCATTTGTTTGCTCGTCCGCATTTTTTTAAGGACAGAATTTTCTGAGATTTTGGGATGTAGAGCTTAAGTGTAGGCTTTGACTTGGGATGTTTCCGGGGGTAATGTATGTTGACCTTATGATGTCTTATGTGATGATGCTATGCATGGTTTGGTTATGTTTATGTTATGTTCCTTATTTTGTATGTTTATTTTCCGTGGCTTTACGTGGTATGATTATGAAAAGTAAATGGAAAATATTATGTAATGTAAAGCGGAAGATAATGAAAAGGGAACGTAAGGATTGAGAGAATGCATGCATTAGCGATGTAATGAATGAATGGAAAAGACTTGTATGCCAAAGGTTGAGGTGAGTGACCGTGATGTCACAACAGACTTGTATGCCAAAGGTTGAGGTAAGTGACCGTGATGTCACAACAGACTTGTATGCCAAAGGTTGAGGTGAGTGACAGTGATGTCACAACAGACTTGTATGCCAAAGGTTGAGGTGAGTGACCGTGATGTCACAACAGACTTGTATGCCAAAGGATGAGGTGAGTGACTGTGCTGTCACAAAAGACTTGTATGCCAAAATTGAGGTGAGTGACCGAGTTGTCACAAAAGACTCGTAAGGGATTCAATCCATGAGATTGACACGGATCTTTGTCGCTTACCCCGGTGCTGGTGCCAGGCTTTGTGCACAATGAATGGAAGTATGATAAACTTCGGCCCAGTACCCTTTTGTGCCCACGTTTGGGGTATAGCCGATGACCTTGATCCAGAAGGAATGAACGAAGGACGATGTAATGAATGAAATTTACGGAATGAAAGATAATAATCCTTATAGCCGCACTTATCAATCCAGACCAAATAATAATCAAGCGCATAATGAGAAGACGTCCTTACCTAATGCTTTCTCAAGGCACGCACAGATGATACAACGACCAAAATTTTACAAATAAGAAGATCACAAATAACACGTAAGGCAGGCTACATAGCACAATAGATAATTCACATAGAACATTCACATGTATAGCTGTACACACATAATCCTATGATGCATACTACATGTAGGTACTTAGGTATAGTCTAGGTCTAATATTCCACCTAATTCTCTATAACCAATGGCTCTGATACCAATCTATCACACCCCCGCTAGTAGTGGAAACACGAGGATGCAACGGACAGGATCGTCAAAACACATTGGGGGTCTAAGAGAATCTCTAAAGGAATTCTCCGTCAATGGATCATGACATCACCCGACACCAAAAAACAAGTGTCAAGAACAATTAATACCATAACATTATTCCATAAATGCACAAATAATCTAGAAGTTCAAAACTAGAACAACTAGTACAAGAACAATCAAAAAACATTTACAAGTCCAACAATAGTAACATACAGTCTAAAACTAATGTTCCAATGTCTAATGCTCTTGAAGGAGTGGTCTCGTATAAAGTCCACTGTCCAAGTACCTATGAATTGTTACCTGAGAAGACATGCTCTAAAAAGTAAACATACGTTGATGAGTTCACAGGTTTAAAAGTACAAATAATTTGCCGTCTATAACATGTATAGAAAGTTGTATGTGAGTAAGAGTACATAGCAGTCATAGATATCAACACAAGTTTAAGATCAGTCCAAGTCCAATTACCCTGATTATATACACCTAAGGGCACGCACAGGCCAAGTCAGTCTCAACTAGCATACCGACGACACAGGTGGGGGTGTCAACCCGTTAGTACTAACAATACCTCTCCATGGCAGTCAAGCACAAGGACAAGCACAAGCACATGACACACTCATGAATGAACATCTAGACTCAACCCATGACCCAAACCACACATAATGATCCAAAATAATCTTTAAGACACACCATAGTCCAAAACAGTGAGAAAGCTTTTCCCTCAAGTAAAACATATTAAAAAAGGGCCGTGAAACTCCCCTCGATGATAGCACAATCCAAAGTCCACAACAACTATAGCAAGTAACTTTAGATACAATAAGCACAAAAGAATTACTAAAGGTCAATGTAACCAATATGGGTGTAGTTTTTGTAGTCTGGTTCTTAATGCCCATCAAGATTCTTATTTTAATAATACCTTATGTCATTTATTATTTCAAATCCAATGTCCAACATTAACTCCCAATCCCGATTCATATTACTTTTCATGTCCTCAACATGTACCATTGTCATTGATGTTCCAAAATGTATATTTATTAATTCGAGTTTGTTGACATATGAACTTTATATGTTCTTATCCTTTAATGCCTTTGAATAAATCTTTGAACCCAACTTTTAACTTATTATAGTTAATTAGACCCAAATCTTAACATTTAAGTTTAGTAAAAATATTTCAGCTTGTAGAGCTGATTGCGCACCAGTTTTTCTGTAGACTGTTTGGAGGTCAAAACAGTAACGGAAAATGACATAACAAAAACCGTTTGTAAGACAAGACCATAAAATAGCTTCCAGAAAAAGAATCACCTCAAATAGATCAAGTATGAGGGAGATATGACTCAACAAACACAGCCTAAGATTCTGCCCGAATTTAACAGCTTTGACCTTTCATTTTGTTTATTATGTTTGGAGGACCAAACGATGTAAAAACGACACAAGACCACTTGGGTTAGTTAGAGGACTCTCTGAAATTTATTTTAGTCGAAAATATTGACCCATTTGGACTTGTATGACCAAGTTATGACCTGCACAAAACGTCTTATTTTTCTGACAGCAAAATGTCCAGTACATTAGTCTTGTTCTTTTGCATCTCAAACCCCTATATTTGACCTTTATTGACCCAAGTACTTAAAGAACGTTTATTCCATGTTATCATTGACCAAACATTGAATCAAACACTTGAATTATCCCAATTTTTCAGTCCCAAAACAGTTAGTTTAGATTTTAATCTTTTGGTTCACATTATTAGTTAATCGGTACATAGTTTTGATTCGGAACACGTCTATCGATTCAAGAAGCAAGATTAATGTTTTTAATAAGAGATTATGAACCCAAGATTCAAATTAAGTCCAGATCTCATAAGTTTACAACTTAATATAATATATCCAAGAACATATGAACATCAAAAACTAGACTTTTCCCAATTTTGAAGAATCAACGCCCAGCAAGCCTAGTTCTTCACGATTCAATGCCCAAATGCAAGAATGAATGATTATTAGGTGATGATTTTAATGTTAGATGATTAATAACAACAAGAACATGAACAAGGAAAGATAAATCTTCAAAATAAACGGTTTTCTAACTGGGGAAGGTGTATATGATCAAGTCTTACACAAAAATCAACCTTGAATGCTAGAATATCATCAAAATCAAAGAAATTGATGCTTATGGTGATCAACTGGAATGAAGAAGAAGAAGAGGATGGATGACGGTGGCTAGGGTTTTCTCTAGAGAGAAAACTTGGTGAAAAAGCTTGCAAAAATGAAAGAATAAAAAAAGGGGGAACTCCCCCTTTTTTGAAGGATTTCGGCCAAGGGGACCATGAGTGGACCTCCCGGGCCCGTTGCTCGTCTCGTTCAATTTCGTCTTGTCCGGATTCGCGTGTCATCAGAATTTTGCGTTTTTAAATTTTACTCGTTAATACGATTCCAACAGACTACTATATGCTATATAAATTATTTAAATTATCTATTTTTAAATTAAATTATGTTTATTTAGTAGGCTTTAGGCAAAGCCCACATGTTTGATTTTTATTACGTTCTTAATATAAATTTTAATACTTTATGTTTTGCCAAACCTTAATCGAGACCGAACCACATAATTATCTTACTATAAGTAGAAAAGTGAACTTGTCACCCATCCTAGGCCCATTAGAATATATTAAGTCCATAATACATAGTTCTAGAAATGTCCAAACGCGTCTAATGTACTACACTCAGATCAAGCCCATACTAGGTCAACATCCAAGTCAAAGATCACATTAAGACCAAGTCAAAGTCAAAGAGTCAAAGTCAAAAAGTCAAAGTCATAGGTCAACACACCTATTTTGGTGACGGATTTCACATCACGTATTCATCATGCTATCACTGCCAATCCCACCATCTATACTGATGTTATTGATCAGTTTTGGCTGACGGCAGCTAAAGAGAGAGATTCTTAAAGAGAGTCGTGTATTACAGCTACAGTAAAGGGGAAGAGACTGGTTATCACATCCGAGGTAATTAACAGTATTCTTTTTCTGGAGGATCAGTCTATTCACTAGTAAAGATATATGATGATGTGGCTCATGATTGTTTGAAGAGGATGGGACATGATCACCGATATCCATCGTTGGAGTAGAAGCACTTACCGCCGTTCTGGAAGTATCTATTCCACGTGGTGGCTCATTGTTTAAGCAACCTGAAGGCTGGGTTAGATAGTCTAAGTGTGGTTTTTGGATCACTGCGTGTTTCTCTCGTTGATGACATACCTTACAGTATATCCAAGGCGATTTTTGCAGAGATGAAGAAGAATGTTAAAGCTACTGTTGGAATAAGTTTGTCATGTATCCTAGATTTATCCAAATGATTTTTAATGCTACTCATCCTGAGTTAGCTATATCTGATTCATCTACTTATGCTATGATGGTGATGAAGAAAGATATTTTCACTTATCTAATGGGAGCACGCGAGAATGCGTGAAAAGGTGATGGATTACCAATTTGGGTCGTTTTGTTGATGGTTATCAGGCCAGTGATCAGTCTACTCACCAACAGCATGATGTTGATATTCATTAGGCTGAGGAAGCTTGTCCTTCTTCGAGAATTCCTAAGGATGCTCCAGGAAGTTCTCAGGGTACATGAATGTCAGTAGAAGATAAGGTGAACACATGGTTTAGTTCTGACAGTGAGACTGACAATGATCAGATTAGAAATGTTCCCTATGTATAACAAGAGTGACCCAGAGCGTAATTAACTTCTACCAAATGCACTGCTAAGGAAAGAGATGTTGACTTTATTCCTGAGGATTCACCATCTACTTAGAGGAGGAAGAAGAGAATGGCAAGAAAAAGAACTAATTCTAATGTAAGTTCATGTGGGAGGGGTAGAGGACAAAGTGTTGTGCGTAAGCGTCGTACCCCAATTACCACTTTGTTGACCAGTACAAATATTGCAGTGTCTTAGACTCAAGTCATAGTTACTGAGGCTATACAATAAGATATTCCAGTGATCGTTACAGAATCCACAACTGTAACATCATCTGCTATGCCCACTTCTGTTTATGTGTTGAGCACACCTCCAAGAGATCAACACCCCAATGATCACACAGTTGGAATGGAAAATTTTCTCAACACTCCTCCAGCACAAAGACATGATGCTGGAACTACTTCTAGCTAACCTGCATCAGTTACACTTGAACAGAGAGTTCAAACATTAGAGAGGGAGATGTTGGAGAAAACCCAACAAATTTATGATTTACATGCTCTAAATCAAGAAAAGGATGAGAGGATCAAGAATCTTGAACATCAGTAACAATTCATATTCAGCTATGTCCAGATTCAACAGCAGAACATTAGAGACCTCACTTCTTGGGTTCTATTTATGTTTGCACAGCAACATACTATAGAAGTTGAAGAGTCTAGCGATAGCAATCTACTAGTCCTGAAGCTGCTAATGATCCTGCTACTGCTACAAAGCATGTTATTGATCCTGTTGTGACTGAAAGCACAACAGAGACTGCTAATGTTGATTAAGAGCCAACTAACACAGTTCCTGTTATGGCTATTGAGGTTCGACCTGTAGTTTTTATTGGAGAAGCATTTCTTGAGCCTGAACATGATATTCCAATCCCCGAGCCAGTACATGATGATGATAATTTGGATATGGTTGATTTTAGTTGTGATGAAGATGATGACATTGATGATGATGAAGATGACAATGATGATGGTGATGATGATGAGGGTGGGGATAAAGGAAAGAAAATGGATGATGATGATGATCATGGCGGGGATATGGGTTCGACTGCTGATCCTTTTGGTTCATCGGGTTCTGCCAATGTCTCTGGATCAAGACCCGATGATACAAATGACTATGTACCTTTAGATCCTGCGACTGAAGAAATATATGAGAAGGAGTTTTACACATTCCAGCAATATATACTTGCTGAAGAATCCGACGAAGAATTTGTTCCTTTCGATGGTTTAGAAGAGACGGTGGATTATACAGATGTGTTTGGCATCTTAAATATTTATTTTCAGATATTTTGATAAAAGAGGGAGAGATAGTTAATGAGTTTGGATCTAAAGAGATGACTGACAAAGCTGCAGATCTTACTGGCCAAAGTGCAGTACATCAGGTCAGAAACATTACTACTGATGCACCTCCTCCACCAGCATATGTACATACATTAAGGCATTCAAAACCTTTCACAAGGTACGGAAATTCTGAGCCTATTATCAGCTGGGCGTATGAAGCTGAAAAGAAAATGTGTGTGATTAAGATGATGGGAGGAGCAATTGAGTATTATCAAGATGAACACGACTTTCATACTCTTAGAGCTTCTAACTTGTATGCAATAGGTCGTGTTCTATTTGTTAATCTGAGTAATTATGGGAAAGGAAATTGGATAAGGAATATGATATGGAGGCAAAGTAAAACCAACTTCAGAAACTTCAAGAATGCTAAATCCAAAGTTATTAAAGACGAGACTCGTATTGACCCAAATACCAATAAGCCTATGAAGATATAAGTTTACAAACATCTGAGATATGCAATGAAGATCCCTATACATGATCCTGTACCAGTTAACAGCTTGGTAAAGCTCATAGGGTGGAGTTGTGAGAGGAGATACGACATGCTTTGATACAGTGTGTTGACAGAGATTACCATATCATCAACCCTGTGGATTTGCTCAAAGTTGGAAGGGATGATTTGATGAGGTTGTAGGCTTGTCTAAATGCAGGTGATGAGTCAGCCTATTTTCTAGCAGCACAGTTTGGTTGCTTGATTACGAAGGCCCTGGAACAAGATGTATGCATATGGGGGCAGTTATAAAGTTGCTGATGTGGATTTCTAAAGCATTGATTCACCAAGCCTAGGGGAAGATTAAAGGGATTGAACCTAGAGGCTCAGAAAATCAATTGAAGATGATCAAGATCAAAGTCGCATGAGATCTTGAAGTATCCGTGCGTGAACTTACATCTCACAAGAGAACTATTTTGTTTAGTATAAATAGTTGTTTTTGATGTAATTTAGATAGCTTTTCTCATTTTCCTGATTTCGTACTTACTTGTAATCATTCCAAATCAGAGAGCAATACAATCAAAGTTTAGTTACATTTGCGTTCATCTTCTTACTTGTTCAATCTTCTTTCCATGAGTGATTATATTTGGTGTTTTCCTCATGAGATCGATATGATGTGTTATTGTTTATCCTTATACTATACCTAAGAACATCATAGAAGCCCTTAAAGACAATAGTTGGATAGAAGCTATGCAAGAAGAACTTTAGCAATTTAGAAAGCAAGAGGTATGGAAGTTAGTTGATCTTCCTGAAGGTCAATATGCCATTGGCACCAGATGGCTGTACAGAAACAAAGCAGATAACAGAGGGATTGTCATTCAAAACAAAGCAAGGCTAATTGCCCAAGGTTACACTCAAGAAGAAGGCATTGACTATGACGATGTCTTTACTACGGTAGCTTGATTTGAAGCAATCTGAGTGTTCCTTGCATATGCTTCATCAAAGAAATTCACTGTCTTCCAAATGGATATGAAATGTGCATTCTTATATGGGAAGATAGATGAAGAAGTATATGTTGCATAACCACCAGGATTTGAAGACCTAGACTTCCCTTATAAAGTTTATAAATTAGATAAAGCTCTGTGTGGACTTCATCAGGCACCCAGAAAGTGGTATGAAACTTTGTCAAAGTTTCTACTATAGAATGGATACACCCAAGGGAAGATCGATCAAACATTGGTCTTGAAGAAGAAAGGACAAGACTTGTTGGTTGTACAAGTCTATGTGGATGACATCATATTTGGATCCATAAACATTCAGCTTTGTAGAGAGTTCAAAACCCTTATGCAATCCAAATTCCAAATGAGCTCAATAGGAGAACTTACCTTCTTCCTTGGACTTTAAGTACAATAATCTGCAGAAGGGATTTTCATCTATCAAAGCAAATATGTGAATCAGATCATAAAAAAGTACAACATGGTTAATTGCACATCAAGTAAGACACCATTTGCAACTGGATTAAAGTTTGGACCAGATCCAGAAGGAACATCGGTAGATTAGAAGCAATATAGATCAATGATTGGCTCTCTGATGTACCTTACTGCAAGCCGACAAGACATCATGTATGTAGTTTGCATGTGTGCAAGATATCTGGAAGATCCTAAAGAATCACACATTAATATAGTGAAGAGGATTTTTAGATATTTGAAAGGCAAACCAGCACTTGGCCTTTGGTATCCTAAAAATGTAGACTTCTCTTTATTTGCATACACTGATAGTAACTATGGTGGCTGCAACAACAAGAGAAAATCAACAACAGGAGGATTTTAGTTTCATGGATCAAGATTGATCTCCTGGCAGTGCAAGAAACAAACAACTGTGTCTCTGTCAATAGCTGAGGCAGAATACATAGCCGCTTCTACTTTCTGTTCTCAAGTACTTTGAATTCAAAACCAAATGCTTGACTATGGCTATAATTTTCTAAAAACACCAATACACATAGATAAGTATGCTGTCATGTTTATAACTAATAACCCTATTCAACATTAAAAAACAAAACATATAGACATCAGATATCACTTTCTGAGAGATTGCTCAGAAAAGGGTCTGATCAAATTGATAAAAGTTCATACTGATAATCAATTAGCTGACCTCTTTACCAAACCATTTGATTCAACAAGATTTGAATTTTTGGTTCACTCACTTGGTATGATTAATTATGAACCAAACAAGTATTTTTTTTTCAAAACATTAACATCATACAGGCTTGATTTTGTTACAGTCCAAGTTTCATACCAAACACTCATTCTTTTCAAAATCAAGAAATTAGACAAAAACATTGTTGGTTTTTATTAGGTTAAACAATTTTGAATCACACATTTCATAAACATGATAAATTATAGTACACTCAATTATTTCTTCACTTGAGTCATTTTCCACCAATAAAGACTGACATTCTTAATTTGATGTGTGGATAGACTCAGCATGGGACACATAACATCACATTCAACAGTGAAGAACTAAATTCTTATGATTGTGTGGTAAGCAAAACACCCATCTTGGTGATGGTAAGTTTTGATCTATCCAATATGGATTACTTGTAAAGTAACTCATACACTCCAAGTGAAACAATTTATAAATTGCCCAATCAAAGACAAGTGTCTTTTTTGTTATGATTCTTATAGACCTGGAGTGCATTAAGGCATCCTTTATTGTGCTAAGCACAGACCTGGATAACCTACATCATAATCCAAAAAGATTCCCAATGAGAAACACATCCATCTTGAATAAACTAGCAATAAAGTCTTTTAAAGACTACATTCCTCGTGAATGGCTCAAAAGAATTCCAAAAATGATCACCTTCCAAAGTGAAGTACAAAAGAATACCAATGTGGATCTATCAATAAAGATCAAATTAAGCATTTATACCATGCATATCAATATGGATCTATCAAGTAACTAGGTTCTAAGTATTAAAAGTGCTTTCTTGCATATCTTGAGTAGGGTTGATCTTAACATACAATCAGGTGTGGGGTACATACAAATCACATAAATAAACTCAAAAAAATGATAATCACTCATTGTATAAATCAACCATTAATACCATGAATTAGTTTAAGTGGACAATAATATCTGCAATCAACATTGTATTAGTCTATGTCTGTTATCAAAAACATAAAATCAACTCAATAAGGACTTAAGACTAGTATGATCTCATGGCATGTGAAAATGATTCATATCCAAGCATACAAACCATTCATTTCTTAGTTACATGAGGTGTCATCTTTCTAATGTTTATCATTCATCTGCAAGCAAAATGGACTTTTATAATTTCCATCAAGAAAATTCAAATTTTTAATATTTTAAAAAGGTTTTTATAAATATGCAAAAACTTAGGGGGAGAAAAATGAACATGAAAATATTAAGGGTAGCAGAATATGTGCATCATCATACATGTTAATATTAGAAATATTAAAAGTTTGAGGATTTTTAAAATTTTAAGTAATTCATATTTTAAACAAAGAAAATCAGCCAAGCATGCAAGCACTCAAAATAACAAGTTGACACATATACATGCACATTATTGCTTGTGAGTGATATGTTACCATCCATATATTAATAATGTCAAAATCGTATAATTTTAACAAACAAACAATTTTTGAAAATATTTCACAAATTTTGTTATGTATGGGCAACGCATGAACAAACACATATGCGTTGCAAATACAAGCAAAACAGAAACATAAGTGTTCACAGTGTATGTATTAAGTTACATAACTGATGAACAAAATTTTCAAAATAAACAAAATTTTTTTAATTTTGTCAACTGTAGACACATAGGACACACAAACATGCATCTATTGTAGCCACAGTCAATCATAAAAGATCTAAAATAGACCAAGTGTATATAGCGGACACATATAAATCCATCCGCTATGCATCTATGAACACAAATACAAAGTGTTCACAACGCATGTTGTCAGGTAGCACATCCGCTGTGAATACAGTGTCAGTCCACGGATGACCACAGGTAATAATCCTTTATGAAAACAGTTCATGAGTATACAACGCATGACAAAACAGTCATCCGCTGTGAACAACCAAAACAAACATTCAAGTATGCACAGCGCATGAATAAATATTCATCCACTTTATGTACAGTGTACATTTACAAAACGTTTGACAATCTGTCATCAGCTGTAAACATTCAGATAAAACACTCAGTTGTCCACCATGCATGTACTAATAAGCATTCGCTATGACACAGTTTAAATCATTCAAATGTCCACAGCGAACACTTAAAGTTGTACAGCGGACACACTGTAGCCATAGTGCATGTGATATTTACAACGTACGACTTAAATTTAATTTAAAGTTAACACTGTTTATACAACGTATGAACACACTGTATACACAGTGGACAGATGATTTGTCCGTTGTATATATAGTTCAACACTTGTCAAATTTTCATTTATCACTAGTGTGCGAGCCAAAATCAAATTTTATAAATGTTGCTACAGTACGAACAAACTTTGATCATCAATACTCACATCTATTTGATTTCAACCATGTTTTTTGATCAAATAGGTATAAGAACAAGTTCTTAATCATCAAACAATCATCAAACCATTCTACAAAATCATTTTAAGCCGAGCATTGTTAAACCCTAGTTTAAGTAATGAACCAGACCCAAAACAAAATTAATGAGTGTTATTTGTGAAATCAAACATTTAATACATGTTTAAGAATCATTCGCATGTATTAAACATGTTTATTTAATGAAATCTGATTATGTGTTCATCAGACATATGAATAGTCAAACTGTTCATGTCAAAATCATCAAAGAAGTAACTGTTTGATCTTTGAAAATGTTGAAATATATGTTAAATATGATATAACCTATCAAACATATTCCAAATACATTAACAAACAATGTGTGATAATTGATTTGGTATTAATCACAATGACAGTCAATGTTCATATTCAATGCGCATTAAATGAATTAGTTTGACTAAAAAGTCATTTGAAAATGTTGATAAATCTATTATAAGATGCAATCATTGTTCATTTTGAAACAAATTAACTCTTTGTTTTCAAACATATATGATCACAATGACTTTTGATTAAAACATCACCAAAACAATGAGATTTGCACTTGCAAATTTGACTAAAATTGACTTTGCACAATTTCATCAAAGTCAAACTTTTTAAAATGAAAAATAGAAACAAACAAACATTTGGCATAGTCATATGCTAATCAAACATGATTTACCATCTCATATCAACCCAAATCACAAATGAACACTAAATCAAAGTTGCATCAGATCAAACGTCATACATTTTAACAATTCAAGTACTAACACATATTTCTTTGTTTGCAGATATGGCAAACCTTATGTTTGTTAGAGATCACAATATCTGTGTTTGTTTGAACCCTGACTGTCCTAAGTAAGAAAACTACAGGGATATGATTCAATCCATTAGACAAACAGACTAGTTTATGCAATTACTGCAAGACTAGAGACCATTGAAGAACATATAGTCCAATTTTGGACTAATGCTCATCTGGAACAAGATCAAGATCAACAAGTTGTTTCTTATGTTTATGACCATCAAGATACTACAACTAAAGATGTGATAAGGAGAGTTCTTTAATTGGGTGATAAAGATGGCCAAGGCCTAATTGAGTTTGATAAAAATTATATGTTGCATGTGTTCAGGCAAATTGGCTATATAGGAACCACTGGTAGAGAACATATCAAGAAGTCATACTTGGATGCTCAGTTCAGGTTCTAATGCACACTTATCAAAAGACAATGACTAACAAAAACATACGATGGGATGCCACTTCTTTGAGAAGTTCTTATGCTATTACTAGTATTATAGCAAGGAGACAATTTAACTTTGCAGCCCAAATCCTTAATGGTATGATCTACAATTTGATTGAAGTGAGAAACAAGTTCCAAATGTATCCAAGGTTCCTTCAGATGATCATTGATGATTTATTGCCAAACATTCCAAGAGAAGGAGCTGTGTTTGAACTAGTGCACTTTATTGAGCATGTGTTTAATAGAATTAAGTCTAGCTTGTATCATGGTGAGGAAGTGCTTGTTCCACCTCACATGATCAACTATAATCTTCCTATTCCTAATGTATTCTTAAGAATTTCTGCCAATGAGATCCACATATGTTATTTTAGAATGTGATTCATCATGCACCTATTATCCAACCAGCCCCAGTGATTCAACAAGAAGTACCAATAATATAAGAACTAGAACCAGTTCATGAAGAAACTCAAGAACAAGTGCAGTTTCATTTTGATCAAAATATCCCCTCTCCACTATACATCCCACATTTGTGTGATCAACAAACACTTTATTCCCTCTTAAAAGACATTAATGCTACAATGGTTGAACATACATCACATCAAGAGGAAGTTGTAAACTCCTCCATGCATGAAACAGAACAAGAACAACAAAGTTTTCAGTATGAACAAATTGAAACTAAAGACCGATCAGGAGAAATACCAACAAAAGATGATATAGAACACTCAAAAGTGTTTCTGTTCACTGAGTATAATAAACTCATTGAAAAATCAAACAAAAGGGCTAAGAAACTTAAAAGACAAGCTTAAAACCAAAGATGAAGAGATTCAAAAGTTAGAGGCTGACTAGAAAGCCCAAAAGTTGTTTGTTCAATTCCTTGAATAACAACTTGATTAAACAAGAAATGAAGTGAAATCCGAAGTCAAGAAGTAAGCAATGCATTGATATAGCCTATTTGACTAATCAAACAGATGCCAAGGATAGTGAGATAGATGATCTGAAAAGAATCATATCTAAAAAAGAAGAAGAGATCAAAAGATTAAACATAGGGTTAAAGGATGTTGACAATCAAAGGCTGAATAAAGAAGAACATTCAGAAGAGAGTGAAAAAGAGTTGATAGAACTGTTCACTAATCAACCTTTATTACCACTTGTAGAAACAAGCTCTCAGGAACAACATATAGAGAAATCAATCATCATCCCTAAAGAGAGATTCTCTATGGATTAATTGTTTAGTGAAGCCAATCCATTTGAAAACATCCATTATTCCCCTATTATGAGGTAACCCTTTCACACTTACAATTCACAACAACAATAGTCAAGCATCATAGCTGTGAATCCTTTGACTGAATAATAGAAAAAGCTTATCAGAAAGTTTTCTGAGTCTTTAAAAGATCAGTCTGAAGAATCAAAGTAACCAGAATCAACATTATTTCAACACCACTAAAGACCTATGAAAGGAATAGAAAAAGGTTATACCTTGTTGCTTCTGCCAAAGGGAAAGAAAAGATTATAGAGCAAGATGAACCTGATCCGCCTCTAATGAAGTTGTTAAAGGTCAAAGCAAAGCCAATGGATGAGGAAGAATTCAAATAAAAAAAAAGCTGATTTTGTTGATTTAGAAGAAGGTGAGATAGATCAAGCTCTTGAACAAGCATAAGATCCTATCATTATTTCTGATTCTGAAGAGGAATAGTAAAGCATGCAAGAAAAGACAGAGGATGTTAAAAACTTATTGACTGATGATCCTGAAACACTCATGGCAACTGAGCTAACAACAAAAGGTTTTCCTTATGACTTTTCATTCATCTAAACTTGTCTAAGGTAAAAAACTTAAAGACTTTCAAGAAGTGATGAAGAACGAGGGTGAACAAACATACAGAATGTATAAGGATATCTAGGACTAATAGGAGTTTCAAAAGAATTTACCTAAGGATTTTCTGATTGATAAGATGACATACTCCCAGGTCAAAAGCTTGTTAAGTCATACAAGGATGCCTTATAGGTCATATGCTGGTAGATCCTTGTCTCAAATGAAAGATCTTGCAAGAGGTATCTACAAGAACATGCTTACCAATGCTCTAAAGCCTCAAATCATTAGACTATATCTTGCATCTTCACTGTCTACTTATCATCAAGCACCTCTAGAGCTTCATCCAATTGAAGAGCCTGGACAGTTTATGCCACACAACTATAGCCAAAAGGCAATAAAGTAAAAACACCAATTTTGTGAAGCTCTATGACAGGATATCTCTTACAGCTTCAGCCAATGAAAGGAAGATTATGGTCTGGAAGTATGATGAGATCTGGGATGCTGTTCTAATAAAATGAGTATCAGGACTTGTTTAGTATTTATCATACATATCTCAGATGGGTTCACTATCTTATGAAGATAGGCTTGACTTAATGGAACTAACGATGGTGAATCATACAAACAACCCAAGGGGTGCTGATTTCTTTCATTTCCTCAGATCTTACATGAACAAACAACATCATGAGCTAAAAAGGAAAGTATCTAGAGAAGATATGCTTCATATTGAGAAATTGAGAAAAGAGCAGAAAGCAGCAGGCAAGAAACAGTCTCAAGGTATAGAAACAGAAGAAAGCCTTGATTCTGAATTGTTAGATAGAGTTGGATATCCATTGAGACCAACTGATCTCTAATTAATCATGAAGAAGATTAAGGGAAACCAATACAATCATCCAATTACCAGATGGTATTATGATGAAAGATACTTTGAGGTTATATTAGAAAGGAAATTAGAAGGAAAACTAGCAGCTAAAATTAGATTATTTGATCCTATTGAGATCAAGCTACTACATCCATTATATGTCTCCTTCTTAAAAACAAAGTCATTCCCATAGATTGAAGATGTTCTATGCAAGGGCGACTATTGTTATTTTATACACATGCTGAGAATTCTGGGTATAGTCTATGTGAATGCTGCTTTGAAGCAAAGATTCAAAACAAGTTAGAAGGCATTGATACATATAGAAGGAATTAAAAAACTCACAATCTCAGAGAACAATAACTTGGAAGTTTTGAAAGGAGATCATGTTGTAACAACTTTAGTTAGCAAAATTGAAGTACAGAGCTTGGATCAATCTACCCTTAAACAGATGGTTCAACTTCCCATAACATATAAGTACAATGAACAGATGAGTGTTGTTCAGTACTTCACAAAGCATATAGTACACTGCTTGAATGCTTTGAAAGTTGTACCATTACTAGAACAAGCTAAAGAAGGAGAAAAAGATCAGATCACTGAAGAAGATATTCAAGAATCAATCAAAGCTTCATCAAAAGTGCCAAAGAATCCATATAAAGCAGACCCTTCTCATTCTTGATAAAGGTTCAGTAATAATCAAACAAATAATACAAGCAACAAACATCCATTTCTAACCATACATAACATTCACAATATCAATCATTCACTAATAACATCAATCAATCAATCAGAACAACATTCATGCAAATAACAAGTCAATACAAGCAAACATATGAAACATAACAAACAAATCAAACTAATTACACATGTGTAATCATTAAATCATTCAATCAAACACTAATCATTAATCATTCAATCATGAAAAATAGTAGATCATTAAATAAAGCAAATTTATTTAAGCAGACATAATGAACCACATCATGTCTAACAAACAAAATCACTAACAACTCAATCATAACAAAGATTGGTAGCATCATCCTTAGGGTGAGTATTATTGGACTCAACAAGTTTATTGAAGGATAATGTCTACCATAATTAATCAAATATGTTCTAACATTCAAAAAATTATTTAAACATACAAACATTATTAACATTCATATCACACACTAATTATTGTTTAAATTTATTTTTTTTAAAAGGCTTGATGATTACCTTTCACATAGTTTCTATAAAAGCAGTTATGATAGTTATGTATACTACAAAGAGTATAAACAAGGAGAATTTGTCTATTTGTTGCTTTATGTGGATGACATGTTGGTAATTTTGGTATTATCAATATATATTTTAGAATATTAGAATAACTTGTTGATTGAGAAAATAACATTATAAATTAAATGAGTTAAGTGTCGCGGGAGTGCGAACTCGATTTAATTTTAATTGTTATTTGGATTTGATGACATAATTATGTTTAATTATATTAAGTTAGTTGGGCTTATTTGATTACCTTTTGGGCGTATTTGAGATTTATTAGACTCACACACTTGAGATTTGTTTTTTGTTTAGGCCATACATGTACAGCCCACTTAATGAATTGTGGGTGGAGTTTTAGTCATAAAAAGAAAAGAGGTGAATGACAAAGATGTTAATCTTTCTTTTCTCTTTCTTGATCAAAAAGAGATAATGAACATAAGAACAAGGACATACGATTACATAGAGAACCATCAAGAAACATCATAGACTCAACCAAAATTCAACTCCATTAAACAGATCTCTGTCTAATCTAATAATTCATTCAAATGTAACCTGTGAAATAGGTTTATCAGATAGTGTATCACGATTCAGAAATTAATCCAAGTTGTTTTAAGTTTGAAGCATTATTCAGAACCTGGTATGTTTTCGTTCTTTTTTATGTTTGATTTCTTATTCAAGACCCACAAATTTCTATAAAGATAAACCTATTTTTTGGTTATTTCTTGGTTTGGATACACAATGTTTTGTGGGTTCTTTTATTTTCTTGTTTGACTTTTCTATTCGTTGAGTTGAAATCGACTTCCGTATGTTTGATTGTAACTTGGATTGATGATATGGGTTATGGTTAGCATCTTAGAATTAATGTTTCTGTGGTTCAACAAATTTTAAAATAATTATTTTTATTTGGATTTATTTTTTTTCTCATTACTGCAAATCAAGGAGAGAATTCAAGGAGAGAAAAATAATTAGTTTGTACTTGGGATTTGGTTATTGGTTGTTGGACAAAATTGAAAGGGATTAATAGATTTCAACTTTGATTTTATTTAGTCAAATTGAGAGAAGTTGAATTACGTTTGGTCGCTTATTTTGATTTTAACATAATGAAACCAATTTGATTTATATATGGTTATTCCACAAACGGCTCTCCATCTATCAATTTATAATATGATTTCTACAAAAGGTTTAATATGTTCTTTATTTTCAAAGATTATTGTGGTCGCAAAAATCACAAAACTTCCTATCTATGATTATGAATTAATTAGTTGTTTCCATTCAAAAGGGTAGTTGTTTTCATATTGAATTTTTTTTTCTAGTATTTTGTTTCTACAACTCAAGATTCCAAACAGTCGCAAATTTAATTGATTTGGTGTGATTTTGTGAATTTGGTTTTACAATTATACATGGCTAGTGGTGAATTGGTTTGTGATACATCTAGTAAGTTTAATAAGATAAACAAATCTAGAGGTCAAGTTGTTAGACGTTGAAGGAAAATACAGGACCAGGGAAGGGTGGTCAATGCAACAGTTTCACAAGGTGAAGAGAGTTTGAACACTTAGCAGATCAAATAGGGAACCGGTTAGTGATGAAATAATGAACACAAGTAAAAGAAAAAGAACAAGAACACTTAAATATGGTTTTCAAGAATAATGTATATTGCTCTCAAGTTCTTACAAGTATTAGAAAGCATACATAAAGATACAAGTACTTGAGACACTTTATACTACATCCTATAGTCGGCCATACTTTGAAGGCCAACTAGAAACACTAATCTAGACAACAAGATCAATGCAGAGTCAAAAGGTAAATTGTCTTTTGACTAGTGACTATGACATGCAACAACTCGTATTACAAAAAGGATAAAAGTACATAGTTGGAAAGTTCCAGACGAAAGAACTTAATCTACAGTTGACAAAAGTATGGACTTTCACCAACTCATATAAGTTGGTAGGTCATCAGAAGTGGCAGCGAAAAGTGGTTCAGCTTTTGTCAAAAAGTGATTCAGAGAAAGCATGTCTTCTCTATCTTTGGAAGAAATCAGTCTTTGGTTTCGGAAGACTTTATCCTTGAAGCTTTAGAAGACTTCATCTTTGGCATCAGAAGATATGGTCTTTGGGCTTTGGAAGATTTTATACTTAGCATAATTTTTGAGTTATATCAAATCTTCTAAAGTAACTTCCTTGTACTTTACTTGTGCATGCTGAGAGCTCTTTGGTTGTTCTTTGGTTGCATCAGCCTTTAAGTGTATTCCTTACAAACTCCCCCGAGGCTGATGCTACCAAAACTGAAGAGACCTTTGATTCTTGATCTTTATCTGTTGACAGTCCTCATCAGAATCAATACCATTCCCTTTATCATCAGTTAGTCAGGATTCGTCAGACTCTCAAAGTATCTTCTCATGTCATAGAGATCATGCAGAGGGAGGTCAAGTATATTTTTCTAGAAGTACAAGTCGTGACCCCCTTGATCTCTAGTGACATACCATCTATCTTGATTGGTGGCAAACATCCAAGACATGATGGGTCTCTCAGCAGCAAGAGGCTTTTTTAAATAAGAGTTGGATAAGTAGCCTATTCTTGAGCACCCTTAGGATGTTCTGACCCATCTTGAGGTGTAGAGGTCAATGTCTTGGACTTCTTCTTCTTTTTGTCTGTTCTTATGGCCATCCTTTTCCTCTTTCTGAACTTTAACTGAGGAGACTGGTCTATACTACCAGATTGTTCTTGTTTGTCTTCTCAATTGGGTCCCTATCCTTCACAGCTTCAAAAGGAGAAGGATCAGGACCCTGCTATGGATCAAAAGATGAAGCTGGCTGTGATGTAATACTAGGTCCAGGTTGTGTTGTCTCCTGGGTTCAACCTTGACCTCAGCTTTAGGTGCAGCCTGACTTGGTGGAGAATGCAAATCAATTAGCTCACCCCTTTTTATCTTCTGCTTGATCACTCTAATGTGCTCATCCATGGTGGATAGAGACATTTGACCAAGTCTCCTTCTGGAGAATCCATACAACTTCAAGAAGCTCACCATCTTCTGTCTATCAGTAGATTTCTTCAAGTTTGCATTGATGGTGGCTCTTAACCTTGCAGCCTCTTCCCTCATCTTCCTCTTTGCAGCTTTTTGCTCTTTTTGCATTTGTTGCTCAAGCTATTTGAGGTATTCAAACTCAATGTAGTCATATGGCAAGGGAAGAAGGTTTGCCGCCTGATAGAGACATGTGGCACTCAGGTAGGTGATAATTTTTTGTCTATCTTGTTCACTACCTACCTGAGTTTGTTGCTCAGGAGCCACAGTCTCTGTCTTAGGACTTTCCTAAACTGGGGAGAGGGTAGGAGCTTTGTAGATTTTCTTTCTGTTTTTTTTTCTTCTTTGATCTTGAGAAACAGTTCTGCTATCTCAGCTTCCTTCCTCTCTTTAGACACTTCTATGTCAACTAGTTCATTTAATTCCTCCAAGGAGAGAGATATGAGTTTATCAATGTTGTAGTTAATGGACCCCAAATAATTCAATCTGGCTGCCCTTAACTCATCATCTTACGTACATGGCCTGGAGGTAGCCCTGATTACAGCTTCTATGAACCCAAGGGTCCTACTTGAACTCTCTCCCCTTGCCTTCCTCTTTCTCTATCTCTCTCTTCTCCTCCTTAATCTCCTCAGGAGTCATTTTCCTTTTTCCTTTGTCACTCATAGGCCTGTATGACTCAGGGTGGAAAGAGATTTGGCCTTCATTGCTAGGTGTTGCACTTAAGCTTAGGCCAAAGAGAGGCTGTGAGACACCTTCACCAGCCGGTGCATCACTGAGGGTAATGGGTGCTGAGGGTGCTAAAGCAGATCCTATCTCAAGGTTCACAGGCTCAACTTCTGGGACTTCATCCAAGGTTTCACCTTCGAAGCTAATCTTAGGGTCCACCTCAGCATCTAGTTTTGTTGAATCCTATTAGCTAACCTTGCAGCTTGCCTATTTTGACTTGGGTTGGCAAGTGGGAGGTTAACTAGATAGGTGCTCTCATAGTATCTCAGGTTATAGTAGTTGAAGATCTATTATTGACCCTGAGACCTAGAGATTACCAGGGCTCTCCTTTGGTCATCATACCTCTATCTGACTAATGGATTTTCAGCAAGGTGAGATGGAGTAGGCATAGCCCTGGTATACCCTCCTCAAAAAAGCTTTGAATGAGTGAGTCCATATCAATGTGAACTTAAGGAGGTTGTTGAGTATGGAAACTGCAAGTGAGGGTGGAGAGTCCTCCCTGTCCATACTCTGAGAGGAACTCCTAGGTTCTGTGATTGTAAGTAAGACTTCCTCCCCCTTTTTGGTAGCATCACCCTCTTGCATAGAGAGCTAGGAGTTAGGTCCACCACATCCACTGGTCCTTATGGGCCGGTTGAGTCCTCTGGATGGGTCTCTCAACTAACTTGCCCTTGAGATCGGTGATCTTAAGTTGCTAATCATTAACTTTTCTTTGTAAGATAGTCACCTGAGATTATAGGTGACTAACATTTGAAACTAAATCGGTGCAAAGTTTGGACAGTTTTTGCACTTTTAGCTGCAGACTCCCCTCATCTTCATCAGAAAAATCATAGGGGGATGAGAGAAAAAGACAAAGGTCTTCTTTCTTATCAGCAGCTTTAGTTTCTTGGCTGCTAGTTTTCCCCTGCACACTGACAGCTTCAAAAGAAGTGTCAATGGACTGGGTTGCCATGGTTGAGGTCTGAATGATATAATCACTTACAAAAGTGAGAGCCTCTTCCATATGGGCCACCTGAACAGGTTTAGGGAGGTCCACCTCAGTTGTGGGTGGATGATGTGGGCTAGATATAGGTGATGTTAGAGCACTCATCTCTCCTTGAGCAGGGGTGGAGAAGAGAGACTCATACTCACCGAACCCTATATCTTCATCATCATAGAATTAAAGGTTGGATATTGGTTGATTGAGGTCAAACGGCTGAGGATGGTAACTTTCCCCTGAAGGTTGATCACTAAAGGTTTGAGACTCTAAGTGAGTGGGGTTATGAGCTCATCAGGCTGAGCATGAGGAACCTCAGCACTGATCATAGAAATAATAAAAGTGGTTTGCTCCTTAAGAGAAGTGGGTGCTCCAGTGTCCTCTTCTTCCTGTATGGTTTGTGATTTGGGGGCCTACTCAACCTGAGTAAACTGAGTAGGGGTTCGTTTGGACTTTATTTGGTAGGTGATACTGATTTGTGGTTGTGTGGGGGTTGTAGGTGTAGACGGTGTGGGTTTAACATTGGTTGGTGCTGCCAAGTTGTCACCTTGAGCAATGAGCTCTAACATTTTTGGGACCAGGGTTATTTCTCCCCTGAGAAGCCAACAGTGGGCTTTCTCATTGTCTTGAAGATGTTGGGCTTCAGCTGTCCCAATTTAAGAATATTACCTGTTCTCCTTAATTGTGAGCCCAGTTCATAGTTAAGAATGTTTTGAACGTATCTAAGGAACATATAATATTCTAAGGAGTCCAAGTTTGAAAGCAAATTGTATATACAAATTAAGAATACCTTAACTTAACCCCTTATACCATTCCATGGACTGTATTGGAATTTGGTCCCAAACTCCATGTTTGTTTAAGACGGAGGGGATAACCACATGGAGGAGGTACTTCCACTTGGATGAGACCTTACCTTTCCTGAAGATTCTTACGGAGTAGTCCCCTTCATAGCCCATCTGCCGGAATGAGTTGTTAATAACAGACTTAGCGAAGGACAAATCACCTTCTTCATCATCTAGCCTTAGATGAGAGTTGATGGTGGCTGGAGTGAAAATAGTGTCCTCCCCTGTATTGTGGCAGACAATGCCTTCACACCATCTAAGATGACCTCTTGGCAGGTCCTCCAGAACTCCAAAAGTTGATCTTCATATAATGGATGGTTGATTGTGAGGGTGGTGAGGTAGTTGGTTAGAGATAAGAAGCAGAAAATGTCTAAGAAACCTGGATCTTTCTCAGACGATAACAAAGCAACTTGATTATGTTGCCTGTGTAAGTGCATGGAGAAATCCAGTTGGTTTCAGGGATCATGGTAGGCCATTTTGAGTAGCTTTGGGGTGAAGAACGGTAAGAACAAGGTCGGTTTGTGGGTGAATTTAGGGTTTGAATCTTGTAGATGTAGGAGATTGAAAGAGGGGGAACCGTTGTACAAATATATGTATATATGATATGGATTTGAAACAAAGTTAATGCAAACGGATAAACTTTGAAATCCGAGTGTCGGTCCCACCTCTGGAAAAGTGCACAAAAGGTATTTTTCTTGGAAGTCGAAAATCTTCCAAAGGTAATTTGTCTTCAGAAGTTTGGAGAGGACGCTAATTTGGCTTCGGAAGATATTAATTAGTTTTTTAAGAATTTGGCTTCAGAAGAAAAATTGCTCAAGTATTTTTTACTTCCTAGATAGATCTTGTTTCGAAAGATATCCACTATCAAAAATCTTATTCAATGAAAGAATAAAGCTTTTGAAACTTAATTGCTTTCGGAAGAAAATATTCCTTCAATACATATAAGTACTTGGTGACAAATATAAGCTTTGGAAGATATATTCAAATTTCTTCCGAAGGTTAATTACTCAGAAGTAATTATTTGTTTTGAAGATATAATTTTCTTTCAAAGACAACATGATGTCTTTCAAAGGAAAACATATCCAAATTCTCAAAATCCTGAGGGATATCAATTTGAAAAGTTTCTTCCAAAGAAAACAGGGCTTATATGGTGATGATATTGATAACTTAAGACACACATATTATTAAAAATAATCTTGATTTTGGTTTTAAGAAAATTCTACTCAAAGTTATCATCCCAATAGCTGATACAAGATACTTAAATCTTTGCTCATCAAAAGCTTTTGTTAACATATCAGCATATTATTCATTTATGTTAACTTTGACTAGTTTTATTAATCCTTTTTTCAAATTTATCTCTAATCAAATGATATCTGATGTTGATGTCCTTTGTCTTTGAGTGTTATACAGGATTCTCTGTAATAGAGATAGCACTGTTGTTGTCTATATGGATAGGAGTCTCCTTGAAGTTGAATCCATAGTCTAGCATCTGATTCTGAGTCCAAAGCACTTGAGCACAGCAGCTTGCAGCAGCGATTTATTCAGATTCAGCAGTTGATGCAGATACACAGGATTGTTTCTTGCATTGCTATAAGACTATCCTTCTACAAAGAAATTGACATTCCTCGGATGTAGACTTTGTAGTCATATTGCAGCAACCATAGTCATATCTTTATAGGCATACAGATTGAAGTCAGAAGTTTTTGGATACCAAAGGCCCAGTTTGGGAGCACCTTTGAGATATCTAAGAATTCTCTTGACAGTAACCAGGTGTGACATCTTGGGGTTGGCTTGATATCTTGCACAAATACATGTAGCAACATGATATCAGGCTTGCTGGCTGTGAGGTACATAAGAGACCCAATCATAGACCTATATAGATGTTCATCAATACACTCCCCCTCAAGATCTAGTCCTAGAGAGTGGTTTCTAGCTATGGGAGTCTTAGCAACCTTGCATTCAGTCATATGGAATCTGATAAGTATGTCCTGCACATAATTTGAATGGTTTATGAAGATGCCATTGTCAACCTGCTTCACTTGAATTCCTAGAAAGAAATTGAGTTCCCCTATGGCACCTATTTCAAATCTATTCTTCATCACTTCTCAAAGTCTTTACAGAGATTCGGATTAGTTGACCCAAAGATAATGTCATCTATATAAACTTGAACCAGCATCAAGTCATTTCCTGTTCCTTTGATGAAGAGTGTTCCATTAATAGTACATCTCTTGTATCCATGTTGACAGAGATACTGTGATAGTGTCTCATACCACTTCCTTGGAGCTTGATGCAGCCCATAGAGACTTTTGTCAAGCTTGCAGACATAATCAGATGATCTGGGTTTGCAAAGTCAGGTGGTTGTTTGACATACACCTCCTCATCAATAACCCCATATAAGAAGGCACACTTGACATCAACTTGGTAGACTTTGAAACCTTGGATGCAGTAAAACCAGGAATATTCTAATAGCTTTAAGTCTTGCTATAGGAGTAAAAACATATGTGTAGTCAATCCCTTCTTCTTGTGTGTACCCTTGAACTACTAGTCTTGCCTTGTTCTTGATGACAAGTCTTCTATCATCCTTCTTGTTCCTAAATACCCATTTGGTACCTATGGTAGACTTCCCTTGAGGAAGAGAACATAGATTCCAAACCTTCTGTCTCTTGAATTAAAGAAGCTCCTCCTGCATTGCTTCAACCCAACTTCCATCCTTCAAAGCCTCTTCAATCTTCTTAGTCTCTATCTGGGACAAGAAACAAGAGTGAAGACAAACATTTTTATCATGAGTTTGTCCTCTTATTTGCACCTAGTCACAACTTCTCCAATGATGTTTGTGGTGGGATTGGACTTGTGGATTCTCAGTTGAGGAATCACAACATGTTTAGACAGATCTAAATTGGTGAAATTCAGATCTGGTGCTTGAGAGTCATTCACCACATCAACACACTTATCAAGATTAACTTGATCCAATGAGTGTGTTACATCCTTGATGTTGTCTTCTATGAAGTGGTTATCAGTATCAAGGAATTCTTGATCACTATCACCACCTCATCCCCTCCTACATTGGAAATTCTCTTATTTGAGTTCTGTGCCTTTGTGCTAGAATTTACAAGCACTTTAGATGTATCAGCTAAAGAATTTGTCATGGTTATGCTGACAGGATTTCCAACTACAGGGCTAGTTACCACTGGAGCTGAAGTAGTTTGAACACTTGGTCTTTCAGCTAAAATCTTGGATCAGAATCTCCTGTTGATGAGGTACATGTAGATCTTTTCATAAGATTTGTTAAAACAGTTGGTAACTAAATCAAGATCAAACAGCTAATCAGAACTAGAACCTTTCACACTGGGAGTATGGTCATTGAGGTCACATTGGCTAACTCCTCAACTACTCTAGTTCTGAGATTGTATACTCTATAAGCCTTAGCTTAGGAAGAGTATCCAATGAAATGTCCATCATCTGATTTCTCAGCAAATATGGCTATTTGATCTTTGGTATTCAAGATGGTTCAGGGACATGTAGATGATCTGAGGAAACCAGTGAATGGTCTCCTTTTGTTCCACAGTTCATAAAGAGTCTTGCCATGAGTCTTTACTACTAAAACTCTATTCTGCACATAGCAGGCAGTGTTGACTGCCTCTGCCCAGAAGGTGATAGGCAGTTTAGGGTTAGACAGCATGGTTCTTGCACCTTCAATAAGTGTCATGTTTCTCCTTTCAGCAACATCATTTTGTTGAGGAGTCCTGGGAGCACTATATTGTCTTGAAATACCCTTTTCATCAAAAAATGCATCAAGGCTTTGGTTTTTAAATTCGGTTCCTTGATCACATCTTATGATCTTGACCTTGTGATCATATTGATTCTCAATTACCAAAATGAAGCTTTTCAAGATCTCAGGGGTCTCATCCTTAGTTCTAACAAAAAAGACCCAAGTATTTCTTGTAAAGTCATCTGTGATCACCAAGCAATAAGAGGTCCTTCCTAAACTTATGCCACTAGTAGGGCCAAGGAGATCCAAATGTAATAAGTGTAGGGGTGAAGTGATGGAGTTCATTTCCTTTGGCTTGTGAGATACCTTGTGTTGCTTTCCTTTCAAGCATGCAACACAATGGTCATCACTTGTAAACTCTTTCTTTTTGATTCCAGTTACCAAATCATTCTTAATTAATCTATTCATGTTCTTAAAGTTTACATGACATATTCTTTTATGCTAGAGGAAATACTCATTACTATTGGCTTTAGAAAGAAAGCAAGAAACTTCTCCTGAAGGTGATGTTTCCTGCAAATCCATCTTGTATATGTTCCCTTTCTTGGGGGCTCTGAACAGGATATGCTCATGAGGAATAACCACCCCAGGCTTGAGAACAATACACTCATTCTCAGTAACATGTTGTCTCCCTGATCATAAAACTAGAATACACTCAGAAGATTGTACCCAAGCTCCTTGACAAAATTTACCTTTTCAATGCTGAGCTTACCATTTATGACCCTGCCCCTTCCAGTAATGTAACCATCAGATTCTCCTCCAAAAGTAACTAGACCTCCATTAATTTTCTTAAAGTTTTGAAGCAAAGAGCCATTGCCTGTCATATGCCTGGAACAGCCACTGTTAATGATCCATACATTCCCTTTGGTCTTTAGCTATTCCTGCACATAAAGAGATGGTTAGTTATATTTGGAAACCCAAGTCTTATTGGTCTTGGGCTGTTACATTTGGAAACCCAAGTCTTATTGGTCTTCGGCTTGTCAAAGTGAACAAAAGATAATGCAATATGATTGATCCTATATGCAAGTTCTAAGGATCATATGTTGTTATTGATAAAGAACTTTCAATCACATGGCCTTCCTTCATCTTCCACACCATCTTTGGAAAACTAGACTTGGCCTTCAACACTTCAAAAGTTTTGATGACTTCTGAAGTTTGGAGACTGGACCTTTGAAAGCTTTTGCATCCACTGCAGCAGACTTCGGTACTTTGGAAGCACTCCTTTCTTTCGAGACCAAAATTTCTCTAAAGGTAAGTTTTCACTTATCTTCTTCTTCACCTTGGAGTTTCCGAAAGGAAGAGATTTTCCTTCCGAAGCTGTCTTCTTCTTCTTCTTATCAGAAGTTTTCTTCTTGTTCATGTGGATTGTACTTTTAAGATTGTAGATGCAATCCTTGGCAAAGTGAGAAGTACTACCACACATGATGCATTTAGTTAGCATGCTTTTGAGAATCTTCTTTTGAGTGGTAGGTTAAGCTTGATCACTTTCCACTTCCTTTTTCATCTTCTCAGATGATGCATCAGGCTTCTTGGGATGAGGCTTGCTATTAGAACTGGATGGTTCAAGCTATGCAGCAGTAGTGCATAGGGTGATTTGGATATGTACTAGGACTCCTGGTACAAGAATCCATAGTTGAGTCTCCAGTCTTTACCACTTCAAATCCAGCATAGATGAAAACCTATTTTTGCTTGGAGTAGAAGGTGGCTTGTTCTCTTGGGCTTTCTTGGACTTTCTTTTGGCTGCCCTGATCAAGTTCTTCCTTGCAGACTTAGTCATCCTTGATTCTTTCTTCTCTCCAAGAAAATAGTGTCCCTTCTAAGGATAACCCTTGTCACTCACCTTAGGT
The DNA here is from genome assembly GCA_025506505.1 of Flaveria sonorensis. Taxonomy (NCBI): domain Eukaryota; kingdom Viridiplantae; phylum Streptophyta; class Magnoliopsida; order Asterales; family Asteraceae; genus Flaveria; species Flaveria sonorensis. The sequence continues at coordinate 27,601,683 of CM046439.1, read as the reverse complement.
TCATCCTTCACTATCTCCTTTTCATCTTCATCCTCTATTTGAATGGGATCTATGAAAGGCAGCTCATCTTGACAGGTTCCATACCTTGGAGGTCTTACAGATAACAATGTGTGTGGAGGAGCTATCTCACTTGAACCCAAACCTTATCTGTTCTGATAAAAAATCTTTTCATGTATGGATGAAGATATTACGTTCTTAAAGGTTTCCTCTTCAAGAACACATTTTTATGCCTTAGCTTTGCTGATCACAAGCTTAGCTTGGCACTCAGTTAACTTGGTAATGAGATCCTTAATTTGAGTTCTGTAATTTGTGTGCTCATGCTTAAGAGTTGAAATGGTTTTCTCTAAATCTTCTATTTTAAGTTTATAATCATTTTCAGATCTTTTAAACTCAGCTTTTAAAATGTTCAAGGACTCGAGATTAGATCTCACTTCCAAGTTGTAGGACCTATACATGTTAACTTTAGCAATGCATTCAGGAGTACAAAAGATGTTCTAATACCTTAGCTTCTTCATGATTCAGCCATCAGTGCTTGGTTTGGAGAAGCATCCTCTACCTAAAAGCTCCAGTCAAAGCCTCCTTCTTCAACAGCAATAGCAGCATGTTTTTTTGGTTGGCTTGGCTTCTTAGTTCTTAGAGCTGCATCAGTTTAGTTTGGTCTGGATTATGCTTGTCCACCATTTGTTCTTGGTGCCTTACACTCTCTAGCAAAGTGGCCCATTTGGTTGCAGTTGTAACACTTCACTTTGCTTTTGTCCGGTCCAAACTTTCCATTGGCCATATTGCTGAGAAACTTTCTTCCTGTCATCTTGTAGAACTTCTTGCCTCTATGATTGAGAAGAGCCATCTGTTGAACTATCTCCATGTCCTCCAGATCATCTGGATGGATACAATCCAAGTCTTCAAGAGTAAAAAAAAAGTTACCATAACTTACATCAGTAGACACGGAGGCTTGTACAGAGCTTGTCTCTTAGAATGGGCTTCCTTGGATGTAGCTCTCCCTTGGTGTCTCGGGGAAGGTGATGAAAGGACCCTTTTGTGAGTTTTTAAGGAAGCATATGAAATGATGTTGTGGTTCTATGTTGTCACATTCAACCATATGAAGGGCTGATGTTTGCTGATTGTTGGAAGAGCTACTTGACGGATTTTGCAAGTTAATCTACATCTGGTAACCACTAAGGATACCATACAGTAGTAAGCCCATTGTATGGAAAGAGAGAACATGAATTCCTCACTATGTCTCTATTCTCAAGTTTTACTCCAACATCCATTAGAGTTTCCACAATTCAACATACCTAAAGTATTATTGAGTCATGGTTTCACCTATCATGTAGGTGAAGTTCTCAAACTACTGCTTCATGATATCTTTATTGTTCTCCTTGGCTTCCTCAGACCCCTCATACATAAGCTTCAATGCATCCCAGAGCTGTTTAGCAGTTTTGTACTTCTTGAAGCCTCTGTATATGGAGTTAGGAAAAACAGATTGAAGAGCGGTCATGGCTTTCTGATCTACATCAATCTTTTTCCAATCTTCTTTAGAGTAGTTAGCCATTTCCTTTGGTATTATCCCACCTCCAACAGTGGCTGAAGAGGTGTTTGGGATGTGAGGTCCTTCAACAACAGATCTCCATATCCTATTGTCTTGAGACTTGATGAACCCTTCCACATGTTGGCACCAAGTATCAAATCATCAGGAGTGATTAGTGGAGACTTTATCATAGAACCGGTTTCCATATCATCCTTAGAAAGAGATGCTATTTGAGTTGATAAGTGTTTTGTGAAACTGAAGTGATCTAAGATGGTGAGATCTTACAATCAAGAGCCGGAAAAGCTCTGATACCAATTGGAGGAGCGGGGAAGGGTGGTCAATGCTATAGTTTCAAAAGGTGGAGAGAGTTTGAACACTTAGCAGATCAAATAGGGAACCGGTTAGTGATGAAACAATGAACACAAGTAAAAGAACAAGAACACGAACACTCAAATATGGTTTTCAAGAATGATATATATTGCTCTCAAGTTCTTACAAGTGTTACAAAGCATACATAAAGATATAAGTACTTGAGACACTTTATACTACATCCTACAGCCTACTTTGTAGGCCAGCTGGAAACACTAATCTAGACAACAAGATCAATGTAGAGTCAAAAGGCAGATTGCCTTTTAACTAGTGACTATGACATGCCATAGCTCACATCCTAATATATTACAAAAATGATAAAAGTATATAGATGGAAAGTTACAGACAAAAGACCTTAATCTACAGTTGACAAAAGTATAGACTTTTCACTAACTCATATAAGTTGGTGGGTCATCAGAAGTGGCAGCAGAAAGTGATTCAGCTTTTGTCAAAAAATGATTCAGAGAACGCATGTTTTCTCTGTCTTTGGAAGAAATTAGTCTTTGGACTTGGAAGACTTTGTCCTTAAAGCTTCAAAAGACTTCATCTTTGGCTTCAAAAGATATGGTCTTTTGACTTCGAAAGATTTTATACTTAGCATAATTCTCTGAGTTATATCAAATCTTACGAAGTAACTTCCTTGTACTTTACTTGTGCATGCTGAGAGCTCTTTGGTTGTTTTTTAGTTACATCAGCCTTTAAGTGAATTCCTTTCAGAAAAGATGTACTTTTTATTGTCCAATTTTAAAGTTGTTTATGTATTGTCTACTCCTTGTCTCGAGATGGTGGAAAATGAAACCCTTGAATAAACTAGAACATCTCAAGAAATATTGTCGAGTGATAATTGTTGGTGCAAAAAAGCCTAATATGGCGAGTCCAAGTGGGTCGAAAGACCCGAATGCTTCACAAGTTACGCTTTCTAATTCTACTTTATTTTAACAAAACCTATGAATTTTGTAATTGATTTAACGATTCATTTGGGACATGTTTATTATTTGAAAAACATAAAACTAGATCTGATTCAAAGCAACAAAGTTTATTTAACAGTTTGAATAATAAACAAATGAGATATAGTGGTTTTAAATCAAATAAAGTTAATGCTAAAAGTATTCGTTTGCATAATCAAATGGGGTTGCTTGGCCATGGTTCTGGTTACAACCGCTCCATTGAACATTTACAAGTTGGTAAAAACCTATTTGGGTTGTAAAATAAATGTAGCTCGATTTAAGTATTATCAACATATATTTTAGTGTATTGCATTAACTTGTTGATCGAGAAAATAACATTATAAATTAAACGAGTTAGGTGTCATGGTAGTATGAACTCGATTTAATTTTAATTGTTACTTTGATTTGATTATAAATTATGTTTAATTATGTTAAGTGGGTTGGGCTCATTTGATTAGCTTTTGGCCTTATTTGAGATTTATTAGACTCATACACTTGAGATTTGTTTTTTGTTTAGGCCATACATGTACAGCCCACTTAATGAATTGTGGCTGGAGTTTTAGTCATGAAAAGAAAAGAAGTGAACGACGGAAGATGTCAATCTTTCTATTCTCTGTCTAGATCAAAAAGAGATAATGAACACAAGAATATAGACATACGGTTACAGAGAGAACCATCAAGAAACATCATAGATTCAACCAAAATTTGACTCCATTAAACCGATCTCTGTCTAATCCGATAAATCATTCGCGTGTAACCCGTGAAATAGGTTTATCTGATAGTGTATCACGATTCTGAGATTAAGCCAAGTTGTTTTAAGTTTTAAGAATTATTCAGAACCAGGTACATTTTCGTTCCTTTTTATGTTTGATTTGTTGTTCAAGACCCACAAATTTCTACATGACATGGGTACAAGAATGTGTCTCAAATTGCAGGTACTAACGGCTTATTGATGAAAGAATTTGACATGAAGGAATAAGGTCAAGCTAAGAACATATTGGGAGATGGAAATTCATATAGATAGATCTTCTAGGGTGTTCAAATTGACTCAAAGTTCTTATGTTGATGAAGTACTGACTCATTTCTTTATGGTTAGGTGTAAGGCAGTTAGTACACCTATGGGACAACAATTTAAGTTGTCTCAAAAGGATTCTTCAACAATAGATGATGAAATAATGTCTAAGAATTCCCTATGCAAAGTGTAGCTGGTAGTCTTATGTACTTGATGGTCTACACAAGGCCTGACATAGGTTTGCAATGAGTATTATAAGTAGATAATTAACCAATCCTTGCAAGCAATATTAACAATAACAATGTTAAATGGAGTATGAGGTGTGGGTCTAATACTTGGAAGTTGAATGATCAAGGTCCAGTTGTGTAAGGATTTGTTGGTTTTGATTTTGCTAAAGACATGATCAAAAGAAGGTCAATTACATGTTATGTCTTCTAAGTTCTTGATGGAACAGTTAGTTGGAAGGCATCTTTGCAACATGTTGTCTCTTTGTCAACAACTGAAGTTAAATTCATTGCATTGACTATTTTTGTGAAAGAATCAATATGGTAAAAGGCTTTTTGTTTGAAATGGGAGTTAATGTTACGGATACAGATATGAAATGTGATATTTTAGTGCAATCCAATTATCAATACCAAGTATTTTATGAGAGGTCTGAGCACATAAATCTCAAGTTGCATTTCATTAGAGATATGAGGAATTCTAATATTGTTAAAGTTGAGCATGTGGATTCTAGTGATAATGCAACAAATATGTTCTAAGTTTGTGCATTGTTTGAAGATGTTAAACATTAGTATGTATCGGTGCTTTTTCCTAGCAATACAAAGGTGGAGATTTTGAAATGTAGTATTGAAGTCAAAGTTTAAGCCTAAACTTCACAATATGCAGAAGACAAAGTTGTTTAAACAGTTTCAGCCACTAATTGATAGGTAGTCAAAGTTAGAGTGTGTGTAATATTTGAAATTAGGTTGTGAACTTTTTGTTAGCCAATGGAATTAACATAAAACATATGATTTGGGAAGAATAAGTGACTTCTTTTTCCTCTCGTTCATTAGTTTGATCTTCAAGTGTAATTCTTCTTGTTACTCATACTTGAGTGCTAAATCATTTTAGTGAGATTTTTATACTTTTGATGTTTGATTTCTTGAGTATTTCTTAGATTTCATCTCCGCATTTCATTAACAAGATTGGAATATCTAACGAAAGTTGAGTAACTATAGAGAAATAGATTGCTTTTAGTTGCTTTAGTAGAAAAGTTGGAAAAGTTGGTTATGTGTAGTTTATCTTTGGCTCCTTTGAATAACGAAGAGGGGTTGTTATCTTAAGTCCTTTATAGAAAAGCCTCAAATTAAAGTTTCATGTTCACTATTGGCTCGGCATGGCATCCAAGTGTGTCCCTTCTCAAACATTATACGTGTAAGATCTGAACCTTATTATTGAACTAGTGTATTATATATGATAGTGCATTACAAAATGGAAAGCTTGTAAACATTCATACAAAGTGAAATAACATACAACAATTGCTTATTTAAGTATTCAATGGCGAGAAACATCATGCTTGGTGGTTGTGTGCAATGATGCTCAATAGGGTTCAAGAAGGCCACTTTGATCATGGCAACAAAGGAAAGCTATGTGTTTCTCCATCAGACGATGACACTCGGGGCACGTCATGCCATCTGGTATTCTACCTGCTGCAATCGGAAACTCAAAGCGACAGCAATTGTTTGCTGCAATATGAAGCTTATCATGATAGTCTTTAAAAGACACATCAAAACCCTTTGATGGGATATCTTCTTTCCACAGGTCAAAATCAGATGGTGTTTGCAGCATGGTGGATCCATGTCCACTGGTCAGAATGTTTGATCCTCTGCAGAACAAAGCCCATGCACCGTCCTTGTCGTAACTGAGCAGTTTCTTGATCTGCTGCATCATGGTGTCGTGATCATCAGCCTTTTTCAGCTGAATCTTGGAGTACAACATGCTCTCCAACCGCGTCCAGAAGAACCACATCAGGGTGGTTTCTTGCCAGCAGTAGCTAAGCTTCTCAACATTTATGGTAGCGATAGCCCTGCGCACACTTTCCTTTTTCTTGCTTTTCCCGACATATGCCATCTCCAGTGAGATGCCTGCAGCAGTTGCCATGGCTCGTGCCCTTGTCGTGAACTTGCGGATCCACTCAATATCATCCCCTCCATACAAGATTACATATCTGTCTTGTCTTATCTGTAAAATGTATGCCCATTTATCATATAAATATGCTTAGACATAGTCTTTATTACTTGTTAGAATTAAAGGGTAGTCAGGCCAACCCTTGGTGCAACGATAAGGTTGCTAGCATGTGACCTAAAGGTCATGCACTGGGTTTACTTTTGTAAGAATTTAAAGGTAGTTAGAAAAACTCACCCAGTTGAGTATGGTGGGGTCCATGCCACTTACAAGCAACTCAAGCCTCCAAGTCTCATCCTTCCACAATAGTTCTTCTTTACTGCTGGTGAAAGGGAAGGCATTGCTCCCCCAAATCCACATCATGTGCATGGCATTGGGGCTCAACTCTCTTCCCTGTGGGTCCAACACTACTAGGATCGGCCTGTTCCGAAAGTGCCACCTATCTCCGATCGACTTGAGAACTGCCCTGTCAATGATTGAAGGGTGGTACACAGAGTACCATGGCATCTTGTTTTTCATCTCTTCAAACTTCATGTGCATTGCATCTGTGTATTGTACAGATGGGTCCACAATGGGTATCCACACTATCTCGTATGGACCATCCATCCTTGATCCTTGAATACGCGACTCTCTGTAAATGTCCTCAAGAATTGACAGCACATCATGGGACATATCTAGCCCTGATATCAGCAGCAATACATTCCTCCTTCTAAGGATTTCAAGACTAACCTGTTATAATGTCAGTTTAGCAGGATGTTAATTACAATATAAGTGTTAAATGTGTAAAATTGTTGGATAGAGTTGAAACTACCCTCTTCTTCATGGATCCATCAAAGAGTGGTTGCATATCATCCCCAGGACTAATCAAGGTTTTGAGGATTTTCATATTATCAATGTGGATTGTTTCAAACAGCTGATTGAATGACCTCCTGAATTCAATTTCTTTCTTCTCCCCTGCATCAATCAAGCAAGAAGATAGCCATTACACGTGGTTCGCACTCGTTCAATCATTATATTCTGTTTAACATACCAACAACACGACGACAGTTCTCCAGTTGCTGCCTGAGAAACTCAAGGATGTGATTAATCTTTAGACTTAAGGTGGATAATTCCCATGATTGCAGTTCAGTCGATGAAATCCCAAACCTGAAGTTACAATATTTATAAGTTGATCTGAATTATAAATTGGATGTGATCTAGACAATGGAAAATAAAAGTTATTTACTCATGGCCCATGCTGGTCAAGCTAGCAACTTGTGTGGCACACGCGATGATGCCTCTGAAGTTCCAGTAAACAGCCGTAGGAATGGTGTTCATTGCTGATGCCATGGCTGGCATATCAGGAGTTATGTACACGGATGGAAGCTCTCTAAATTCAGCTATGCACCGAGTAAGTTCCAGAATGGAGTGAATGAGCCTTTGAAGGGCGTCAAATCGCGGTTTCAATGGAGCCATATGTTCCATGATTGTTGGAACTTGTATGAGGATTGCCATAGATTTAGCTAGTTGGTTTGATGAGTAAATTTGAGCCAGCAACCAGAACTCTCCATAGTTTAGAGCAAAAGCTGCTAAAGTGAGCACCAGCTTTGCTTCCCAGTGAAAGTTTCCCATGGTGTGGAAAAGTGCTAGAGCAATGGCATGCCCATCCCCACCCGTTAAGCACTTTAAAGCCATCTGAAACATCACAAATAGATTTTGATAATATAGATTAATATGTGTATTCAGGTCTTTTACGTAGTACCTCGCTTGCAAGTTTGTCAATTATATGAGACAGTGAATTGAGCATGACAACAACATTGGTCTGATAGGATTTATGATCCGGTTTATCCCCATTCGTTTGAACATCCTGCACCAAAGAATGTAGAACAACAAAGTAAGTTCAACATAATACGCATATATGAACAATGGATTTGAGTTTAAAATTAAACAATACTGGTGAAACAGGATCAGGATGGATGGTAGCATGTTTGAGGATATCTTGTACGATGAGTAGAAGAGGTTTGATATCAACATCAGTGCCATCAGGGAGATGGGTGTCGATCACTTGTTTCATGATCACAGTATCATCTGATGCACTGAAGATTGAGTTTCCCTCATTTGTGCTCAGCTTCTTCTGCATTGGGACAGGCATCTGTTGCACCACCGGGCTGCTCATTATGTTGTTTGGAGCCATCAGTTGTTTCTGCAGTGCATTACTTGCATGACCTGTGACCTTCTGTCCAACTGCGTTACTAATAGGACCCCTCGGCTGCTGCTGCTGCTGCTGCTGTGGTTCTTGCTGGTGCAGTGGTTTGGTTACTGAAGTTGTCCCAGTTAAGGGCTTCTTTTCGGAGGTGAGCGCTGGTATGCCCTTCATAAACTTGGACAAAGAGGGGTCCATTTTCGATGTAGTAAAGGTAGATTAACGGGTTACAAAGCAAATTATTTGGTTGAGTTGTCTTGTGAGTAATCTGGTTGGCTTTATATACACATCTACAAAGGAATAAAGTGACAGTCCTTGTTAATGAATCAACTTCCTTGCTTCAGTAAGTAAATCACAATATTTTTATTTTCTACTTTTGTCATTCGGAGAACAAGAATCTTCATGCAACAAGATTCATAAGATTGAATAGTGGAAGTCATAGGCTAACTGTCGGTTCTGTGAATCAACCGATTTGGAGACCAAAGAACACAAAGCTGCATACATCTGATAGCAGGATGCATAAGTAAAGGAAACCATGTAGTTGAGAATATGCTTTCTTTTGTTGGTTTTGAAGGTGGGTGGCGTTAATCTATTCAACTTTTGCTTTGGACTGTTTTATTCAGCATTATACAACATAAATTTATTCTTTGCTTCTTTTCCTAATTGCTTTTGCAGGGTTAAAGAGTTTCAATTAGCTGTAACTATATCCATAACTCATGCTTTTAACCACTGATCAATTTACACAATGTGGATGTTAATTATTGTTATTTGGGTTTATTTGTGTTTGGCTGTAGGCCCATAACAGGTTTCCTTGGAGTTTCTTTTCAATATATCGAGGGTTAGTTAATTGACACTGGCCAAGTAGTGTATGCCGGCACAAATACTCCATCTTATGACGATAACTTTTGCTTTTGAGTTGTTTGATTAGTCTGAGGCTTTTAACAAAAAGCGCGAAAACTATAAAATTGTAACATAAGAAACATGCAGAGGCATAAACTCTAGGTAGATGTCTCAGGTTTGATTTTTGGCAAATTTGGAACTAAAATGCTACGTAGAAGTATTGGCACTTAGAGCCATCTTAAGGTAAAAAGAAAAAAGAAAAAGAAAAGAAACCATCTAGAGTATATACACCGTATGTGACAAAATTTTCTAATAATGGATACGGGCATATGAGAAGTAAACTTGCCTTACAATGGATGACAAAAGAGCTTCAATCTTTCAAAATTACTTATGAACAAAACATATATTAGATTATATCAAAGCAATATACATATCCATACTACGTAAGTAAAATTATTAAATATGTAATTATTTAAATAGCTAATCACTTAAACATTAATCTGCTTCTTTTATTGTTTCTCTAAATCCCACAATATATGACATTCTTTTAACATAATAAACGATAAAAACACATTTTTGATAAACTTTGTGACTTGGAGAAAGCGTCAATCTAATCAACAGCTGAGACATGCGCTTTTAACATAAAAGACTGTGTACGATATATTAAGGGTACTAATATATATGTTTGAATTGATATTTTAGATTGGTTTATGTAGTCCATATGCGTGGTCCCTAATGTCGGCTTATGTGTTCCGAGGATGTGGTCCCTTCTGCCTTTTTTTTTATTTATAGGTGCAACTTGGTTGATTTATATTAGATTATAGGTAACAAACAGGATGCATAGTTTAAGTTGAAACCTGTTTAGGAACTTAACAAAGTATGAAAGAAACTTTTAGTGCACATTCACCCTTAAAATCATTGACAAATATATAAACTTGTTAGCCGCTAACAGAAAAAAATTATATTGTTTAAAATTAAATAAGTCAACAATGCATCTTTCTATATCTTTAGAGTTTGAAAGTACAATGCTTTAAATCAAGAATAGGTAGCAGTGATAGTTACTGATTGTTCAGTTTGGGTAAAAATTAGCTAAAATTGTCCAAGTGATAGCCTAAATCCGAATGGACCAATGCTTGTAAAAAGTGCACGCATATTAAGGCTTTAGTTTTAGTTATTACGTAACACCGGTTTGGTCTAATTCAAAAAACTCACACTTATAATTACAAACCCAAATAAAAATTATAAAAAAACAGTTAACTTTACTAGTAATATACGTGAATAAATCACACTCAATTCCTTAAAAAATAACTCAATCAGTAGCCATTGCTTGTATTAAAATTGATATTTCATGTGCACTAAAATTTTCAGTTTAACAACTTAAAAAGCTAGTTGCAAGACCACTTCAACAATATCCGATCAATACGTACTAAATCATGTTGATTTGTTCATGTTTCATTGGTAAATGTTGATTTGTTTATGTTGTTTATATTTTAATAATTTAGTTCACGTGTATTGATGATTTGTTTAGTTCATTTGTGTTTTTTTTGTTATATACTAGGAACCTATTGATCGATGTCGTTTGGTCGGTCAAAAATAAGTAATAAAGTGTGCCTGTTACCCTTAATAGTAAAGGGAAGTAGGGTATCGAATCACAGGGAATTTATGGTTAATGTTTAAGTCAACTAGGTTGATTACTGAATTGAAATTAATAGAATGACAAATTGCATAAATGTAAACTCAAAAGATTGATTGATTGATTGACTTAAAAACAAGTAATGTAATATGAAAGATGAATTAGCAATTAATTAAAAAGGGTAGTCAATCCCGGGATTCAGATTCAAAAACAATATTAGTTCTATTCGATTAAGATGAATCACGACAAGTGATTTCTATATAATGATAATATACTTGTTAAACAATTACAAGAGACTAATTTTTATGAGTAGACAGTAACAATACTGAAAACTTAACCAATCAATTAGAATTGCAAACATTCAACAACTTCAAATCACTGACTTCAATTTAGAATATCAAATAGAAAAACAACTCAATTAAACAAAACAAATAATTGTCTTACAAGAATCTTTCACCCGGGAACAACTACTAAACGAATTAGCCGCTCATGGTTATGTATTGATCTTCAAATCTCATGTAGAAAGGCATGATTCGTGATGGATTGATGAATTGGAAGCTTGGAGTGATGGAAAATAAAGTGAAAAATCGTCCTTGTTCGTCCTTGGAGGCTAGAGGCTAGTCCCCTTTTGAAACCCTAATGTTAGGGTTTAAATAGGTTTTGAAATTTGAAACAACCCTCAAAATATCACGTTAGACCGTAACTTACGGCCTATAGGCCGTAGGTTACGGCCTACCATCAACCAGACGGCCAAACCTTTTGTCTTACGGGGTTCACAGACGGTCTTGGCACAGGGCCGTAAGTTACGGCCTCCCTGCAAGTTGCACAGTTTTCTTTATTTTTAGCACCTTTCAACCCGTAGTCTTGGTATCCTTTGTATCCTTCTCAAATAAAGTGTGTTAAGCTTCATTTAACTGACAATTCAAACACGCAACAAAGTAATATTGTTTGACATATAAAATATATTAAAAGTGCAATATTATCTATAATAAGTGCATGCATATTAACCAATCATCACATCCCCACACTTGACATTTGCTTGTCGTCAAGCAAACTCGCTTGTAACACTAAATCTTCTTTAGACAAAAACAATCCCCATTTCTTCACAAGTGCTAGCTAAGGTTCAAAGTCATACCCGGTTCAATAATAAAATCAAAAGCACTACAATTTTTCTCAGACCATGAATTAAGAATCATCTACCCGGCCTAATAAGCTTAAGTGTTTTCCCAATGCATGCAACACACCCCTCACAAGTGTCGATCCTCTCGGTTTAATTTCTGGACTAGTGAAAGATGCACTATTATATTTCTGTAGTAGTCTCAAACCAAGAAAAGAAACACAATTACCATAAGCTTGCCTAACAATCATAACTCCACCACTTAACGCAAGTAAATGCACAAATCATAAGGACTTTACAAGGGTTGCAACATTAGGCTAGGGTTAGCGTGTGAAAAAGGAATTTAAAAGTGGCTAAAATGGTAATGGAATCCAATTAGATATGCTATAACAACTACTAATAACTACTCATAATTCGGGTAAAGTTGACCCGTTATTCTTCTAACTCAACAATACTCAACTAACAAAACTTGGGCACTTTGTTCACCCATACTCATAACTCTTTCTTTTCTTTTCATTTTTCTTTTTTTTTCAATTTTTTCTAAACATAAAAATAATGCAAACAACTAACACACTTAGCAATATCTAAAGGATTCCACTACACGGGTAACAAGAAACACTAGGTTTAAAAGGCTCACAAGGTTAACATATATGGGTTGACAAAACGAAAGGTTGGGGCTCCGCAGGGTTTCTAAAGGAATATTGTTGGGTAGGAAATAAACACAGAAAAAGGCTAACAAAAACAATGGGTTAATCCTAATGCCTTACTCATCTTTGTGCAATAACTTAGTTTGTGGTCTCGAAATGTATCTATTAGGCAAGTTCTAGAATCATGAATTTATCTGGTAATTCACACAAAAGAAAATTGAGCAATCATTCCTAATAATATTCTAATGCTCATATAAAAAGGCTCAAACATCTCACCAAAAATTGTGTGGAATAGGGTTGCCGATATGAAGCATGCATAAAATCCAACCCGCCAGCTTATTACCCCCGGTTAGACACTTCTAATAATTCATAATCTTTTATTATCCTTTTTTTTGAACCAACCATGACTAAGGACCACTACTTATGCACAAGTTACTTAATAGGTCTTGATTTATATTGACGAATTCCAGTTTTCATGCACAATTGAGATTCACCCAAAAACAAATTAAAACTTTCATTTTCACCAATTTTATTTTAATTACCCCATCCCCACACTTAAAGTAGACATTGCCCTCAATGTCTAAAAACCGACTTTTTTTATAGCTACGGGAATGGCACAAGAAACTACATCATCACCATAACATGTTACAAGCATTACATTCACATTGTTACCCAAGTAAGACTAAGCAAACACATCAAAAACAAGAAAAATAAAACAAAACAAACACACCATACTAACTAAAGTCATGAACAAAAATTAGAAATAGATGCACCTGTAATTGCATTCACTAAGTGACAAGATCCTAGACTTGCCCAAATACCTCTCCAAAGCTAGCAACAATTACCTGCAAGATATCTAAAAGTGTGTAGAAGCAAGCTTCTCACGTTGTGTCAAAATTAACACTTGGAATCATGGTTGCATTTAGCATATGCAACAAGCCTTTTAAACCCCTCGGTAGACCCGAGTGGACGAGTGAAGTCTCGTGAGGGTTTCTAGAGAACACACCCACAATTTCTTGTAACTAAAGAAACCTTGTTTTCACCCCACCCCCTCTTTAGAAACAAAATCATCCCCGACTTTAACTTCAACGTACCTGAGCGAGTAAACATCTCCACACTTACGTTTGACTGTGGGTTTCCTGCAAAACTTGTTAAACGACACTAAAACCAAACAAGACACAAGAAAATCTAATCGAATAAAACAAAATACGAACACAAAAGAAAAGACACACCACGGGTTGCCTCCCGGAAGCGCTAAATTTATAGTCTTCAGCCAGACTTGATACCTGGGTTTCAGTTGTTAGTTTCATTATCCGAGATGCTTATAGCAAAGCTCTCGGATTGCTTTGACGGTCCATTGATGTCATTAACATCCAAATATGGCTTCAAGTGTTGTCCATTGACAACTTGTCTCAAATGATCATCCAAATCTTCGATTTCCACTTCACCATATTTACCTATTCTCTTAACCAGATACGGGCCCGTCCACTTGCTCTTAAGCTTACCAGGAAATAGCTTAAGTCTGGAATCGTATAACCACACCCTTTGGTTCACATCAAACTTCTATAACTTGATCTTTGCATCATGCACAGCTTTTTTCTTTGCTTTGTAAGCAACAACTGTCTCATAAGCATATCTCTGAGTTCCTCAAGCTCAGTCAATGTTAACTTCCTCAAATTACCTGCAGTATCATAATCCATGTTAACTTCTTTAATAGCCCATAAAGCCCTATGAACTAACTCAACAGGTAAATGACATCCTTTCCCATAAACCAATTGATAAGGTGTAGTGCCAATGGGTGTTTTGTAGGTCATACGATATACCCATAAAGCATCATCCAAACGAATGGCCCAATCCTTTCGGTCAGGTCGTACGGTCTTTTGCAAAATCTCTTTAATTTGCCTATTGGACACTTCGACTTGCCCATTGGTTTGTGGGTGATATGGTGTTGAAATCCTATGATCCACATCATATCGTTTGAGTAGTTTGCCAAATTTAAAGTTTTTGAAATGTAACCCCCATCACTTATGATCACACGGGGAATTCCAAAACGTGTAAGAATGTTTGATTGAACAAATTTGCAAACTACTACATGATCATTGGTTTTGGTGGTAATTGCTTCGATCCATTTAGACACATAATCCACCACCACCAAAATGTACAAATTCCATAAGAGTTCGGGAATGGGCCCATGAAATCGATTCCCCAAACATCAAAGATGTCTACAACTAGAATCGGTTGCATGGGCATCTCATTCCTTCTAGAAATGCTACCCATCTTTTGACAATTTGTACAATGTCTAGCAAACTCTAATGCATCTTTAAAAACTATTGGCCAGTAAAGCCCACTAGCTAGAACTTTTTGTGCTGTTTTGTGTCCGCTGAAATGGCCCCCGCATGCGGATGTATGCAAATGTCTCAGCATACTTTGAAACTCTTCATCGGGTACATATTTACGAATCACTTGATCAGCTCCAATCTTGAATAGGTCTGGCTCCTCCCAGATGTACTCTCTTACTCGATGCTCAAACTTCTGCTTCTTGCTCTTAGACCACGTCTCCGGAATCTCACCTGTAACCAAAAATTAGCAAAGTTAGCATACCATGGTCCTGTAGAAACAGACATTAGAAATTCATCAGGGAATTTCTCATTGATCTCCTCATCATCAGAAGCATCGTTCTCATGAACAACCCGTGACAAATGATCAGCTACAACATTTTCACTACCCTTTTTGTCACGGATTTCCAAATCAAACTCTTGTAATAGAAGGATCCACCGAATTAGGCGAGGCTTGGCATCCTTCTTCGCCATGAGGTATTTAAGCGCACTGTGATCAGTAAACAATTACTTTACTACCCCATATGTAAGATCTAAATTTATCCAAAGCATATACTACTGCAAGTAACTCTTTTTTGTTGTTGTGTAATTTAACTGAGCATCAGATAAAGTTTTGCTTGCATAGTATATGGCAACGGGTTTCTTATCCACCTGTTGACCCAAAACAGCACCGATATCAAAATCACTTGCATCACATATAATTTCAAATGGAATTGTCCAATCCGGTGATTGCAATATCAGGGCTTGTACCAATTGTTCTTTAAGCAATTTAAAAGATTTCAAACATTCTTCATTAAAATCAAATGGTACATCTTTCAAAAGTAGTTTACATAAAGGTCTTTTGATGACACTAAATCCCTTAATAAACCTACGATAAAACCCCGCATGACCCAAAAATGACCGAACCCCCTTAACATTGGTTGGAGGTGGCAATGTAGATATAACTTGTATCTTTGCCCTATCCACCTCCATTCCTTTTTCGGACACAACATGACCTAAAACAATACCCTCCTTTACCATGAAATGACTATTTTCCTAACTCAAGACCAAATTCATTTCAACACATCTTTTAAGCACTTTAGACAATTCATTTAAACATGACTCAAAAGACAGGCCAAAAACTGAAAAATCATCCATAAAGATCTCTAGGGAATCCCCAACCATATCGGAAAAGATACTCATCATGCACCTTTGAAAGGTGGTTGGGGCATTACACAGCCCGAATGGCATTCGCCTGAACGCAAATATACCATAGTGGCATGTGAATATGGTCTTTTCTTGGTGGTCAGGATGTATAGCTATTTGGTTATAACCTGAATATCCATCTAAGAAACAATAAAATTTTTAACCTGATAACTTCTCAATGATTTGGTCAATAAAGGGCAAAGGAAAATGATCCTTTGAGGTGGTTGCATTCAATTTCCTGTAATCAATACAAACACGCCACCCAGTTACTGGCCTGGTGGCTAATTGCTCACCTTGTTCACTCTTAATTACCTGAATGCCAGCTTTCTTGGGTACTGTTTGGGTTGGACTCACCCAAGCACTGTCTTAAATGGGATAGATGATCCCTGCATCCAACCACTTGATCACCTATTTCTTAACTACTTCACGCATGTTAGGATTCAATCTTCTTTGAGCATCTCTTGCGGGTTTAGCATCCTCGTCAGTGATAATCTTGTGCATTGCAATAGATGGGCTTATACCTTTCAGATCCGCTATTGTCCAACCAATGGCTGCCTTATGATCTTTTAACACCTCCAATAATGCTTCCTCTTGCTTTTCATCTAGATCTGCTGTAATAATAACAGGGAGAGTTTGGTCCTCTCCCAGAAATGCATACTTCAAGTGCTTTGGCAGATCCTTCAATTCAACCTTCGGTGGACTAATTAATGATGGCTTCAACCCAGATGAAATGTCCTCAGGTAAGTTCTCCACATGATGTGTCCATGGAGGCCTACCTTCTTTAAATGCCATCACTTCCACACTCTTCAATTCTTCCATCAGCTCTTGTTCCTGCTCAAACCTATCACAAACAAAACACATCTCTATGGAGGCATCCCCACAGTGAGGGATGCACCTACAACTACGTCTGCCATGAAGCATTCATTATCAACCATAGAGTTAGATCCATTTGAAAAAACATTTAATCTGATCTTTCTATTACCAAATGTCATATCAACAGTACCACTGCCACAATCAATCAAAGCATGTGCAGTGGCTAAGAAAGGTCGACCTAAAATCACATTTGGTTATTTTGTTTTATCAGCGGACACATAATCCAATGCCAGTAAATCAACAGGATAATAAAACCCCTCAACCTTGACAATTACATCTCGCACAATCCCTCTCGGGAGTTTAAGGGTCAAATCAGCTAACACTACAGTAGTGTTAGCTTGACGTAATGGACCAAAATCATATTGATCATACAAACTCCAGGGAAGGATGCTTACACTAGCTCCAAGATCCAATAATGCCCTTGACATTTTAAAATCACCAACTTGGATAGATATTAAAGGCGTTCCTGGATCTTGTAGTTTAGGTGGAAGGGACCCAGTCAAAACGGCACTAACTGGTTCGGTTAGATCAAGTTTCTTAGGAAACTTATGGTGCCGTTTCTGGGTGCACAAATCCTTGAGATATTTAGCATAGGCGGGAACCTGTTTAATTGCATCAATTAAGGGTAAATTAATTTTACTTGTTTAAACACTTCCCACATTTCCTCTTATTGTGGGTCCCTTTTTCTTTCAGAAGTGACTTTCTTTTGGCTTTCCAAAGCTTTAGGAAAAGGAGCAGTCTCCTTTTCCTTAGCTTTAGGAGCTTCTATGTTAGTGCTTGGTTTTGATGTTTCTTGAAAAGTCACTTTTTTTGTTAGTTTCACTTTTATTACAGGTTCCCCCTCACTATCACTTTCACCATCAGGGCCAAAATCTACCACTTCCCCCTCCATATAGGTTTTAAGTGATGGTGAATTAACCTTATTATCATATACCTTACCAGAACGAAGTATACTTACCTGACCAACTGGATTCTGCTTTGTAGTCTTTGTTCTCGAATACTAGTGAGTTGGGTTGACCTTTGTATTGCTTGGCAGCATCCCACTACTCTTCTTATTTTCATCTAACTAGGTTGCCATTTGTCCCATTTGAGTTGTTACTGATTGGATGGCCTTGTCATGGAGCTCTATCTTTTGCTCTATCCTCTTAAGATCTCTAGGACCTCATTGATTCCAACTGCATTGGAAGTTCCTTGACTACTCGGTGGAGGATAGGACCGTTGGTAACCTCCTTGAACATTCTGAGAACGGGGTTGATATTGTTGTCCCGTTCTTTGCCCACTTCCTTGAAAGTTTGGATTAGATTGATTATTAGAATTTCCATACCTGAGATTCGGATGATTTTTGAGGCCTGGATGGTAAGTGTTGGAGTTCATATCATAACTCCTGCTACCTCCTTGCAACTGATTCACTTCTTCATATCCAATTTCTCCATGAGGGCATTGCTCAGCCAAATGGCCTAGTTCCTCACATACAACACATACTTCATAAACTTGACCACCACTTTGCCCTCCAGAACCGAGTTACGCCAGTTGTTGCTATATTTTACTCAACCTGTCATGTTCAACTGTAGCGCTAGCAACTGCTTTAACAATCGGATGTCTTGCTCTTCTACCAACTTGGGCTTGCCTTTTTGAATTGGTTGACATCCTTTCTAAATATTCCTAATCTACGGCTTCATCATTTGTACCAAATGTCCCATTAGAAATAGAATTCAAATTTTGCAGGTCTTCTGGTAGCAGTCCTTCAAGGATGGAATTCAATAGTTCCCGGTCGTCTATACCGTGATGAGGACAATTCTTGATCATCATTTTGAACCTGGTATAAGCTTCATGAAACAATTCACCCGATGCTTGTGTAAAACCCCTTATGTTCTTCCTTGCATAACGAGTTCTCTTATTTGTGAAGAACTCATTCAAAAACTGCTGTTGCATATCTTGCTAGGTGAATATAGATGTAGATGGTAAAGATTGAAACCATTGTTGTGCTTTATCCTCTAGTGTAAACTGAAAGAGAACCAATTTGACTTCATCTGGAGTAAATCCCTATCCTCCAATGGTGTTACATCTTGCATCATAAGCTGCCAAATGTTGGTAAGGTTCTTCAGTTGCCACTCCATGGTACTCAGGAAAATTTTGGATTGAGTGGGATCTCATTTCGAATGATCTTCCCTGGTAAACTAGAAGAACTACTGGTGACGGATTCACTGGGAGTGCTGGTCTAAAATGGCGTTCAATCCCCCTCACAAGACCTTGATTTACCCTTCTTGGTACCCCTTATGGTGCAATCAGCTGTGGTCCCCTATTTACTGGAGGTCCTCTTAGTCTAGGCCCCTGCTGTTGTTGTTGTTGAGGAGGAGGAGCTTGGTATCTTGGAATTATTGGTTCAGTCTGTTGTTGTGGATACCTAACTCCTTTTGGTTCTATTCTATCACCACCAAATCGTGCACTTGTACCAATACCAATGTCAATACCCTCTCCATGCAATCCCCTACTGCCTATATAATCAAGCCTGTTCTCCAGTTGCTCTTCATAATTTTCATAATCTTCTTCATATCCATACGGACCTCCACCATAACTTACCCCTGAAGTATGTTGTGTAAATTTTAGTGGGGGTGACTAAAACTGTGGTGGTTGCTGCTGTGAGAAAAGGTTGATGCTGGATTGATGTTGTTGAACTGAGGGGCCCTCATCTACTATCCTCACATAGGGTGAGGTATAATTAGTGTCAACTCGGGTAATAGCAGGTTGAGTCTCAGGTTGTGTGAAAGTAGGACGTGGTGGTATCGGACTTGTTTCTTGAGTGGTTGTGAATGTTGTAGAGAATAAACCCAAATCAGCTGGGGTTGTGCTTTGACCTGTTGTCCCTGAGAATGGTAGACCCAATGGTGGTGGATCAATAGGTTTCTTTGATGGATTGCTTGTATCCTCCATTTTGGTACTCTGTGGGCTTGGAGGCATTCCTGTCCTATGAATAATTCGATTGTGACGAGTAGTTTTCTCAATCTCAGGATCGAAAACCAATGGGGAAGTCTTTCCTGATCCTCTTGTGTGATGCATGCAATGTAGAATCACCTGCACAACACAAACAAAGCAAAACCACGCGTAACACCGACTTTAAACAAAAAAGAAAATTATTTTTGGATTTTTTTTAAACGTTTTATCAACTAAACTAAACTAAACACTAAGCGCACAAATTACCCGGCAACGGTGCCATTTTGATCGATGTCGTTTGGTCGGTCAAAAATAATAATAAAGTGTGCCTATTACCCTTAATAGTAAAGGGAAGTAGGGTGTCGAATCACAGGGAATTTATGGTTAATGTTTAAGTCAACTAGGTTTATTACTGAATTGAAATTAATAGAATGACAAATTGCATAAATGTAAACTCAAAAGATTGATTGATTGATTGACTTAAAAACAAGTAATGTAATATGAAAGATGAATTAACAATTAATTAAAAAGGGTAGTCATTCCCGGGATTCATATTGAAAGACAATATTAGTTCTATTCGATTAAGATGAATCACGACAAGTGATTTCTATTAATGATCATATACTTGTTTGACAATTACAAAAGACTAATTTTTATGAGTAGACAGTGACAATACTGAAAACTGAACCATTCAATTAGAATTGCAAACATTCAACAACTTCAAATCACTGACTTCAATTTAGAATATCAAATAGAAAAACAACTCAATTAAACAAAACAAATAATTGTCTTACAAGAATCTTTCACCCAGGAACAACTACTAAACAAATTAGCCGCTCATGGTTATGTATTGATCTTCAAATCTCATGTAGAAAGGCATGATTCGTGATGGATTGATGAATTGGAAGCTTGGAATGATGGAAAAAAAGTGGAAATTCGTCCTTGTTCGTCCTTGGAGGCTAGAGGCTAGTCCCCTTTTGAAACCCTAATGTTAGGGTTTAAATAGGTTTTGAAATTTGAAACAACCCTCAAAATATCACGTTAGACCGTAACTTACGGCCTATAGGCCGTAGGTTACGGCCTACCATCAACCAGATGGCCAAACCTTCTGTCTTACGGGGTTCACAAACGGTCTTGGCACAGGGCCGTAAGTTACGGCCTCCCTGCAAGTTGCATAGTTTTCTATATTTTCAGCACCTTTCAACCCGTAGTCTTGGAATCCTATCCTTCTCAAATAAAGTCTGTTAAGCTTCATTTAACCTACAATTCAAACACGCAACAAAGTAATATTGTTTGACATATAAAATATATTAAAAGTGCAATATTATCTATAATAAGTGGATGCATATTAACCAATCATCACCTATAATATGTCTGAACAAAAGAAACGTGGTAAACGTGGGGTTGCTACTTGCGCAAAAAAAATTGAAGAAGACGATAATGATATTGTATTTAACAAAGATTGTCAACCAATTTATGGCAATGCGAATAAGTTTATCTCATGGATAGGAGTGAAAGCAAAGATTGAAATTCCTTATCATATTCCGACGAAATATATTGACAATCAAATATGGGAGAATTCATAGACCGATACAAAGGTAATAATTCTTTTTCCTTTATCAATTGTTATAAGCATGAATTATTATTTTATTATGTTTTATTAACTTTTTTAAGTTTTGTAAATATTTAAAATATGTGGCATCTTCAAGACAATTTGGGTAAATCATTTTTCATTAAAAAGGGCAAAAAAAGTCATACAAATTAACAAAGTACTCTCTCAACAAAATTTGTAAATATAGGCAAGACTCCTTTTGAGAAGTATAAGAGTTTTGATAAAGAACATTGGAATGAATTCGTTGCCCAAAGGACTAATCCGACTTTTTTGGTATGTGAGAATTAATATTTACTTTTATTATTACTGCTATCAATATTATTGTGATATATATACATTTATTAGTAATAATTTGTTTATTTTGTGTGAAGGAAAAAAGTCAAAAAGCTAAAGCAAGTGCGAAGGCAAACAAAAATTTTTCTAATCTGGAACGTCTCTCATTTGCGAGGTTAACACCTGAAAAAATTAAAGAAAGTTGGTCTCAACTTTTATAAAATATCCAGATCTTGATAATATTAAAGATCCACACACTAGAAAGTGTATCGCCGGTAGCATGATAAAAAACAAACAAACCAAAATGTATGAACTTGCGGATAATGTAATGGTATCATATCCTGAATTGGTAAATAAATATATATTTATTTACTTATATAAAAATATATGTATTACAGTAAGTTGTTTTAACGGTCGTATATTTTTATAGGCCCGTTTGGAAAAACAAATGATTGATGATGGTAGTTATGGTCTTGGGAAGAGGATCCACTAACTAAGTTTTTTGGACCTGAGCACGGGGGACGATCACGTACAGTTTCTAATATCATAGGTAATATATTATAAATACTATATATATATATATATATACACTTTTATAAATTTTGATGTAATTTTAAATATATATTTTCTTTATAGGGCACACAATGATTTAGGGAGGCTTATTTTAAGGTGATAGACAACAAAGTAAAAATGATGCGTTTACCACTCAAAGAAGAAGTGATGTGGGATTGGACTCGAGTCTTGGCATTCCAGGCTCGAGTTATGGGTCCGGTGGATCTCATATTCACTATCCACCTATCAAGGTAAATATTTATATCATGCTAATATAAACGTTTTAAAAGATATCATATTTGTTTTTAAAATTGTTATATTGGTTTGTAGGAGGTTTTATTCTGTGAGTTGTTATTCCCGTATATTTCTAGTACAAAGAAAATAATAGGTACATGGTATGTGGATCCTACTACTAGTAGACTGTTACATGGGAGACAAATGCACAAGGATTATATGAAAGTCCAAGTAAAAAGCATTGATTTAAAGTTTCAACATGTGTCTCTCCCTCCTGTTTTTGCTATGATGAACTTAAAGATATTGGTGATGCTTATGGTTTTTTCATTCAGTGGCCGAGAAAGACAATAAAGGTATATTTATTTATTAAAAGAATTATATATACCTTATTTAATTTTTTCATAAGATTTACTCTAATATGTTTGTTAACTTGTAGCTTTCAAACATAGAGACACCTTGTTGGAACCAAACCCCGCCACGAACACCAATCAACTCGTGTTATGTACCACAGGTTATGGGTGTTTTTTGAGTTTTTAAATCGGGTTTTATGTTTATACTGATCAGGTTATTTAGGTTTAGGGCGTTATGATGCAAATAATTTTATCAATATTAAAAAATTAATGTTGATAACACATAATAAAAAGTACATATACTTTATAAATTTATATCTTCATATATTTTTTATTTTGTTTTTCTCCATCTATGCTGTAACATCTGACCCATTTGGTAATTAAATCCAAACCCGAACGTAATTTTTTGTTGTAACATCTGACCCATTTGGTAATTAAATCCAAACCCAAATGTATTTTTTTTATTTCTTTCATACAATGGAAGAATTCATTATTAAGATGATTCAAATGTAATAAATATGTTATTTAGTCAATATTGTGAATTGTATTATTAATTTTTTATTTACTTTATCATTTAATCAATTTATACTAATTTTATAATTTATAAATAAATTTTTACAAAGTTATAAAGTTTATTTGTTAATATTGAATTTTCAACCATCAAATTAAAATAAATAATTATTTTCAAACTTTTATATAGTTTATAAATTTTATAAAATAATAATTAGATTTAATTATTAAATTATGGTTTTAATGAGTCAAGGGGGTAATACATAATTTTTAAAACTTGAATTTAAAAACTTCAAGTCTAAAATGAAAATTTCTAAACCGCAGGGACCAAATTGTAAATTTTTAAATCAAACCCAAACTCCTCGTCGTTCCCCCTGTTCCGGCAAAATCTCCGGCATAGCACCGACAACACCGAATCACCCACACGAACCGTTTTTAAATCAATCAAACTATCCCTATAAATTCATGCAGATGATTCGAACACATGACCCATTTTAATTTGAATCATTCGGCTGTTATGCATTCTTCACTCAAAACCGAAGCTTCATTCGAATATTGGAACTGTTCATGACCAAACTAATCAGAGAAATGAGTTTGAAACGTTCATACGACAAATACAAATTCAAACCTCCATTTAATTGTGTTGTAATCATGTAATCATACTCGAATCAAACCTGAAACCTTCGAATCAAATCTCATACTCAATTAGTATGAAACTATAAAACTTAACAGTATACAAGTGAGGCTAAACATTCAGGTTGAATAATTTGAACTCAAGGAACAACCAATTTCAGTTACAACATACACACATATCACATTCAATCGCGTGTTCATGTCGAGTCTACAACCTAGTCACGACCAACCTTCTAAGCATTCTGAATTACAATTGATGGAGGTTTTTTTTAAATCATCCAGTGAAGCTTATCCTACAAGCAATTGGGTTATCATCAACAAAATCATCTCGAATCGACCTCTCCTCAGTCGCAACCCATTTATTCTATTATCACCGAATCCACCATGATGGATTTCATTAACAACTTCAAATCGATGTCCAATTTTGCTCAAATCGAATTAGGGTTCATATGGATTTGGGGGAATTAAAAAATCGATGTCCAATACATGTTATGTTATTAATTGCAATTATGTTTTCATAGTAAGATAAACTTGATGATAACAACGTCATCAAGTTATTATTGTTATTCTATTTCATAATAAATTCAAATCAATACATGATATTTATTATTATTCTATTTCATATTAAATTCAAATCAATACATGCTATGTTATTAATTGCAATTACGTGTTCATAGTAAGATAAACTTGATGATATCAACGTCATTATTCATGCAACCACTACAACAATGATAGATCTATTGGTTTGACAAACCCACCCCATTTGTTTAGTCGCGTGGTGATTAGAACCAGAATCATTCATTCTATAAGACTCCGTCTGCGGACCAAGTCAATTCAGTCATTAGGTTTGATTGCGTTGGTTTGTCTTTATGTTATGCTATTGCATTTATAAGTCTTGACATTTCCATATGAATTGAATTGTTTTCAATAATTGTAATCAATCTATATATGTATGCAAACCTTTGTTTATTCATCGTCTAATTAGTTAGCTGACTCGTTACTTTTTCACATGATTTCAGAAATGCTGATTAGTGGAATTCTTCATGCTCATTTAAGACTTGGACCTAGCTTAGTAAAAGGCTTTCTATATATTTATTTTGGTTATTTATTAATTGTAATGTATCATTTTATTAGTAACATTCAATGAAGATGACATTTAATATTATTTCAACATATTTACTACCATATGCTATGAGCAATCGATTCACATTTGTCCGCCCCGATGATTCGCCGTCGGTCGGGGTGTGACAGATTGGTATCAGAGCCATGGTTATAAGTACGCATGTATCCATTAAGGTTGTGGTTGACTTTATACTTTGATATGTTGACGTATTCGCTTTGGTTTGCGAACGGAACGTTTACACATAGAACATCTCATTATTATCTAGAATCATCATATCCTTTATTATGTTTTTTGAAATTTTAAAACCATTATCCAATTCTCATCAAGCGTCTTAATGATCTTTTTGAATGTCTTCCCATCAAAACCGCTCTCATTCAAGAAAATCCATTACAATCGATTCTATTATTCCGAACTATATTCATAATCTTAGCAAGCATGATTTTCCTAATCGATCTTACACTGATGCAACTTAGAAGTCTTGATGTCATAATAAGCATGAAATGTTTATCTAAGAACCATGCCGAAGTTGTCTGCTTTGAGAAGGTCATCTGGATTTCTCTTTCATCCAAAAGTGTCTTAAACATCTTTGTCATGTTCGTCAAGTCGAGTCTCATATTGATCTTGTGCCTGGTGCTTCACTCATGACAAAATCTCCCTATTGTCTTTGACCATCTAAAATGAAAAAAACTTGCTAGTCAACCCCAAAAGTCAAATCTCAAAGAAATACCTTGCCGATGATATTCCCACACAATGAAGTTCAAATCAATGATTTAATGTACTTTGTTGATAAACCGGTGGAAATCATGGATTAAAAAATCAAGCAACTCAAGATTTTACGTGGAAACGTGAAGACCAAATCAAATCCAAGTATCCTCATCTCTTTGAATCATCCTGCTCGTGATTAAATTTTGGGACGAAATATCCTAAAGTAGGGGAGAGTGTAACATCTAACCCATTTGGTAATTAAACCTGAACCTATTTTTTTTATTTCTTTCATACAATGGAAGAATTCATTATTATAATGATTCAAATATAATAAATGTGTTATTTAATCAATATTATGAATTGTATTATTAAAATAATATTTAATTATTCAATTTCACTAATGATTCATTATCATTTATCAATCTTCATTACTTAATCAATTTATTCTATTCTATTTAATCAAGCTATATAATTACAGTACTCTATCTAAACTATTTTGTTAAACCCAAATCCCAATTGAAATCCTAATCCATATTTAGTCTTTAAATCATTATTATTCTAATCTTAGGATACCGTTCCTTAGGTTAAATCGTGAGGAATCTTGGCGTCTAATCTAGCATTGTTATTATTCAAAAATCAAAGTAAGTATTCATATCCCTTTTTATATGTTTTATATTTTAGAGAAATCATGTGATTCAATATTGAATCATTGATATTTATTTTTATTCTATTTCATACTAAACTAAATTCAATACATGCTATGTTATTACTTGCAATTATGTGTTCATAGATAGATAAAACACAGACATTAATTCATGCAATCATGGTAACATTCATAGATCTATTGGTTTGACAAACCCACCCAATTTGTTTAGTAGCGTGATGATTGGAATCGAAATCATTCATTCTATAAGACCTCATCTATGGACTGAGTCAATTTAGTCATTAGGTTTGATTGCGTTGCTTTGTCTTTTACGTTATGCTATTGCATTTATAAGTCCTTACATTGCCATGTGAATTGAATTGTTTTCAATAATTGTAATCAATCTATATATGTATGCAAACTTATGTTTATGTAAGGCCCCATTCCTGGGACGCTTATAGTTGGTCAATCATCGCATAAGACACTTAAAACACATCATTTTGCAGCGGAAATGTATCTTTTCATTAATAATTAAAATCGTGTCAAATCATTACATCCTTTCGTTTACATCTCAAAAATCATGTCATCATTGATCATTCGTTTCGTTCATTTCATTCGTTAACATCATTCATCTTTATATAGATCCTGCCATATACAATACCCTACGTCATGCAAAAGCTGGTATTGTGTCGGGGTTTAAAATAAAACCCCACGTCATGCCGAAGCTGACATAGTATCGGGGTACGCCACAAGGATCCCATCACATCTTGGTCAATCTCAAGGATTGGACCCCTGTGTGTATCATCAAGGGTTAGCTAAAAGGCACACAGTTGAGCAAACAACTACCTCATTGAGTTGTGAACCTTCATCATTTTGCTTGCAAGACTTTCATTCATTCATTACGTTCCACTTTTTCATCATCGTTATCTTTCACTTTCATTACATAATACTTTACTTACATATACTTACATATTAAGTAAAGTCACATCATAAACATAACGTTTTAAAATCATTTAACGTGAAATGATAACACATCACACATCACAGCATACCATGTGAAAATTTAAACATACATCATCATCATCTCGGGCAAGAAATAGTCTTTCACACGAGAACCTTACCACATTCAAATCCTACACATTAAATCTTCACTGTGGCACAAGAAATACAAGTCGCGTGAAAACTTATGTTGAGCGAAAACATACATATCGCGCGAGGACTTCCTATCGCGCGAGAACTATCCCCTTTCGCGCGAGAACTTCACAGATTCAAATTTCATAAAGTACCACTTAACTACTCGCGTGAAAACTACAGGTTTTTCCTGCCAGTCATAACTTATCGCGTCTAAGGCTATTCTAATATGTTTAACATCATAACAACAGCAACTCAAGCATAAACAAGCATTTTAGTATGCATAATAGACCCAAAACATAAAAACTTGCGTAAAATAGGGACAAGAAACTCACCTCTTGAAGTTCTAGCACATACTCAACCTTCTTGAAGCCTTTGCCGAACGAAAACTACATAACCATGCGTTATATTCATCAATAATCGCTTATTAGTACATAACACGAGTTACTACATGAGCTACATACCTTAAACACTTCGTTTCTTCACTTTCTCTCTCTACACAACCGCTTTCTCTCTCTAACAGCAGCACTTCTCGTGTGAAAATGGAGTCAGGCTGGGTGTTCTCAGCTATTTATACCCAGCTCAAACTTTTCGCCCAAACTTCTCGCGCGAGAACCTCCTTTCGCGCGAGAACTTCGCCTGCCTTATTTTCTTGAAATTTTCTGGCGTTATAAGTCCACCCCCCTTAATTAGGTTTCGTCCTCGAAACCTGTCAGCTCTCAAACAGCTACGGATAATGCTGTCTCATTTCTTCCTCGGTCTCCCATGTAGACTCGGACCCCTTTCTGTGTCTTCTTCGTACTCGTACAAGCGGAACCACTTTATTCCTTAGCCTTTTCTCTATTCTATCAATGATAGCCACTGGTTGCTCCACATAATTGAGCCGTTCATCCACCTCGATATCCTTGAGTGGCACAATCATATCCTCATCGGTTAAGCACTTTCTCAAGTAAGATACATGGAACGTCGGGTGAATTCCACTTAACTCATCGGATAACTCTAACTTGTAAGCCACCACTCCGACCCTTGCGACAATCTTGAATGGCCCAATATACCTCAGGCTTAGCTTTCCTCGCTTTCTGAACCAGATGATCCCTTTCCAAGGCAAGACCTTCAACATAACTCTATCGTCCACCTTGAATTCGATCGGTCTACGTCTCTTGTCGGCATACGACTTCTGTCTATCCTTTGCTGCCTTCATAAAGGCCTTAATCTTCTCCAACTTTTCGGTCGTAACCTCGATCACCTTAATGCTCCCTAGCTCCTTCTGTTCGATGTCACCCCAACATACGGACGTCTTACACCTTCTACCGTATAGCATCTCATAAGGAGGTATACCAATGCTGGCATGATAACTCTTGTTATATGAGAACTCGGCTAACGGTAAATGTTCTTCCCAACTTCCACCAAAATCAATGACGCATGCCCCGAAGCATATCTTCCAGTGTCTGAATCGTCCTCTCCGATTGACCATCTGTCTGAGGATGGTAAGCCGTACTGATGTGTAACCTCGTCCCCATCGCATCATGAAATCTCTTCCAAAACTTTAATGTAAACCAAGTGTCACAGTCAGACACGATAGACACTCGCACACCATGACGAGTCACAATCTCCTTGATGAACAGATCTGCCAACCTCTCAGATGAATACGTCTCGCGGATCGGCAGAAAATAAGCACTCTTCGTCAGACGGTCTACTATCACCCATATGGCATCGTACCCCTTCGCAGTACGCGGTAACTTCGTAATGAAGTCCATGGTGACGTGCTCCAATTTCCACTCAGGCATATCCAACGGTTGGATCTTTTCGTATGGTTTCTGATGCTCCGCCTTCACTTGCAGACAAGTAAGGCACTTACTCACATACTCTGCTACGTCGCGATTCATTCCCGCCCACCAGTAATCTTTCTTCACATCCTGATACATCTTCGTGGCACCAGGGTGAATCGAGTATCGATTCTTATTAGCCTCATCCATGATCTTCCCACGTAAATCTCCATAATGTGGAATCCACATTCGCCCCGATCGGGTCTTGACACCAAGAGTGTTCTCACCTAACTTTGTGACTAGACCATTCATCCTTTCGGAGTTAATCCGATCTTCTTTCAGTGCCTCATTCTGAAATTCTTTGACCTGCTTCATCATATCAGAGGTCATAACCAACTAATAAGCCTTCACCCGAATCGGCTCGGGTCTCTCTTTTCGGCTAAGGGCATCCGCCACCACGTTTGCCTTGCCCGGATAGTAGTGGATCTCACAATCATAGTCCTTGATAAGCTCCAACCATCTCCTTTGCCTCATGTTTAAATCCTTCTGCTCGAAGAAGTACTTTAAGCGTTTATGGTCAGTGAAGATGGTGCACTTCATCCCGTACAGGTAGTACCTCCAAATCTTCAATACAAAGACCACAACCGCCAACTCCAAATCATGAGTAGGGTAGTTAGCCTTTTGGATTTTCAACTGTCGGTACGCATAGGCTATAACCCTCCCCCGTTGCATCAACACGCAACCCAATCCCGAATAAGAAGCATCCGAATAGACCACCAAGTCTTCGCTCCCTTCGGGCAACATCAAGACAAGAGCTTGAGTCAATCTTGTCTTTAGCTCTTCGAAAGAATTCTCCTGCTCTAGATCCCATCAAACTTTACATCCTTACAGGTCAACTTAGTCAATGGTGAAGCTATCTTGGAGAAGTCTTGGATGAATCTTTAGTAGTAGCCCACCAAACCCAAGAAACTACGGATCTCGGATGGTGTCTTTGGAGACTTCCATTGCATCACCACCTCAACTTTTGGCGGGTCCACTGTGATTCCTTGAGGATTAACCACATGACCCAGAACTGAACTCGCGTAACTAGAACGCACACTTGGAGAACTTGTCATACAGCTTCTCCCTTTTAAGCGTCTCCAACACTTCCAGAATATGACAGGCATACTCTCCTTTGCTCTTTGAATAAATCAGGATATCATCCATAAACACAATCACTTATTTATCTAGCATAGGCTGACAAACCCGATTCATCAAATCCATAAAAGCAGCTGGCGAGTTGGTTAAACCAAAGGACATAACAACAAACTCGTAGTGTCCATAATGCGTACGAAAAGCTGTTTTAGGAATATCCTGCTCCTTCACCTTGGTTGGTGATAACCAGATCAGAGTTCTATCCTCGAGAACCAACTGGCACCTTGGAGCTGATCAAACAAGTCATCAATTCTCGATAATGGATATAGGTTATTCACTGTCAACTTGTTCAACTCACGGTAGTCAACGCACATCCTCATACTACCATCCTTCTTCTTCACAAACAAGACCGGAGCACCCCACAGAGAGATACTCAGTCGAATGAACCCCTTATCTAACAACTCCTGCAGTTGAGTCATCAATTCTTTCATCTCAGAAGAGCTAGACGATACGGTGCCTTAGCAACAGGTTGGGCACCAGGTATCAGATCGATCTGGAACTCGATCTCGGGGTCAGGTGTCACACCTGATAGATCTTCTGGGACCACGTTTGGAAAGTCACACATGACCGGTACATCCATCAATCGTGGTACTGATGCATCCATATCCTTCACGTAGGCTAGATAGGTACCACATCCACGTCTTATACACTTCTCAACCACCACCATCAAAATTAATTTCCGGACCGTGCGAGCTCTACCGCCATAAGCCGTCACCAAGTTCCCATCGGGTGAGGTCAATCGAATCATCTTCTTGCAAGACACTATATTTACCTCATAGGCTGCTAGCCAATCTATCCCTAGGACTACATCAAACCCGCCTAAGGACATCACGAACAACTCAGCAGTGAACCTATGGCCTTCCAACTCTATGTCACAATCCTCTACCACATCAAAAATCCTGGTAGACTTACCAATGGAAGTTTCTACATCAAAGGGCCCATCAATCTTCTTACTCCTAATGGGCAACTTATCACAGAAGGTAGCAGAAATAAAACTCCTACTAGCACCAGAATCAAAATGCATAGAGGCACAAGTTTGGTTTACTAGGAATGTACCTGACACAATATCGGGGTCCACCCTAGCCTCCTCCCGGGTCATAGTGAATGCTTGGCCTTCGCCCTCTGCCCCTCCTTCTCAGTCCCCTTGTTTTCCCCGGAGCTCTCAGCCCTCGACTTCTTGCAGTCTCTTCTCATGTGCGCCGTCTCGCTATAGTTGTAACACCTCACCACACGACAATCTCTTGCCATGTGGCCTTCCTTCCCACACTGAAAGTAGAGATTTGATCCCCACTTACATTCTCCTGCATGCTCCTTCCCGCACTTCTTGCATGCCTTCTCTCCCCCTGTTAACGCCTTTTGATCGTCAATCCTCATCCTTTTACCACCGGCCACAAAACCACCACTGTTGTACCGCTTCCCATTCCCATTCCTATCATTGCCCCACTTCTTCTTCATATCCACCACCGCCACCGCCTCTCGTTCCTCATACAGTCTCCCCGCCATATCGACCATTGACTTGAACGTACCTGGCCAAGCGGTGATCAGATGTTTGCAGATATCCGCCGGCAGACCATTGATGTATCTCTTGATCTTTCATGAGACAGGCGTCACCTGATCTGGCACTAGCCTTGCCATCTTGTTGAACTTTATCGTGTACTATTGGTGTGTCTTGGTCCCCGCCTACAAGTGCAGGAACTCTCTCTTGATTTTGTCGAGTTCCCTGTGAGGAAAAAACTCTTCGATCACCAGCTTCTTCAGTTCACTCCACCTCATCCTTCCAATCGCTCTGCTATCATCGGCCTGGACAATGTTGGCCCACCAGCTAAGGCCGAATACAGAAACGAGTGGGTAGCAAACTTTACCTTCTGGTCCTCTCGGCACTCGCTGATATCAAGTACCGCCTCCATCTCTCTCATCCATCGGTGAGCAGTAGCAGCACTCCCATTCCCATCAAACGTCGGGGGCTTGCATCTCTGGAATGCCCCATAGTTGCATCCTTTTGCAGTTTCCTGCACCGCTTCCTCCTTCTCATCATCACTGGAGATGACCATCTCAGTCTCGAGTTGCTCCCTTTCCCCTGGGCCTTCTTCTTCGCCCTCTCTCCTAACGGTTTTCCTCTTCTCCTACCTTTCATCCTCTCTCACGGCTCTAATAACCTCAGTCACCACAGATGGTAGAATCATTTGCATAACCTGATAAACCTCCTCAACTACCGCCTCCTTCACTGAGGCCCTCAAATTAGCACTCTCATCCCTACCTTCATGGTGATAAAGCTTAGGCTCTTCAGGAGCTGTTTTGGCAGTCCTAACCCTATTCCTCGTGACACATGACCCAGCACCACGTCCACCATGTACTCCTCCTCGGGAAGCCTTTGAATATCTACCACCAACCATCTCTAAGCACTATAAGATTCAAACACCAACATAGTCATTCAAGGTAGTAGCTCAGATCATGTCAAGTATAGTAAGTCCCTAATCACAGTGGCTAGTTGTGATTAGCCACTTCCTTTACTCTTCTTTCCCCAAGCATTTCCTATCCTGACTACATTAGTATTCAAATCTACTAAAGGCACATAAACCACATAACACGCGCACATAATTCCTTTTCCATTAACGTACATAAAACGTTTACATAAAATATTTACCTGCAGCCATGTAGCTACTAGAACTGGCATCCCTTTCCCTTTCGTCCCATTCTCAGTTTAAGTTTAGGTTTTAAAAATATTTTACCCAATTCTCTTAAACTTTGGCTCTGATACCAACTTGTAAGACCCCGTTCCCGGGACGCTTACAGTTGGTCAATCATCGCATAAAACACTTAAAACATATCATTTTGCAGTGGAAATATATCTTTTCATTAATAATTAAAATTGGGTCAAATCATCACATCGTTTCGTTTACATCTCAAAAATTGTATTAATACAATAACATTCTAAAAAATATGGATGCCAGACTCGAATCATCCCCAGTAGCTTATGCATCCATGCCTGCACCTCCTCTGTATCAACAATTACCTGCCAACTATTAATCATACAAAAGTCAGCCTCGCTGAGTGAGTTCTAGTTTTATAATAAAATACTTTACTTTACGTTAAAACATCTCCTTTACTTTTGTACGCGATCATGCAACATACATACATGTTGATAATAATTATTTATTATCTTTCGTCATCGTTCATCATCATTCGTCATCATTCGTCATTCGTTTCGTTCATTTCGTTCGTTAACATCATTCATCTTTATATAGATCCTACCATATGCAATACCCCCACGTCATGCAAAAGCTGGTACTGTGCTGGGGTTTATAAATGAACCCCTACGTCATGCCAAAGCTAACACATTACCGGGGCATGCGACAAGGATCCCATCATATCTTGGTCAATCTCAAGGATTGGACCCTTGTGCACATCATTAAGGGTTAGCTAAACCACACACAGTTGAGCAAACAACTACCTCATTGAGTTATGAACCTCCATCATTTTGCTTGCAAGACTTTCATTCATTCATTACGTTCCACTTTTTCATCATCGTTATCTTTCGCTTTCATTACATAATACTTTACATACATATACGTACATATAAAGTAAAGTCACATCATAAACATAATATTTTAAAGTTGTTTAACGTGAAAAGATAACACATCACACATCACAGCATACCATGAGAAAACTTAAACATACACATTATCATCTCGCGCGAGAACTAGCCTTTCACGCGAGAACCCTACCACATTCAAATCCTACACATCAAATCATCACTGTCGCGCGAGAACTACAAGTCATGCGAAAACTTCATGTCACGCGAAACCATACATATCGCTCGAGGACTTCCTATCACGCGAGAACTATCCCCTTTCGTACGAGAACTTCGCAGATTCAAATTTCATAAAGTACAACTTAACTACTCGTGCGAAAACTATGGGTTTTTCCCGCCCAGTCAAAATTTACCACGTCTAAGGATGTTCTAACATGTTTAACATCATAACAACATCAACTCAAGCATAAACAAGCATTTTAGTGTAAGGCCCCATTCCCGGGACGCTTACAGTCGGTCAATCATCGCATAAAACATTTAAAACACTTCAATTTGCAGCAGAAATATATCTTTTTATTAATAATTAAAAATCATGTTAACTTATGAGGTCATTTCATTTACACCCCAAAAACAGTATTAATACAATAACATTCTTAAAAATATGGATGCCAGATGTCACACCCTCGCTTATAGCGGAAACACGAGGATGTAACGGACGAGATCATCATAACACATTGTTAATTAATAGAGATGCATTAAATGATGTAAGACCTATGTGTCATGATGTCACCACAATCTGTCAACCCCCCGCTTATAGCGAAAACACGAGGATGTAACGGATGAGATCGTCATAACACATTGTTAATTAATAGAGATGCATTAAATGATTTAAGACCTATGTGTCATGACGTCACCCGACACAAATGGAGACTGTGTCGTAGTTAGTCAATCCCATGACAAGCATAGTCAAACAGTCAAATGAAATTTAAATCCCACAACCCGGGAACAAGTAAACAAGACATGATCAACAAAGGTATTTCCAAACGAACATAATATCAGCAACACAAGACAAGTCTCTAAAATATATTTCCTTAGAGTCATCGCTAAGGCCAGCAACTCTAGCTACGCTCAATGATTATTACCTGAAAAGATATGCTCAAAAGGTCAACATATTGTTGGTGAGTTCGCAGGTTTAAATAATAAACAAAAGTTGATGGTGTGGAATAGTTTGGTAGGACATAAGTGCATACAGTTATAAGCAAGCAATATTACGTGTAAACATGAGCCTCACAACTAAACCTATGATGTACACCAGATCTTGTCGGGACATATTCACCCTAGGGTCCGTCCGTGGCCACTGTCAGTCCCAACTAGTATACTAACAAACAAGGGTGGGGGTGTCAACCCAATAGTACCATCAATACCTGTCCGTGGGCTATAACACCAGAGTTAAATAGTTGTGAATAAAGAACCACATAGAAAACTCATGCATGTACCAGATATAAGCTAGCAAAACAGTAACACATAGTCCCAAAAAAATAATTGATTTCACAGCAGGAAAATGTTGAGCATACTTTTCCCCTTGATGTTTATAAAATAATTTTAAGAAAATAGGGCCGTGAAACTCACTTCGAAATAGCAAAGGCCCAAAATCCACTGTAAGAATGTCAAATCACTATAAAACACAAAACACCAAACAGATTACTAAAGGCCAAGTTGACCTAGTTGGGTGTAGTCCTCGAAGTCCAGTCCTTAATGTTCATTCCGATTATTATTTTTAATATAACTCCACTTTTATGTCCATTGCTAATATTAGCGTCCCAAGTCCCGCCTCACATTTTAGTCCTATAATTATGTATTAGATCGTTAACGTCCCTCGATGAACCTTTACCAAACCATTATTAATAAGTTATAAAATTTTATTATTTAAAAAATTTTACACCTTACATTTACTTGTTTAACCCACTCATTGTTTTTATTTAATAATATACCCACAAATTCTTATCACTTAAACTTGTAAAATAAACTCAGCTTGAATAGCTGATCGCGCACTAGTCTTGCGTAGACTATTTGGAGGTCGAAACAGTAACAAAACATCCCATAATAGATGTCAAATGAAAGCTAAGACATAAAACTAATTCCAGAAGAAGAATCAACTCAAAAGGGTCACGAGTGGAAAAGATACAAAGCGATGAACACAGCCTAACATTCTGCTCGGATTTGACAGATTTGACCCTTGAACTTGGTTACTGACTTTGAAGGACCAAATGATATTAAAAAGCTACGAGGCCACTTGGGTTAGATAGAAGACTCATTGAACTTAACTTTAGATGAAAAGTTTGACTGAATTGGAGTTTCTATGACCACAATACGACCTGCACAAGACCCATTTTTCTGACAGTAAACTGTCCAAATTCTCAGCATTGTCTATTGGATTCAAAAACTTGGTTTTCGACCTTTATTGACCCGAATCCTGTACGAACGTCGAATATAAGACCCCAATGACCAAAACAAAGAATTAGATCATGGATTAACACAATATTACTGTCCCAACTCAGATTCTTCCACTTTTACTCTCCCGGTTCCAATTTTTATATGATTATCAATTAGATCAACTATTCTATCGCCCCAATCGATCCCATAACAATAAATTAATGATTTTCTATAAATAATTAGGATCCAAGAACGTCCATTAAGTCCAGATTTCAGGAGGTTACAATCCCAAATCAAAAGATCAATGAACAATCAAGAATAAATGCACTAGGGTTTTACCGATTGTAAATCTGACACTTGAACGCCCAGATCTTACAAGAGTTATCACCTCAAACAATGAAAAAGATGAAGAACAAGTGAAGAATATTAGTATAGGATGATGAATGTCATCAAATACAATGATAAAATCAAGATAATTAAAAGAGAGTAATACTAGCAAAACAAGTTGCAAAACACCTAACCTCCAAACTATATAAGTGTGTGGTATTTATACTATGAAAGCTAAATACTCAAACAAATCTTGAACGTCTATTATAGGTTTAAGTTTAATAACATGCTATAACCATCAATCTAACATACCACAAATGTGTAAATTTATTGGTTACAAGAAACTGTACAACATAGACATGAAATTAGCACAATAGATCTTCGGTAATTGTAGTGTCATGGTAACACCACTATTTTGGTATAAAAGTAGTGAATCAACACATACAACTTCTGGTTGGCAGATATATTGTGTATGCTGCTTCATAGTTGATTGGTAGTTGGTTTAACACATGAACTCTTCAGCAGGTGTAATTATCTTTTTCACATGGACTGGTTTGCAGGATCTATTAGCATTTAGTGTTTAGTAACTTCATTCTTCAATATCTCAACAAATTCCCCCTAGGATGATGCTACCAAAACTACTCTGTTCTTCCTTACAAGCATTTCCTTCAGAATTCAGTCATGTACATAACCCATTGCATCCCATGTTGAATTATGAAGATGGATGCTCACTAAATCTCTTATATTATGATAAGAAAGTGTAAGTCAAATTCATTTTGCTTGGATACTTTTAACACTTGAGAAAGTTAAAGAAAAAGAGTTCATGTTGGAATCAAAACTCCATGAAGTAATTAGATCATGCACATCTATTGGAGTTATGCAAAGAACACCTTATTCACAGTCACCATTTGGTTATGTTTTAACTTTTTAACCATTTTCACCTTCAGAATAGATATCATGGATTTGTATTTAGTAGACATATCTTTATATTCTTTGATGATAGATAATTTTCTCTCTAATTTATGGTTCTCAAGTTGCAAAACACCTAGTTCAGTTGCATATTGAGATCTTGTTCCATTTTTTCTCTTAATAAAGTAAGTCTTAGACTTTAGATCATAACCTTAGTAAATAATTTAAACTTTTCGACTCTCTGAGGGTTCTTCTTCTTCATCTTCTCAAGACCCACTTTCAGAATATTGATCTGGATTATTCAAATAATTTCTAATTATGCTAATGTAGGATGAGTTTTATATGCTAAAACTACAAATTAGGAAACAGATGGTTGATCTGCTTGTGGTGGAGATTGTTGGACCATAATAAGGGAATGTTTAGCATATAGATGTACTTATAGAGCTTATTATAAAGGAGGTGGAGGTTGAGATTTTGATGGTGGAGTAGGAGTGACTTTAGTTGAGGGTAGTGGTTGAACAGGTGTACAAGTTTTAGTAGATGAAGCTTCTCTTCTATTTCTTCTATACATAGATGCTTTTTCTCCCTTTTCAAGATGTTAGCTGTATATCCTCATAACTACTCTTTCAACTTCTCTAGCTTTTGAGTCATCACTTGAATTTCTAAGCCTCAGCCTGGTCTGATCCTATGTTTCAAACCTATTAAAGCATACTAGTTGGTTTCTTGATATCCTACTCTGCTAGTTACTGGTTTAGAGATGAAGTGTGTGTTTTTAGCTTGATAATACACTCAATCTTGAACTGGAACATACGTTGATAAGGGAGATTCAAGAACATTTTCTCTAGACTTTGGATGAACCGCTAAAGATAGCGCTAGGAGTAGGAACCTTATTTTCTAATTCCTTGTTCCAAAGGTTTTTAGAACTTCAATAATTTGTTCTAACATGTCTAGAGGCAGATCAACAACTTCATCCTCATAATCATTATAGTTAACCACTCCATTTTTCCATTTTTACTCCATACTTTCACATCCCTTTAATGTATCCAGTACCTATTACTTTGGTTACTTGAATTAGACCATCTTCATTTGCTTGATCCACCATTCTTGCCTTCTTAGATCCTACCACAAGCATTGGATCAGTTTTCTTGATCTTGATTACATGGGAAATAGGCTTGTTATTGATTCATGAAGAGGATGAAGTTACCGAAAACTCAAGAATTCAGCACTGTTGTCAGCTGCAAAATTTTGTCAACCACTGCCGATCAGCACTGAAAGTGATAAAGTTCTGATTGACTGCTGATCAACACTCAATTGGATGTGTTGCTAATCAACTGCAACATTAAACAAGACTGTCTGTACCGAAGTACATTGGCGGCTACTATGTTCTACCTTT
The DNA here is from genome assembly GCA_025506505.1 of Flaveria sonorensis. Lineage (NCBI taxonomy): Eukaryota > Viridiplantae > Streptophyta > Magnoliopsida > Asterales > Asteraceae > Flaveria > Flaveria sonorensis. Next base: position 27,562,597 of record CM046439.1, on the reverse strand, counting down.
TAGAAACAATAGAATACTAAAGTAGTTAACTTTTGTTTATCGATTATGTGTTTGTGTTGTACATACCTTTTCCTAAAATAGGCGTTGGACCCTAAAAGGATCATGCATGCCAATTAAAGTTATGAAGGATTATGTTCTAGTTGGAAAACACAAGTGTGGTTTATGCGGATGACGAAAGAAGAAGCGCGGATGCAGAAAAGGCTAACTGTTTATTCAGCTGCATTAGTATTTACGGGGGAACAAAAACAAATACGGATGATCATTTGTCCACTAGCGAAGAACCAATGCAGGTGAAACCAAACAAATACTTGTGCCTAACACAAAAAATGCGGAGAAGACTTGTAGATCCACAAAAACCAATACGGATACACAATATACAAATACGGGTGAAGAACCACTTTTGTAGATACTGTTATTTTGTACTTAGTATTGCTAGATTGTATGTCAGGGTATTTAGGTCATAGTGTCTGACCTATAAATAGATAAGGTTTTTACCATTTTTGTAACTCTTAGCCTATATTAGCAACTCTTGTAACCCTTGTGTTGGACCCTGAAAGGATCATACATGCCAATTCAAGAAGTGGTTAAAGGTTGTTCTGGTTGGAAGATAATGCACAAGTTAAATATTTAATGCGAGTGAACATATCAGAAGAAAAGGACAAGTGTTCGCTGGATGAGCAAGAACAAATAATGCTGAGTATTTGTTCATCTGCATTTACTAATGCGGATAAGCAAAATCAAATGCTGACAAGTATTTGTTCTTCCGCATTAGTTAATGCGGTTGACATACTTAATGCGAATGTTTAACAGAAGAAATGCTGATGAAGACCAATACTTCCACATTAACTAATGCAGATGTAGAAGACAAATGATATGATTATTTTGTACTTAGACTAGAATTCTGATGTATAGTTATCAGGGTAGTTTAGTCATTTTGTACAGACATTGTATCTGCTTATAAATAGAATAGTATACATTAAATGTAAAAAGACGGAAGTTTCTTGTGCTACAAACCCTAGCACACTTTGTATTTTGTTCATCAATATCAATAAACAAAGCATTTATTAGTATTTTTAAGCATTTATGATCTATGATTTTGTATTTCCACTGCACAATCATTGTCTCAATCATCATATTCGATCCTAGACGAGTCACGTCAACTCAGATTCAGATTTGGACCCGGTCAATTGGTATTAGAGCCTCAACTCTTGAATTCATCTCAAAATTAGCTTAGATCATGAACAAAAATCGATTGGACTGGTGATTGAGCTGTTTGTTAGCAAGTTTCATACTTCTAATAAGCATTCATACTAGAAAATGCCTGAAACTTCTTCGACAATCATTGTTCTTTTGGGACAGAAACTTAGAAATCATTCGATTGTTGAATGTCAACAAAATCAGACAAAATCCTCTCATTATCACTCGACATTGACCATAAACGACCTAAAATCAATTTTAGAGTTCGTAGACACTGCTGTTACTATTCATCGAAACAAGACAACTTGACATTGGACTGTTTGAACATTCTAGACATAAAAATCAACTTAAAAATATTTAAGCCATCTAAAATCAAGTTTATTATAATGGACTCTTTTAACTTTTCTAAGCTTGGTCATGCATCTAAACCTCCAATGCTTAAACACAAATCTAAGTTTAAGTAGTGAAAAATATGGTTTAGAAATTACATTACAGGTGTGGACCCCGACTACTAGATTTCAATATGTAAAGGACCCTACATTCCTGTTTCACTCAATGCTGATCAAGCAGCTCAGTATAGAACTGTTAGAATCCCCATCGAGGATCCCAATCTAAACCTTGATGACGAGAAATACAAGAAAATGAAGATAGATCTCAAAGCCTACCCCATTCTAACTTAGGCTTTGAAAATGGATGTCCTCAAAAGACTAGAGAAATATGGAACAACCAAAGGTGTCTGGGTTGCACCGCAAATTATGTGTGAAGGAAGTAGTGAGGTGACGGAAATAAACAAAGATAAACTGGTGAACCAATATGAAACCTTTCATCATACCAAGGGTGAATAAATCTACAAGCAGCTACATCATTTTGTTCAGTTGGTGAATGATCTGGAAATCATGGGGGTTACATATAGAGAAAAGGAAATGAACAAGAAGATGCTGCACAGTCTGTAGGAAAACTGGAAGCAGAATGTTACTATGCTGAAGAACACTCTTGACTTAAAGAGCACCAGCTTAGACATCATGATTGCTAAGATTGAAGCTTTGGAGTTAGATGAGCAAATCATAAATCTTAGTGGACCACAAGTCATTGAGGCATATAAGTTTCCATCAGAAACTGATTCTGTTGAAAGTGCCTTTGCGAAAGAAGAAGATGATCTTCTGTCTTCCAAAGGACAAGCCAGAACAACTGGATTCATCATTGCTTTTCAACAAAACAAGCCATCATCTTCATCTCCTTCTGCTACAACACCCACATGCATGCCTAATGATCAAAAAGCTGAAGAGAAAAAGGCAACTTACAATGCCTTTGTTCCTAGCTTTGAGGCTTATCTAGGAGGAAGGCTTACGTTAGCACATCTGATTCAGGAAGATCCGGAAGAAATGGATCCAGATGATGTTGAAGAAATGGACTTGCAATGGAAGATGGCCATGATTGCGATGACAGCCAAGAAATTCTTCCGAATTGGTAAGAAGATGAGTCTGAATGAGAACACAAAACTTGGATATCACAAATCCAAGGTAAAGTGATTTAATTGTGGTGTGAATGGTCACTTCTCTAAGGAATGCAATGATCCCAGAAGAAGTAACATCAACTACCAAAGAAATTCATATGGTTAGCCATCATCTCAACCCAATTAAAGCTCTCAACCAAGCCATCAACATTAGTATCAGCATCAAAATTAGCACCAACAAGCTCATCAAAGTCTATCCCAACTGACTTATAAAGCTTAGGGAAGCAATCAACCAACCTCTAATGCACTTGTCATCAGACAAGATGGAGTTTGTGAATAGAGCCTATATGCAGAGGAAGTCAAGTCTCAATTTTAGAATCACGCTCTCATGGCTCACATTAATGATGGTCAATTCCAACTGAGGTAAAATCCAATCTCTGTAGTGATAAATGCATTCAAGAAGTACAGGGATACAAAGAACATAATCATAAGTTAGCTCTTAAAGTCAAAGAAGAAAAGGTCAAATCTAAAATGTTAAAACAAGAGACAAAAAGTTTTGAAATTAAAATCAAATCACTTCTTTTAGATATTGAAAAACTCCATGGTGAAAAGTACACTCTCGCAGCTAAGAATGAGAAGTTAACTGAATTGTTAACAAAAGCCAAAGCTGAGCAATCGGCTACGGAAGTGAAACTTGAAAAGTTTTAATTCTCTTATGCTAAGCTGCAAAAGTTACTTGACACACAGAAAGAGCCAAAAGATATGACTGGGATTGGATACAATTCTTGTCCACCTCCATACAATGACAACTATATGATTATGCCTGAGGCACTCACTCATTCTGATTCAACTGTACCTAAAGTTATTGAAACTCAAACAATGATTTCACAAATAACTAATACTTAAAACAAACCGATTGTTTTTATTGAAACCAATGAGGATAAAATCAAGTTAGGTCACCCACTCTAGATCAAAGAGTGCTCAGACAAACCTATAGTTGTCAAGAAACCAAACAGCCCAGTCAAAGCCATTGTACCATTTGTGAAATTCATTCCTGAAAACCTCAAGGTGGTGAAGAATGCTGAAGTACCAGTGAAATCCTCTACTGGAAGTAGATCTGATAATGAGATTAATGTGAAAATTCGATAAATGATGGATCGAATATTGCAATCGTATTGTTACCGTTTATCAGATCTGTGATGCAGAATCTCACAGACCTATTGATAATTTCAAGTGAAGATCTGTTGCAAGATATAATGTATAATGATGAATGAATGATGAACAATCAAGAAAACATATTCATAAATATTTCGTTCATTCATATGTATGTTGATGCTAGGAGATTACAAAGGGAGTTTGTAAGAAAAATCTCTCTCACATACACTCAACCTAGTTGTTTCTCTCACTAGCCTAATTCTCAGCCATGCTTGCTTAGAGAATTCTTGCTTACTCTCTAATGGTTAGAGTATAAAATGACTACACTTAGTCTATTTATACTCTTTACATAAATGAACAAAATTATATTTAAGCCCTAATGATTACACAAATATACTCCAACGTCTGATAAATTCTCTGTTGCTGATGCGTGACTGCCGGGTGCTGACATCACTCGAGACGTCCGCTGATGTTGACTGTTGACTTTGACCACGATTGACCAAGTTTGACCAAGTTTGACTTTGGTCAATTTTCTTCGTTTTGATTATATTTTCAGCGTTGCTTCACCGTGTCAGTTTTGGTAATCCTTATGACATTCGGCACTTAGCTTTTGGTAAGTATCATCTTCAAATAGTCAAACAATACTCCCCCTAGGATGATGTTGCCAAAACCTCATGATTATCAAAACCTTGGATGTTGATTGATGTGCAGTTTTGGAGTGCAGCTTCTCCCCCTTTTTGGTAGCATCTTCTTAGAAGCTTTAGAAAAAGGCATTGAGAAATAGACTTTATTTTGGCATATAAAGACTTTGTTTCGGCACTTGATGGATGTTTCATCAGCTTGATCTTCTAGTCTTATGTTGAAGACTCGAAAATGCACCCATTTGCATACACTGTGGATTGCACAGGTAGCAATATTAGCAGCTTTATCTCAACTTCAGAAGTGAAGGAGAAGCATCAGACAATCTTTAGACTTGACATATACTCTCCCTCAACAAAAGCTTTGGAAGGTGAGGAACTTTTATGTATGAGACACCAAGAGGAGGATTCTTAGTTCTCAGCAACTGGCAGGAGATCTTTGAAGGAAGCAGGAGTGTTCACTTGACATCTTGAACTGAATGAGAAACTCAAGCATGTTGTGCAATTCATCACCTACAAAAGTCTAAATCCTCTTGGTAGAGTATTGCATGGAAGTTTCACTCCTAAATCAATAACACATGTAAATCTGCCAATATTGTTGGCGTTTATCAGATATGTGATACGAAATCTCACAGACCTGTTGATGATTTCAAGTGAAGATCTGTTACAAGATATAATGTATGATAATGAATGAATGATGAAGAATCAAGAACACATATTCATAAATATTTCATTCATTTATATGTATGTTTGATGCTAGGAGATTACAAAGGGAGTTTGTAAGAAAATTCTCTCTCACACCCACTTAACCTAATTGTTTCTTTCACTAGCCTTATTCTCAGCCATGCTTTCTTAGAGAATGCTTGCTTGCTTACTAATGGTTGCTTACTTAGTAATGGTTATGAAAATATAGGTACACTGGATATCCTTTGAATGTTTTTGGCTCTGTCAGGAGAAGTACTTTGAGCTCTTCTCCTTTGAGTGCCAATGTTTGATGGTTGTCTGTTCTGAGACTTATGTCTCCTGTTTGGTTGTTTAAAGTTGTCATAAAAAGTTCTATCTTTATTTAAAACAACCTTTTGATGAGGAGTTTGTCTTGGTGCTCCTCCTTTGTTCTTGTTAGGAACAACTATCTATTTCTCAGTTGATTTCTCAACTTGAGGCTGTTTGTTTTGCTTTTTGTTTTTTCTTATTAAAAAATAGTTTGTAGTGCTATGATTGTTTCTTCTGCAAATTGAACAATAATTGTGAAAATGGCATGTTCAGTACTGTGATTGTTCATGTTACAGTACTTGCAATATTTACCATATTTACATTTTTTATTGGTGTGAGTGTATTGATCACACCATTCATAGTATGGTAGATTTGCATTGCCTTGTTTGTTTATAACTTTTGATTTTAAATTTGATTTTAAAGGTAAGTTAAAAGTTATAGTTGCTTGTTTTTGCTGAATGGGAGCTTTGCCTTTCCCTTTGTTTGTTAGAGAGGCAGTGGAAGATCCAGCTTTTCTTCCACCAGAGCAGATATCAAATCCTTGAGTCTGCTTTGTTTATTTGGTTGGTGCATCAACTACACATGAAACTCATTAAGTTTTAGTAATTAGTTGAGTTGACTCACCATACAGTAGATCAACATCATCTTCATCAGTTGTCTGTTCATCAATTTCGTTATTCTCTCCTTGATAAAAATCTGTTGATTTAATTTGTAGCGGTGCTTGACTTTTAACAAATTTTATCAAATGTCTTTTTGATGTTAATGGTGATTTGATGATGATGATGATGATTGTTTTGAATCATCAGTCCGGTCATGTGGGTCAAGAGACTCACCCTGTGTGTTTGTCATTGAGTCAGGTAAAGGAACATAATTGTCATTATAAGGTGGGTTAACCTTATTATATCATAAACCTGATGGGTCTTTGAATGCCCTTTGTTATGCAAGAAGTTCTTTAAACTTCTTGTTGCTTACTTGAAACTTCTGAAGTTTCACTTCAGTTTTAGCGTGCAATGTTTTTGTTTCATTCAATGATACAGAGAGTTGCTCAACTTGAGCTGCTAGTGTTAATTTTTCAGACATTAGTTTGTCTAAATCATTTTGTAATGAAAGGATTTTGCACTATATTGTTTTTTTTGGTTTTTAAGCTTTCATTCAAAATGTTTGTTTCAATAACTTTCTTTGAAAGTTTGTCTGCATGCTCTCTATATCTATTGACTTCATCAATGCATGCTTGTGTGCAGAGGTATTCCCTTACCTCTTTCGTGATTTCTAAAATTTTATCTTCAATGTATGCCATGAGGGCATGATCCGGAGATTGAATTTCAGCCTCATACATGCTCCAATCACACTCACCATTCTTTTTTATGATCATTGCTGATGATTTGGAGTGTTGATTTGGGCTGTATTGTGTGATTTGTGGTGGAGTTGGTGTAACAGAGATGCTAATTGGAGGTGGAACATGTATGTTTGAGTGATAGCTACTGGATGTTTGCGATTGATTGGTGTTTCTGTCAACCCTTGGCTGCTGGCATTCTCTTGAGAAATTCCCATAAAGTTGACAATTGTAGCATCTCACCTTGGATTTATCAAAACCAATCTTGGTTTTCTTATCCATGCTCAATCCATAATTTCTTTGCAGAAATCATTTTGATCTATAGGAAATCATTGCCATAGACCATTGAAGATCCATATCTTAAACCATGTCTGGTGGGTGCTCATCGAAGTCTTGTTGAATAAGTTAGGATGGTGTTAGACTTGCCCCCAAATAAGCTTAAAAGCTTGTTACAAATGCTGCATATGCTACCGTTTGCTCTTCACTTTGCAGTATAATTAAGAGAGCATCCATGGGTTTTTCAAGTCTATGTATGTTATGATTCTGTGTCTATTACTGTTTGTTTGAACTGGAGATTTATGGATGATGTTTTCTTTGAGGTGTTGCTTCATGGGAAGCATGCACAATAAACTTTTTGGACTTTTGTTTGTTACTGAATGTATCAGGAGTTGAGAAGAAGGATGTATCACTAGAATACAAGAATTCTTCATCTTCTTCTTATCCAGTGCATGTCAAAAATGCACTGTCTGTCTATTGCTGTTCTTTGAATTTATAAGCTTCTACATGTCTGATATGGTTGTTGTTTCTGGATTTTTCATCTAGCTCTAGTGCTCCAACTTTAGCCACTAGAGAGTCTAGGGATAGTGCCTCCATATCCAATGTTGCTTTCATCAGAGAGACTGATTGAGTCCAGCTCTCTGGTAGTGTATGCAACATCTTCTTGTTGATTTCCGACCATAGACTATCATCTCATTTACCAGCTAAACAAATCTATGGAGCTGTTGTGGAATTGATTCTCTCTGAACGTTGTGGAAGGTTTCATACCGGGTCCTCAATTTTTCTTTCTTGATATCCTGATTTCTTCACTTCCTTCACATATTGTGTGAAGTACCTTCCACAATTCATGGGCTGTTTTGAAAATTTTAACCCGTGTTAAAATTGCAAAGGGCAAAGTCATTGCCAATATGCTGTATGCTTTCATGTCTGTTTTGACCCTTTTTAGGTCATTAACAGCTACGCTTTTCAAGCTAACTGGTTTCTGTATGTTGTAATCAGGTCCAAGAGTCAGAGGAATGAAAGGACCCTCGGTTATAGAAGTCCATAAATCAGGGTCTTGAAAAGTTATCCAGTTCCTAAACATGATCTTCCATTGTTTGAAGTCTGACTTGTTCTTTAGTCTGGGTGGTTTTAGACCACTGTTTGTTCCTGAAATTTCATCAGCCATGATTGTTTAATTTTAACTTAATGTTTTAAGTTAAATTTGTTTGATGATTTTAGCTTGATGAAAAACTTGTTTAATCCTAAAATCTGTAGGATTTGTTTGTTAATTGAGTCACCTTTTTGAATTGACTTACCGAATAAAGGAATTAATTCATTGAAATTAAATAATGTCCAATGTTAGGTCACTTTCAAATCTCGATGAAAAGAAAGAAATATTCTGTTAAGGGAATGTCAACTTTTAATGATGTCAGTCAATGAATGTCAAAACCCTAAAAACACATAAAATGTTTTTAAAAGTCAATGTTGGATTTGAAAAATAGTCTAATATTATCAACTATTGTTGGATCTGAAAAATAGTCAAATATTATCAATGTAGTAAAAGTCAACAAAATACAAATTACAAGAGAAAAACTAACATTAATCCTATAACATAACATTTAACCTATCAACTATAGTGAGTCCAACCTATACTAGATTATCAATTCTCCCCCTAGGTTAGACCTCACTCTGGGTCTTCTTTCCCATCTCTCGCTTCCTCTTCAGCTTTATCAGATGTTTCTAGATCCGCTCCTGCTGTACTCTCACTTGCCCTTGCGAATTATCTTGTAAGATCCTGCATGTCCAACCTTAACTCGTCAGCCTTAGATACTTTCTCGGTGAGCTCCCTAACCTTTGTTGACTTTGACCATGTTGATAATATAGACTATCCTTATTAGACCCAACAATCAACTTTTTGGATCAAAAAGTAACTTTTTCAGAAAAATTCCAAGAAGATTATGTTTCTTCTTTGATTTTGATGATGAACCATACAATCACCGGAGATTGTGAAGGTTAATGAATGATCAAAACTAGGGTTTAATCTAGGGTTTGTTGGCGGCTGAGATAATTTCAACAAAACAACAATCGTTTTGTTGTTTGATGAAGATTAATCGCTTGTTTTGAGTGAAAAACAACTCAAATGCGATGTTTAAATACAATGAACAGATTCAAAGTATTCAACCCAGTGTTTGTTTGATAAAAACTGGATACAACAATAACCGTATATTGTTTAATCAAAACCCTTAAAAACGGATGAGGTTTTAGTGAGTTTTGTGATGAACACGTTTGAAAATCATGTATGAATGATGTTTAGAGCTGTAAACACACAAAATCTTCTTCAATATGAACGAAAACAGATTATTCAATCATGTTTTGAACATTTGATGAATGTTTAAAGTAGAAGAAGGTTTTTGTGAAGATTTTCAGCTCGAAAATGTATGGTTTGAAGCTAATGAACCACTGATATCATCTTGTTGATTGAGAGGATTGAAAATCAATGTATGATTTGAGCCAAAGCTCTGATACCAACTATGAAAATTCGACAAATGATGAATCGAATATTGCAATCGTATTGTTGCCGTTTATCAGATCTGTGATGCGCAATCTCACAGACCTATTGATGATTTCAAGTGAAGATATGTTGCAAGATATAATGTATGATGATGAATGAATGATGAACAATCAAAAACACATATTCATAAATATTTCATTCATTCATATGTATGTTGATGCTAGGAGATTACAAAGGGAGTTTGTAAGAAAAATCTCTCTCACACTCACTCAACCTATTTGTTTCTCTCACTAGCCTAATTCTCAGCCATGCTTGTTTAGAGAATTCTTGCTTAATTTCTAATGGTTAGAGTATAAAATGATTACACTTATTCTATTTATACTATTTACATAAATGAACAAAATTACATTCAACCCCTAATGATTACACAAATATTTTTCAACGTCTGAAAAATTCTCTATTGCTGATACGTGACTGCCGGGTGCTGATGTCACTCGGGACGTTCGCTGATGTTGACTGTTGACTTTGACCATGGTTGACCAAGTTTGACTTTGGTCAATTTTCTTCGTTTTGATCATAATTTCAGCGTAGGTTCACCGTGTCAGTTTTGGTAATCATCATGAGATTCGACACTTAGGTTTTGATAAGTATCATCTTTAAATAGTCCAACAATTAATCTCCTAAAAATTCACGTAAATCAGAAAAGGTTTCACTAAAATCCAAAAGCAAAGAAATAGCATCTCCATCATCCAAAGGAAAATCTCCCATGGTTCAAAAATCAAAAGTAAAAACTAAACAAATCTCATCTACAAAGTCAAAACAGGGGGTCGGTTTTGACATTTTCAACAAAAAGGATGTAGACCCATTTGAAAAGGAGTTGAGTAAGGGAAAAAGGAAGCAAAAGCAGTCTCCAAAAACCAAGCAAAGGAGAATTATGAAAAATATACAGAAACTAAGAAGGCTAAATTTGCTTCTTCATTAAAAACAAAATTTGAGGCTAATCTAAAATCAGTTAAATCATATGAAGCCTCCACATCAAAATCAAAAGACAAACAAATGTACTGTGACATTTGTGACATGTCTAATCACAACACTGATGAGTGTTATTTTAATCAATATTGCTCTATCTATGACATGAACAATCATTCAAGAAAAAATTGCTATTTCAACAAGTATTGATCTGTCTATGATATGACAAATCACAATACACCTAATTGTTTCTTTAATCAGAAAGGATTGAGATTTCCACAAAACAAGCCTATCTTACCAGTATCAACCGACATGGCCAAACGTAGAAGTCAATCACACTCTAAACAAACAAGGGTTTCAAATTCTGATGATGACTTCTATGATTCATGATAGTCAAAGAGTGTCAAAAGGAATCTTAACAATAATATTAAACAATCACTTGTTCTAAAAATAAAAAAAACATGCCTAATTTCTACATAGAAATAGGGATGAAAGATTTGATTACTCTTCAGACAGCTCGGTTGAAATTGACGAAATAAAATTGAAAAGGACTCCACAGAAATTCTTCAAACATCAAAAAGAAAAATCTTTTGCTGAAAATATTCAAACAAGATATGCTAAACTAAAGATTGATGAATACCAAGCACTAACCTCTAAATCACAACTTAGAGTCAAGCATCAAAAGGTTACAGTAATTGATCGATATGGGCAACCCAAGATCATCATGTCTTGGGTTCCACTTTCTAACTAGTTCCTTTTATGCTTGTAGGGTAGTCCACATAGGTCCAACAACTTATGGTGTATGGACAGTGGATGCTCCCGACACATGACTAGAGACAGTTCCCTCCTTCATGACTTAAAGCATATATAAGGAACTACTGTAGCATTTGGTTGAAACTTACAAGGTGATAGAATTACTGGAGAAGGGTCTGTAACAAATGGACTGCTGAGCTTTGACAAAGTGAACTACTGCTAGCAATTGAATCTCAACCTTCTCAGCGTGTCTTAGATTTGTGACAAGAAATATTCCACTCACTTCATAGACTCCCATTGCTACATTTTGAAACTAGGATTTCAAATTCTTGAAGAATGGGTTGTCTTGAAGACTCCAAGAAAGAATAACACCTATGTCTTGAACCTTAATTCTACAAAACCTATAGAAGAAACATGTTTTTTGTCTAAAGCATCATTTGATGAGTCATAAATTTGGCATAGACATTTGGGACACAAATTCAGAAACATGAATAGATTGGTAAAAGGAAATCATGTAATTGGTTTACCTCAAAAGGAATTTCATTTTATTGATCACTGTTCTGTATGTCTCAAAGGGAAACAACATAAATCTTCATATAAACCAAAGCTTGTGAACACAAACAATACTCCGTTGTAGTTACTTCATATGGATCTCTTTGGACCGACTAATGTCATGAGTATTGGCAAGAAAAAGTATTCTTTGGTGATCATTGATGACTTTTCACCATTCACATGGGTCTTCTTTCTACTTCATAAAAATGAAGCGTCCCAAATAATTAAAGATTTTATCATTAATATTGAAAATCAACTTGATCAAAAGGTAAAATCAATCAGAAGTGATAACAAGACAGAGTTTAAAAATGAAAATCTAAGTTCATTTTGCACACATAAATGTATTGCTCATCAAATCAGTGTAGCTAGAACTTCTTAACAAATTGGAGTAGCTGAAAGGAGAAACAAAACACTAATTGAAGCAGCAAGAACAATGCTAGCCGATGCTAGGCTGCCAATTACCTTTTTGGCCGAAGCAGTCAACACATCGTGTTATGTGCAAAATCGAACTTTGATAGTTAAAGAAAGCAACAAAACAACTTATGAACTGCTTTTTCATAGAAAACCATTTATTTGATTTTTCAAGTCATTTGGTTGTCCTGTCTCAATATTAAACACCCGAGACCATTTAGGAATGTTTGCTCCTAAGTCTGATGTGGGATTCTTTGTAGGTTATTCCTCAGTCTCAAAGGCTTTCAGAGTGTTTAATCCTAGAATAAACATTATTGATGAATCAACAAATGTTCAATTCAATGAGCACTCCTTTCCTATGTCAATGAATGGTCCCGATTGGTTATTTAATATGAACTCTTTTAGAAGATCTTTTGATTAGTTCCACTTCTCTAATACAGGTAATCTACAATCAGCTGGATCTTCAGAAATAGTAGAAAGAAGGGATGACTTTCTAATGATTCCTCCATCTTTTGCTAATCAATCTGATAAAGAAGTTCCATTGCAAGCCGATCCTGTTAGACAAGAAGTGCAAAGTTATGTCTCAACTGAGGCTGGTCCTAGTACACTGCCAACTCCTTCAGCAGAACCGTCTACTGAAGTTAGAAATCCAAAACCAGCTACTTCACTAGTTGAAACAGTAGAGAATGCAAGTGATGGAAGTCTTCAAAGTGCTACTGATGCAGAAGCTGAATCTAAAGTTAAAGCTGATGAAGCCTTTGATTTCTTTCACAATTCTCCTATTCTCTCCCAACCTGAAAGTGCCACTCACCTAGATGATCTGAATGTCTCCAACCTTGATGTATTAATTGCTGGTGACTCAATTCCAACCACCAAGATACATAAGGATCATCCAGTGTCTAGCATCATTATAAGCGGGTGACAAGAAGCAAGTCAAGTATTTCAAACATCTGTCTGTTTTCTTGCTTTCTGTGTGAAACTGTGCCTAAGAACATAAAAGAGGCTCTTCAAGACAATAGCCGGATTGAGGCAATGCACGAGAATTGCTCCAGGCAAGAAACAAGAAGTATGGCAGATGGTAGACCTATCCGAAGGACAATGCCCTATCGGTACCAGATGGTTATACACAAACAAGACTAATGACAGGGGAATTTTTATAAAAAAAAAAAAAGAAATATTGTTTGCATAAGGATACACCCAAGAAGAACGAATAGATTATGATGAGGTGTTTGCACCTGTTGCTAGAATAGAAGCCATCTAACTTTTTCTTGCTTACTCTGCATCCATGAATTTCACAGTGTATCAAATGGATGTAAAGTGTGCATTTCATTATGGCAAAACCTCTAAAAAAGTCTACGTGAGTCAACCACTAGGCTTTGAGGACCCAGATTTCCCTCACAGGGTGTACAAGCTTGACAAAGTTTTGTATGGTCTATATAAAGCCCCGGGAAAGTAGTACGAGACTTTATCTTCTTTCCTTCTTGCACTCGGGTACGAGAGAGGAAAGATTGATCAGACTTTGTGTTTAGAAAAAGAAAAGGACATGAAAGGTTGCTAGTCCAGATCTAAGTGGATGATATCATTTTTGGATCAAAAAACAAACAACTTTGCAAGAATTTTGAAGACCTTATGCACTCTAAGTTCCAGATGAGTGCAATAGGGGTGCTTACATTCTTCTTAGGGTTGCAAAGTACAACAAACATCAAATGGAATCTTCATCAATCAATCAAAATACGTGGAAACCATATTGAAGAAATTATTTTTGTTGATTGTCAATCTATCATAACTCTTGTTGATACAAAAATGAAGATAGGTCCAGATTCATATGGTAAATCAGTGGATCAGACTCACTATCGATCAATATAGGGTCACTCATGTATCTAACAGCAAGCAGACCTGACATAATGTTTGGTGTATGTGTTTATGCCAAATATCAAGCAGATCCTAAGGAATCACATGTAAATGCTGTAAAGAGGATATTTAGATATCTCAAGGGCAAGCCTGCACTTGGATTATGGTATTTAAAGGAGGGAGACTTCAACCTCTATGCCTACACAGACAGTGAGTACGGGGGATGCAACTTCAATTGGAAGTCCACTTTTGGGGGTTGTCAATTTCTTGGTCTCAGGCTGGTTTCATGGCTGTGCAAGAAGCAGACAAATGTGTCTGTTTCCATAACAGAAGCTGAGTACATAACAACATCCGCTTGTTGCTCTCAAGTTCTCTGGATTCAAAACCAGATGCTTGATTTTGGTTATAACTTCTTGCACTCTCCAATTCACATTGACAACACAACAACCATGTTCATAACAAAGAATCGGGTTTAGCAATCAAAAACTAAACATATTGAAATTAGATATCACTTTTTGAGAGACTGTGCTAAAAAAGGTTTAATCAAGTTAATACAGGTTCACACAAACAATCAATTAGCTGATTTGTTCACTAAGGCATTTAACCCTAGTCGGTTTGAATTCATAGTTCAATCAATTGGTATGATTAACCTTGAGTAAAAAAAAATTGCAAAACATTCAAAAATTATAAAAATACAAAAAGAAGTTATTTTTTTTGAAGAATATGAAATGTACTCCAAGGGAGATGATATAATTACAGTCGTTATATCATTCACAGTGCTTATTTCAAATCTTGAAAGACTGACATGACCTATCTAATATGCGAGTAGGCTCAACTTGGAAAAGAAGATACATGTTGTGATGAACTAAAGCTCATGTTAAACTTTGATGCCATCATCTTAGGGTGTGAGTAAGTATTAGCATATCCAAGTGTGTGTGTGTGTAGTAACCTAAACACACCAGGTAATGATGCCTTATGAATCTCATTCACCCATATTAGTTTCTCCTCTGTTTTGTTGTGCAAAGACCTGGAGAAACAGGCACAAAGTGCTGATGTCATGATCCAAAAAGATTCCCAATGTGGAACACATAAAAAATGAATGAATTAATAAAATCAAAAGAATCCCAAAGAGGATCACCTTCCAAAGTGAAGTGCAAAAAGAATCCCGGTAAGGATCAAATAAATATAAGGATCAAAGTAAAAGAATCCCAATAAGGATCCCCCTTTCCCAAAACAAAATGAGATTTTATAATTTAAATGACCTGGTCATGTAAGTTGTGAAAAATTTCTACCATGCATTTCATTCAGGTGGTTGATCTTGACATGCTTTTGAGTGTTAGGTACATGTTGAATATTTAATCCACTCAAAACATGATAAAGATCACAAGCATTAAAATATCAATCAAGCATGAGTTTAAGAGGACAAACAGACCTACAATCAATTTGTTCATAATTATGTCTATTTTACTAATAATTGCTTGCATTTGTGAAAGGTAAGATTGATATGATCCCAAGTAAGGTATACTTCTACTTCATATAGAGATAAGAAAATCAAAAATTACAAAAATATTTTCCTTTCAGTATTCTAAATTGTAAAATCTTTAAAGTTTTTATCCCATATGGATATAAACTTTAGGGGGAGTAATTAAAATTTTATGAAAATATTCACAAAAACATAATTTTTTTTTGCAAAATCTCAAAAATATTTTAATTATGTTGTACAGTTGTTTATTTTCTTGAAAATATAAAATTAGAAAAATGGTTGTGTTGGTGTGGAAGTTATTCTATAGAATCTCAGTGTATGCAGACATTTGGAAGCACAAAAGTCCAAGATCAGTCAAATCTGGGAAATTTGTATCACATCGGGTGTTCAATTAAATCCAAGAAAGAATTGACAATCCAAGCACAGTCAAAACTTCATAAAAGTCAAAGCAATAATGCAAAAATAGTCAAAACTATCCACAGCAAAAACATTAATTTTTTACGTAGTTCAAACTTTAATGCAGGTAACAGTGTTGGTTAATGCGGGTGAAGGTAACGTAGGCACTTAACCAATGCGGGTAATAGTTCTGTGAAAGAAAAACCAAGTGAAACTAATGCGGATATGTTAAGTCAGCCCCATTTGTCACTAAGATGAAAAACAAATGCATATAAGAATGTCTCCAGAATGCACCAAGGCAGAAAACTTATACGGACAAAATTTTATTCTTCTGCTTTTCATAATGCGGATATGTTTTTATGCCTCCACATTTCCTTAATGGGGATGGCATGGCCAATGCAGATGATAGTTTTGTATATTTGTAACAAAAATAAAACAAGTGTTTGAACCTCAGTTAATATGGATGGGAAATGCGAGGTATAGTACCCAAATATGAACAAGTTAAACTTCTTTCGCATTTGCTACAGTACACAAATGTGAACAAGTTCTACTTCTTCCACATTTGCTACAGTACACAACTGCAAGCAAGTTAAAATTTCATCTGCATTTGCTACAGTGTAAAACTCAAATCTTCCACATTTGTTCATTCACTTGCAAAGTTTAAGAAATTCACTCGGTTGACTATTTAAATGCTTTAATCAGACTCATTTAATACTTTTCATATTTTGAGAGAACCAAAGTGTGATGAGCGTTTTTCCAACTGTTCTTCATCAACCACTCAAATCATCACAAACCTTGCATTTTTTTTTCATCCAACCTCATTTCATCCATATTTCGATTCTTAACACAAGTAGTATCGAAACAAGGTGATTCTCAGAGGATTTGCGTACATCGAATACTGAACCAGTGATGAACATTTCAACATAGGTTTAGAAATATCAAAATTAATCATGAACAATGAATTTCAATAACATTTTCGAGTTCAATGAAACTGATTTTGATGTTTACATCAAGTAACAATCGATTCAGAAACCCTAGGTTAAATGCGATGATCAAGGGAAAACGAGACTTAAAATGTTGAACTCAATCTAATGTTTCAGTGTTATAAGATGTTTAAAATAGTTCATATGATTTAAAATCATCATAAAATCATAACATAAATGGTTATCACCTAAAATCCAAAATAGGTCAAACTGCTATAAAACAGTGTCTTTGAACTCTCAATTTTGACCTGAGAAAGTCAAACCTGTTCTTGGTTGGACAATTTGATATGTGATAGTACATTACTAACACATTTTTCTTTATTTCAGATATATGGCAAATCTTATCTGGAGCAAACTCCATAATGTCAGTGGGTATCTTGATCTTGATGTGCCAGAAGCTTAGGGTTTAAGAGACATGATCAGATTTATTTCTACAACAAGAATAGCCCATGCCATCACTGTTAGACCTATTATCTATGAGAACTTCATCAGGTCATTTTAGGGAACTGCTGAAGTAAATGAAGTGGATGGTGTGAGGACCATATCTGGAAGGATATCTAATGATCATAGATTAGTTATCTATGAACAAACTGTGAGACAGTGTCTATAGTTTGGGGATGATGCAAACTTTCCACTAGAAATGGAAGAAGATGACATTCTAACCTTTATTGCAAATATTGCCTATGAAGGGGATTTTGAGGGAAATCAAATTGTCAAGGGATTAGTAGATTTACAGTGGAGATTTTTGATTCATCTATTCCAACGCTACTTATCAAAGAGAAAGACTGGATGGAATGACATCTCTATCACTACATCTTCAACGATTTGTGCCTTGTGCATTAACAGACCATTCAATATGTGTTGGACTCAACAAGTGAATTAAAGGATAATGCTTTCCATAAACAAACATAATGTGTTCTAACATCCAAACAATCATTAACTAACACATTAGGATTATTAACATTCATAACAGACACTAATCTTTGTTTAAATTTCTTTTTCAGGATTGTAGATAAAAATAATTTTTTGCTAAGTGTCTACCGCGGATGAAGACCTTCCATAACGGATGAACAAGAGTCTGCAGCGGATGAAGAACAAGTCCAAGTGTCTACAGCGGATGAACAACACACAACGGACGCTAAGTCCACAGCTGATGAACTATCCACAGCGGATGTTCATCCACAACGGATGAACACTCCACAGCGGACAACATACAAAGCAATCACACAACAAGTGTTCACAGCGGACAGCATTCAATACACAACGGATAGCTTATTCAACATCCACAGCGAACGACTGATCATGCATAGTGGACAGTCTATCATCCACAGCGGACAACTTATAGACTTAGGATTATTTATGTAATTTTGTTTTACATAAGGGTATTTTAGTAATTGTATATAGCTTTTTGTATAGGCTATAAATAGCATAATACCCTAATCCTTTGTAAGCTTTTGAACAATCAATACAAACAAGCATTTATTATCATTCAAGCATTCAACCACTAGCAATCACACACACACACACACACACACACACACACACACACTGATATCATAGCATTAATCATGGGTTTCCGCACTATGATTATTGTTTGTTAAATACAATATAACAATCTGTTGTTATATTTTGTTTGAGAGATTTGAAAAGATCCTTGGGGGAATTAACCTGATTATGCTCTTACTGTTCTTAAAGTTCATAATCAGCCTTTGTTGATTTCATCAAGTGGTATCAGAGATTTGGCTCAAGTCATACATTGATTTTCGATCATCTCATTCAACAACATGATATCCGTGGTTCATTAGCTTCAAAATATACATTTCGAGCTGAAAATCATCACAAGCACCTTCTTCTACCTTAAACATTCATCAAATATTTAAAACATGATGTCTTGATCTGTTTTTGTGCATTTTGTAGAACATTTTGCATGTTTAAAGCTCAAAACATCATTCATACACTATTTTCAAATGTGTTCATCACAAAACTCTGTAAAACCTCATCGGTTTCTAAGGGTTTTTCAATAGAACAGTACACGAGTATTGTCCTATCGGGTTTTCATCAAACAAACACTCATTTGAATACTTTGAATCCATTCATCGTATTTAAACATCATATTTGAGTTGATCTACACTCAAGTCAGGCGATTTATCATCTTCAAACAACAAACCAATTGTTGTTTTATTGAAATTGTTACAGCTGCCAACAAATACTAGGATAAACCCTAGTTTTTGCTCACTCACAACCTTATAATCTCAGGTGATTATGTTGGTTCATCATCAAAATCAAAGAAGAAACATAATCTTCTTTTGAATTTTTTTGAATAATTTACTTTTTGATCTGAAAACTTCACTTTTTAAAACATTTCTATGTTTTTAGTGTTTTTAACTTTTCTTGACTGACTTTATTAAAAGTTAACATTCCTTAACAGAATATTCCTTTCATTTCACTTAGATTTGAAAGTGACATCATTGGACATTAATTAATTTTAAGTTAAAATTAAATAATTCCTTTTATTTGGTAAAGTGTATAAAGGTGACATCATTAATAAACAAATCCTAGTGACTTTAGGATAAAGACAAATTTAGCACCGAGCTAAATTTATCAAACAAATTTGACTTAAAGCGTTATGTTATAAATTAACCAACATGTCTGATAAAATTTCAGGATCAAATAGTGGTCTCAAACCACCAAGACTCAAGAACAAAGCAGATTTTAAACAATGGAAAATCATGTTCAGAAATTGGATTATTTTCCAAGACCCGGATCTATGGACATCCATAATCGAGGGACCATACATACCATTGACTCTTGGGCCTGACTATAACATACAAAAGTCAGTAAGCTTGAAAAGTGTAGCTGATGATGACCTTAAGAAGGTCAAAGCATACATGAAAGCATACAGTATATTGGCAATGACTTTGCCATTTGAAATTTTGACATGGGTTGAAAATTTCAAAACTGCTCATGAACTCTAGAAGGTACTTCACACCATGTGTGAAGGAAGTGAGGAGATACGGGAAATCAAAAATGAGAAATTAAGGACCTAATACGAAACTTTCCACTATGTTCAGGGAGAATCCATTCCACAATAGCTCGCAGATTCGTTCAACTTGTCAATGAGATGATAGTCAATGGTCTCAAGTATGAATATGTGGAGATCAACAAAAAGATGTTGCATACACTGCCTGAGAGCCAGAGTCGGTCAATCTCATTAATGAAAGCAACATTGGATCGTGTAGCATTATCTCTAGATTCTCTAGTGGCTAAAGCTGAAGCACTAGAACTAGATGAAAGATCCAGAAACAACAGTACAATCAGACATGTGGAATCATACAAGTTCAAGGAACTTCAACAAACAGGTAGTGCATTCTTGACTTGCATTGGTGAAAATGAAGATGAAGAATATTTGGATTCAAGTGAAACTTCATATTTCTCTACACCTAAATCATCTAACAACTAACAAAAGTCTAAGAAGACTGGTGTTCATGCTTCCCATGAAGAAACACCCAAAAGCAAATCACATCCTCACACTTCCAGCTCCAGCAAACAACACCATCAAAGGCTCAAAACATGCATAAACTTGAGAAACCAATGGATGCATTAACAATCGTTTTGCAAAGTGAGGAGCAAAAGGCAGCTTTTGCAGCCTTTTCAACAAGCTTTGAAGCCTATCTAGGAGCTAACCTCACACCATCACAGATCGTACAACAAGACTTGGATGAATTGTCTCCTGATATAGTTGAAGAAATGGATCTTCAATGGTCAATGGCAATGATTGCATATAGATCCAAGAAGTTCCTACAAAGGAACAGAGGGTTAAGCATGGATAAGAAAACCGAAATTAGTTTTGATAAGACAAAGGTGAGATGTTATAGCTGCCAACTCTATGGACATTTCTCCAGAGAATGCCAACAACGTAGAGTTGACAAAAGCAACAACCAAACACAAGCATGAAGAAGCTACCATCCAAACAGACAAATCCCACCTCCAATCAGTATTCCTGCTGCACCAACTCCAACTCAAATCACACAGTATAGCCCAAATCAACACTCAAAATCATCTGCCATGATTATAAAACAAGATGGTGAGTGTGATTGGAGCATGTACGAGGCTGAGATCCAATCTCCTGATCATGCCCTCATGGCAAATATAGAAGATAAGATCTCTGAAATCTCGAAAGAGGTGAGGGAAAACCTTTGCACACAAGCATGCATTGACGAAGTCAATCGATACAGAGAACATGTAGACAAACTTTGAAAGAAAGTAATTGAATCAACATTTTAAATGAAAGTCTAAAATAAGTACAAAAGCAATATGGGACAAAAATACTTTCATTACAAAATGATTTGGACAAATTAATGTCTGAAAAATTAACACTTGCAACTCAAGTTGAGCAACCCTTTGAATCATTGACTCTGTCAAAAACACTATAGGTTGAAACTAAAGTGAAACTTCAAAAGTTTCAGCTGAGCAACAAGAAATTTGAAGAACTTGTTGCTCGGTAAAGGGTATTTAAAGACCCTAAAGGTTTAGGATATAATAAGGTCAACCCACCTTATAATGACAATTATATTCCTCTATCTGACTCCATGACAAACAAACAGGGTGAGTCTCTTGACCCACATGACCGGACTGATGATACAAAACATTCATCATCATCATCATCAAAATCATCATTAATATCAAAAAAACCTTTGACAAAATTTGTTAAAAGCCAAGCATCTCCATAAATCAAATCAACAGATTTTTATCAAGGAGAAAATAATGAGTTTGATGAACAAACAACTGATGAGGATGATGTTCATCTTTTGTATGATGAGTCAGATCAACCAATTACTGAAACTACAAAAGTTAAAAGTGTGGTTGATACACCAATCAAAAAAACAAAGTAGACAAAAGGTTTTGACATTTGCTCAGGTGGAAGAAAAGCTGAATCTTCCACTGCCTCTCCCAATCAAACAAATAAAGGGAAAGGCAAAGCTCCCATTCAGCAAAAACAAACAATTGTAACTTTTGACATACCTTTAAAATCAAATTTAAAATGAAAAGTTATAAACAAACAAGGCAATGCAAATCTACCATATTATAAATGGTATGATCAATACACTCAAATCACTAAAAAATGCAAATATCATAAATATTGCAAGTACTGTAACAAGAACAATCATAATACTGAATCTTGCCATTTTCACAATTATTGTTCAATTTGTGAAAGAAACAACCACAACACTGCTAACTGCTTTTTCAATAAGAAAAACAAGAAGCAAAACAAATAGTCTCAAGTTGAGAAACCAACTGAGAAACAAATAGGTTTTCCTAATAAGAACAATGGAGGAGCACCATGACAAACTCCTCATCAAAAAGTTGTTTTAAATAATGATAAAACTTTTTATGACAACTTTAAACAATCAAACAGGAGACATAAGTCTCAAAGCAGACAACAAACAGACATTAGCACTCAAAGGAGAAGAGCTCAAAGTACTTCTTGTAAGGCCCCATTCCGGGAAACCTCACAGTTGGATTTGGACATCAGAAACACAAGTTCTCGAACATCAGATTTCATTAATATATGCAGCGGAACGTACAAAAATTTCTATTGTTAAACATTTACATCAAAAGATCACTTTAGCTATCTAATTAAAGCTCTATGCCGGGATGCCAGTCTCGATCATGTGCCAGGTAGCTCTCTCCCATCCATGCCAAGCTCACCCCCAAAAATGTATAGCATACCTGTCAACCTAATAAGCATACAAAAGTCAGCGACTGAGTGAGCTCTAGGTTTACTTTAACAAAACTGTATCATATATTAACTGTTGGGTTCAACAATTGAATAACTGAAGCTTACCAAAATGATCATCGGAGCCGACTGAAGATCTCATTGTACAAGTTCAGAGACCAAATTGATAAACAGAAGAAAAACAAATACAAGACAAGTCAAAAAGACAAAGTCAACATCAAGACAAGAAGAAAAGTTAAAATTAGGTCTTGATGTAATAATAGTATAAATAGACCCGCTTGTGCATTTTTGCAAGTGTGGTGTTTGTGTGGTTCGTGTGTGTGTGTTTCTGATGGTGTGAATCACCACCCAAGGAGAAATCCTCTCCTTTGGGTGGGTTTGATTCCATCATCCATCTTTGTGTTTGATTTTTCATTGTAACTTGTTTATCAACATCAATGAAATCATCTAGTTATTATCATCATCAATGAAATCATCTAGTTATTATCATCTGCTTCTTTTGTTCTTTGATGCTTCTTTTGTTCTTTGATTCACACACATCCACCCATCTTAATTTTGAATTTTCAGATCTGAACATGATGAATCCTAAGATCCAGGCTCATTGAATCTGAAATATTGATTTAGCAAAATGGTATCAGGGCTGTTGGTTGTTGTTGGTCCTAATGATCGATTCAACAGTGTACTTGATTCTTCCCAATGAATTTTCTATTGAATCAACACTTATAAACACAATAGCATAATGAAAATCAATGAATATAAACCATAAATGCAATAACAATGGCTCAAAGATATAGATGATAAGCTTCCAGCCAAACACACAATAGCAACACGAATATTTTCGATTAGGGTTTTTGCCAAAAGTGCCTTACAAGATAGAAAGATTACAATATATAACAGACCTAGTTTCGCTGGTAGTTTCACTGAATAGCGAAACTGGCTGACTAACTACAGTTTCACCCGGCAGCGAACTATAGATTCGCCGGGTGAACTAGATCAGCTGACTCCGGGCGAAACTACAGTTTTGCCCGTAGTTTTGCTGCAATACAAAATTGCATAGAAAGACAAATTACAAATAAGAAACTAACAATTAACCTATTACAAAGCAAAATAAACCTATAAACTAAAGTGAGTCCAACCTATGTAGATCATCAATTGTCCCCCTAGGTTGGACCTTACTCTTAATCTTCTTGCTTTCCTCTTGCACCTTCTTCAGCTTTATCTGATGCTTCTGGTTCTGCTCCTGCTGCCCTTTCCTCTTAAGCTCTTGCACTAGCTCTAGCAAATTGTTTGGTAAGATCCTGCATGTCCATCCTTAACTCGTCAGCCTTGGATACTGTCTCTGCTAGCTCCCTGACCTCTGCCCTTACACCTCGAGCTTTGTTTGCCACGTTCATAAACAGACTAGCTTCTCTTCTTGTTTCATCTCCAGCTCCGGCCTTGATATGATTTTCACAAAGAGTTACAAGGTCTTCGTCACAAAAAGAAAATATTTCCATTGGATCAAACAATTTTATCTCACCACCACCTTTCAACCTAATGACAGCTTCCCTAGTATTGTTGTCATAAAACCATTTTTTGAACTTTTGCAGTCTAGAGGGAAGTGGATTGGGCACTCTCACTCTGTTAACAGTTTTGCTGGCTTTAACTTTAGCACAATCTTTCCTTTTCCGGTAGCCCAATCCAAGTCAATCTTTGATCTCCTCCTCTCAGTCTTCATATATCCAAAGGCTTCAAAATTATCATTCATTCCCACCTTAATCTCTTTTTCTAACAACATAGCACGTTCACTTAGGTGGGCGTCTAAGAGAGGAATTTCAGCTAACCTTCTCAAATCCCATCTAGGCAAGGTCTTGAACGCCTTCCTTTTATGCATATATGAAATTTCACCACCTCTCCTTTTGATCATAAACATTTTCAATTCTGAATTGTACTTCCAGCTCACTATCTTTTTACCACTTTTCTTCTTGCTCGGTTCACTTATGTTTTGGAGAAAAGGAGTCAATTCTTCTGGTTCCTTTTCTTTCACAAACCATTCCTCCTTGCTTAGCTCAAAAACATCACCTTCTTCTATACTCCTTTGAGTAACATATGTCATTGGGCGCTCCTCCTCTTCATAAAACTCAGGCTCCGGGTCATAATCCACCAGTTGTTCTTCATATTCTTCCTTTTCATCAACGAGTCTCTTCTCAGCATCTTTCTTATTTCCTCTTGTGGTTTCTTCTCTAATCACGTCAGCCCCCATCAAATCTGCATCTATGTTTAATCCCAAATCAACAAAACTAGCCTCAACAACTACAGGCTCCTCTCTCACATCTCCTCCTTTATCTACTCTCTTTTCAGTTTTTTTAACAACTTTTTCACCCGCTACACCACCTCCACTTGTACTGCCGTCAGCCATACTTGCTTCTCCACCAATACCAGATGATCTCCCTACTTTCAAGAATGAATACTTTGATGTATCAGTCATATCATCCAACTCCTCCTGTGATAGTTGGTTTGTGTCACCAACTTTGCCTTTGAGCTCATTTACTTCCTTCAATAGCCTTTTGATTAGTTCATGCTGATCCATCATCATAATCTTCATACTTTCTATCTACTCATCTTTCTCCTTCTCTCTCAACTCCTGATTAACCAACTTGGTTTTAATCATGCTCAGTTCTTTAGCCAATGAAGTATTTACATTTCTAATCACATCTTGATCCAGTTCAGATCGGGAAACCCTCCTTTCTTCGAACACCGGCTTCTTATGCTTAGATCTCCTTTCGGTTTTGTGAGCCGGTTCCCCTTGCTCAGCCTTCTTTTTGGTCCTCCTTTCTCTTTGAACCCTCAGCTCTTCTTCAACTTCATCAATCTCAGTTTCTAGATCATATTCTTTCTCTTTAGCATACCTCTTCCTTTTCTTTATAGCTTTAGCTTGTTTATCCCGATTTTCTTCAATGTTCTTGTTTTCATTTTCAATCAACCTTCTAATATAGTTCCATCTTTCAGCAGGATACATGTTTTCCAGTAAATATGTTATTTTACCGCTGAAGTCATGTCTTATAGCTGAGCAGTTTGCAAAAATTCTTGTATTCATTTGCATCAGCCTCTTCACTTCTCCATGTTTTTGCAAATTGGGTTTCTCAGCATTAATGATCATCTAAACAAACCTTGGATATAATAGCCATTTGTCTTTCTTTAAGGTCATGATGTTTTCAGTCATACTTTCAAAAATCAATCTTGCAAGATTGGCCTTTTGTCCTCTACAGTATACAATCATGGCCTTTGCCCACTATGTATTTAAACCATCCGATCCTCCCTTCCTATGATCCAAGCACATTACGAAAACATGGGCAATATATCTCCATTCCTTGGATAAAAATGATTTCTTAGTTTCCTTACCCAAAAGAAGGTCCTTCATATCCGATGCTTCGATAAGCATTAAGGACTTCACTATCAGACATACTAATCTCATCTCCACAATCCTCTTCCAACCTCAATACCCTCGCAATCGTCTCAGCACTAATAATCACATCTTCCCCAAGAACTCTTGAAGTGATCCTGTGTGGAGTAACTCCCAAGTCACACTCAGCATTGACCCAGAAATCTCTAATGTGAATGTCGTAGATCGTAGATAAATGAGAAATGGCATAGAGAATGGAAGACTGTTTCAGCCATCTAATGCAATCTCGAAATCCAACAGTCTTTGGATTACTGTCGTCTAGGAGTGCCACTATATTAGTCTTCTCATCGAACTTTAAGTTTGCCATGAACTGGAAAAAAAATAAACATAATTAAGTAAGATATAACAAAAAGATAATTAACCGAAAAAAAAGATCAAAAAATAGTTTTGCTGATGTGGCGAAATTGTAATTTCGTCAGACATAGCAAGACAGCTTCGCTGAAGTTATTGAAACTAAGTTCAACAGTTTCGCTAACGGTCGAAGCTATAGTTTCGCTAAGCACAATATATAGTTTCGCTGTTGATTGGTCAGAAGTTTTGACCAACAAAAGTGTAGATTCGCTGTAACTCAGCCCTATACCATGAGTTTGAGCGATTCTACACTTTCGCGGAGGACAAACTTATGAATCAAACAACAGCGAAGTTGTAGGTACGCTAACCCCAACAGAGCAGATAATGTGCTGGGCGAAAGTATAGTTTCGCTGGAAAGGTTCGAACGAAACTGTGAGGTATGCTTGGACAGCATAACCAGATAGATTCGCTCGCAACAGGGAACTTTCATTCAGTTTCGCTGGAAGAATTTGGTAGATTCGCTGGATGAAACAGGCGAAGTTTCGAACCAGCGAAACAACCCTAAGCAATCGATAAGGCCATAAAACCACGATTAAACCGCAAATATATAGACGCAATACCTACCAAAAGGTTTAGAATCAAACAATCTCGACAGAAATGATGAAAAATTTGGGTCAAATAGATTCGGCCAGAGAGAAACTAGGGCTACATTCGCACGATATAGTGTGAACTGATGAACACACTGTGCAATCAATATGACCTAGTTTCACTGGCAGCGAAACTGTAGTTTCGCTCGGCATCTCAAAAGAAATTAGTGTTTGGTGAAAAGCGATATTGACAGGAGAAACTATAGATTCGCTGGGCGAACCTACAAGAGAAAATGTAGTTTCGCTGGAACCAAGAACTTAAAAAAAATTAAACAAAAATTAAATATAAATGACTTTTATGAAAAGCATTCTTTGTCCCACATTATCAGCACAAAACAAAGAAAAAAAATTTAAAACAGATAAGAAAGAAAAATAAAAGGATATGGAGACTTCTTTTTCAAGAAATTGATCCGGAGAATCAAAGATTTGCGGGATTGCTGATATGTTTGTCCTCTTAAGCTCATTCCTTCCTCTTTTCAACAAGTAATCTGTAGCTGTTTTATCATGTTTTGGATTTATTGAAAAACTCAGATGACTTGGATCCCACAGATATTCAGCAAAGTACTAATCCTATTCTTCATGATTTATTGAGCAATATAATTCACTTTGCTTGCAATTATTTTTAAATATTTTAACAATGACTCTTAATTTCTAAGAATCGTTGTGTCTTTATTATAGGGACAGTTGATAAGAGCTCCAGGTCTATACCTATGTATAACAGAGGAGATAATCATTTTATCTCGCTGATGAGAGCTTCAGGTCTATACTTACGTATAACGGAGAAGATCATCAGAATGTGCCGATGAGAGCTCCAGGTCTATACTTACGTATAACAGAGGAGATCATCACTCCAGGTCAATGTTCACAGATAGCAGAGGAGATAAGCACGAGATATGTCACCCATTTGATTTTAAAATTTTTACAACCAGCAAAGATTTGAGACTCTCAACTCCTTTTAGACAAGGCCTTGTATCTTTGTGCAGGCTGAAATATCATAAGGATAATCCTTGTCGTCGAGTTCCTTGACTTTTAATTAAGCTATACGATCAATGTTTACTTTGATATCTGACTGAGCCTACCAGTATATCCCAAACAAAGCAATTAATTCTCCATCAAACTTTTTAGCATGAAGTTCCTGAAAAGACAAAAATAAAAAATAAAACTTAGACAAATAAGAATAGGTCTTTGTTCTCCCCCAAAATTTCTTTTTAACTACCATGAGACAAGAAAAAGAAATTTCCCCCCTTTTTTTTTAAGTAATAAAAAAAAAGTTGAAACAAACAGAATAAAGATGTGAACACATATGGGACTCAGAAGTTTATCAATAAAAGTATAAACAAAAAGAGTTATTTACAGAATTATGCACATTAAGATAAGAAAGAGGTTTTAAAAAGATATTAAACCCAACATGGAGATTAATTCATAAAAACGCGATGTATCAAAAGTTTTTGTGAAAAGATCCGCTCGTTGATTTTTTGTGTCAATCAGAATAATATCTATAAAACCCTTTTCCTGAGCGTCCCGGATGGCATGAATTCTCGTTTCAATGTGCTTGGTGCGAGTGTGATGAATTGGGTTGTTGGCAATCCCAATAGCAGCTTCATTATCACAGAATAGTGGTGTATGAAAAAAATTTATCCCGTAATCCATCATTTGATGTTGACATCCACCAGTGACAGATTTCCGGAGGCAGCAACATATTCAGCTTCTCCTGTAGACAGAGATACTATAGTTTGCTTCTTACTCTGCCATGAAACGAGACAATCTCCTAGATATTGACATCCACCAGTGACAGATTTCCGATTGACTCTGCAACCACCATGATCACTATCAGAATATGCATGTAAGTCAAAGTTACCTCCTTTTGGGTACCAAAGACCCAAACGAGAGGAACCCTTTAAATAACGGAAAATTCTTTTAACAGCTTTTTCATGGGATTCTTTTGGGTTGGCCTAAAAACGAGCACGATAGCACACAGCGAATGTAATATCATGATGACTAGCTGTAAGATATATGAGGGATCCGATCATAGAATGATAGCGCTGAGCATCTACGGATTTCCCATTATCATCTGGAGTTAAGCATGTCTGAGCAGTGAATGGAGTAAGTTCTGAAGAAGAATCATCCATGTTGAACTTTTTGAGAATCTCCAGAACGTACTTTTCCTGATGAATCAAAATACCAGACTGCTTTTGTTCAATTTGTAATCCCAAGAAAAAGCATAACTCCCCTATCATGCTCATTTTGAAATGATCCTTCATGACCTCTTCAAATTCTCTGCATAGTTTCTCATTTGTTGACCCAAAAATAATGTCATCAACGTACACTTGAACAATCAACATTTCACCATCAACTTCTTTCTTGAACAGAGTCATATCTATCAAACCACGACAGAAACCTTTACTCAGCAGATACTGAGTCAGAGTTTCATACCAGATCTGAGGGGCTTGATGTAGTCCATATAAGGATTTGTCAAGTTTATACACTTTGTCTAGAAAATCTGGATCCTCGAAACCTGGAGGTTGACAAACATAAATCTCCTCATTAATATTCCCATAGAGAAATGTGTATTTCACATCCCTCTGAAAGACTTTAAAGTTTTTGTGAGCTGCATGAGCAAGAAAGATTCGGATGGCTTCAATTCAAGCAACTAGAGCAAACACTTTAGTATAGTCAATTCCTTCCTCCTGAGGAACCTTGAACAACCAACCTGGATTTGTTACGAATTATTACTCCCCGATCATCTGGTTTGTTCTGGAATACCCATTTAGTACCAATAGGAAACTTGTTTGGAGGAAGATCAACTAATTGCCAAGCTTTTAATTTCCTGAACTGCTAAAGATCCATTTGCATAGATTCAACCCAACTTGGGTCTTGAAGTGCTGCTGAGACATTTTTGGGAACTGTTTGAGATAAGAAACAAGCATAAAGGCATTCATTTATCAATCCAGATTGACTTCGTGTCCTCACTCCATCAGTAATAGAACCAATGATGTAATCATATGGGTGGTCTTTTAAGGTTTTAAAATTAGTGTTAAGGGTTATTGGATTTGTTGAAGATGAGGAGGTGGTTTTTGATGGTTGTGAAGGTTGTGATGAGGAAGTGGGTTGTGAAGACTGTGATGGGGAAGTAGGAGGTTGGTTTGGAGAAGATGATTGTGGTGGAGGTGTAGGGGGTACATCAAATGGAGGGTGAGGGTGATGGTCTATTGGTGGTTGTGGATGGGGTACAGGTGGTTGTGGTACAGGTGGAAGAGGTTGAGTTGAAATTATGATTTTTACATTGGTTTGAGGAACCACATCATCATCAAAAACTGGAAGATTGAAAGAGTTGAAGACTGTATTTGAGTCATAGAACCATGCAGGATCAGATCCCATGTTAGGAGAATTTGATTCTTGCCAATCAACATAAAATGATTCTTGCACAATACGCGTTCTTTTGTTGTAGACCCGATATGCTTTTTGTGAGGAGGAATAGCCAACGAAGAAACATTCATCAGAAACTGCACCGAACTTTGACTTCTGTGCTTGAGTGTTCAGCAAGGTACATGAGCAACCAAATGGACGAAAGAAGTTAATCAAAGTTTATGTAGAAGCTCATAGGGAGTCTTCATTTTGTCTTTCACAATAAGGACCTTGTTAAGTACATAAGAAGCACAGTTGACTGCTTCAGCCCAGAAAATTATTGGAAGCTTTGGCTCAATCAGCATAGTTCTAGCTGCTTCGATAAGCGTCCTATTCTTTCGCTCAGCAACACCGTTTTGCTAAGGTGTCCTAGCAGCACTGAATTGTCTGAGAATCCCCTTGCTTGCACAGAATGAGTCAAAGATATGATTTTTGAATTCAGTACCATTATCGCTTCGGATGGATATAATGTTCCTCTTGTTGACAGTCTCAATTGAAAGGATCAGCTTTTGAAGCTCTTCGGCAGTATATCCCTTGCTTGCTAGAAATCTCACCCATGAATATCTGGAAAAATCATCTGTAACAACCAAACAATAAGATTTCTTAGCAATCGACTTAACACTGATAGGACCAAATAAATCAGTATGTAACAATTCAAGGGGTTTTGAAATAGTGTTTTCAAGCTTAAGCTTGTGTGGCTTTTTGTGTTGTTTGCCTTGAGCACAAGCCATGCATTTTTCTACCACTGAAAAATCTTTAAGTGGTAGTCCCCTCACAAGATTGTTTTTAACTAATTTATTTATATTTTTAAAATTAACATGTCCTAATCGATGATGCCACAAGAAGGATTCGGAAGAAGAGGCTTTGGACAGAAGACATGTCACAGTGGATGTCGACTCTTGTGATCCCAAATCAAGAAGATAGGTATCATTCTATCTTGGAGCACGCATGATCACTAGATCTTCTGAAATAATAAACTTTGGTTTGAGAAATAAGCATTCGTTTGACATAAACAGCACTGATACCATATTGTTGGTCCTAATGATCGATTCAACAGTGCACTTGATTCTTCCCAATGAATTTTCTATTGAATCAACACTTATAAACACAATAGCATAATGAAAATCAATAAATATAAACCATAAATGCAATAACACTTATAAACACAATAGCATAATATTTTCGGTTAGGGTTTTTGCCAAAAGTGCCTTACATGATAGAAAGAATACAATATATAACAGACCTAGTTTCGCTGGCAGAATAGCGAAACTGTCTGACTAACTACAGTTTCACCCGGCAGCGAAATATAGATTCGCCGGGTGAACTGGATCAGCTGACTCCGGGCGAAACTACAGTTTCGCCCGTAGTTTCGCTGCAATACAAAATTACATAGAAAGACAATTTACAAATAAGAAACTAACAAGTAACCTATTACAAAGCAAAATAAACCTATCAACTAAAGTGAGTCCAACCTATGTAGATCATCAGTTGCTGGATCCATCTATTTTTCAAATATGTTAATTTTGGTACGATTTAAAGATGATTAATCATGGATTAGATTACTCCTTCAAAACTCGATGCAACTTAACAAGATTAAAATCAAAGAAAGAAGAAAAAGAAGTCAATGTTGCTGTTCATCCTAAACCATCAACAACTCTGATGGGTTTCAAGCAAATCAGTGTTTGAACAAAACTGTGTTCGAATGAATCTAAGTTTGCATACAAATGCGAATGAGTTGATCAATAAATACGGATGTATGATTTGCTCAACAAACAAATGCAGATGAAGCAACAAACAAATGCGGATGACATACTTAATGCGGATGTTCATATGACAAATGCGGATGCAGTACCAGTCAATGCTCATGCACTGATGAAGACTCAAAACAAATGCGGATAAACATCAAACAAATGCGGATGATGATCATACAAATGCGGATGAATATTACACAAATGCGGATGATTATCATATAAATACGGATGAACATCATACAAATGCGGATGGTTGTACACTAATGCGGATGCATTAAATTACAGGCGTGACAAATACGGCTGCTTTAGTAAAGCAATGCGGATGAGTTACTCACCTAATGAGGCTGAGTTAACTTCAAATGTAATTCATCCAATAACACAAGATGATGAACAGATGATGAACAATAAACAATAACAAACAAGAACAAGACATTATCATGAATGCGGATGATTGCAACCAACGAGCACATCCATTTTGAGCATTCAAAACAAAAGAAGAAATCAACTTTGGTCACAAAACCGCTACGTCATTTAAGGATTTGTATAACTGTCAAATACTCCTTCTGAAGTACTTGGATTCATCTTGTATGATGACTTTCTGCATCCGTGTCTATCTACTGAGCAAACAGTTAGACAGACTTTAATCAAGGGAAATGACAGTCAACTAAAGAATGAAATTATCAAGTTATTTTAGAGATTCAAAGAGTGGAAGTGTTTTCAAGATTGATTTATGTTCTTGATGCTGTTTATTGAAGTTCAAAGCCTCATCATATGCCTAATACATTCTAATCCTTTGAGTGTGATATGAACAGTAATCCAAAAGTGATACGACCCATATCCAGTGCACTAAGTATTCTCAAAGAGATTCTATTCTTTGTCAGAAGTATATTAGGAGAAGCTTAATCTGAGGGGGAGAACTACAGTTAACTGTGTCAGAACATCAGTTGATTAAGAAGACATGTGACAGAGAAGATCTTCAAAGTTAAAGTTTGGCAAGGATCAGTTTAGGGGGAGTATTGTTGGGTTCAACAATTGAATAAACTGAAGTTTACCAAAATGATAATCAGAGCCGACTGAAGATCTCATTGTATAAGTTCAGAGACCAAGTTGATAAACAGAAGAAAAACGAATACAAGACAAGTCAAAAAGACAAAGTCAACATCAAGACAAGAAGAAAAGTCAAAATTAGGTCTTGATGTAATAATAGTATAAATAGACCTACTTGTGTATTTTTGCAAGTGTGGTTTTTGTGTGGTTCGTGTGTGTGTGTTTCTGATGGTGTGAATCACTACCCAAGGAGAAATCCTCTCCTTTGGGTGGGTTTGATTCCGTCATCCATCTTTGTATTTGATTTTTCATTGTTACTTGTTTATCAACATCATTGAAATCATCTACTTATTATTATCTGCTTCTTTTTTTCTTTGATTCACACACATCCACCCATCTTAATTTTGAATTTTCAGATATGAACATGATGAATCCTAAGATCTAGGCTCATTGAATCTAAAATATTGATTTAGCATTAACATCATAAAGACTTCAACCTCGTTCGTCATCAACATCGTCATCGAACCCGTTTGATAACCTAACTTTAACGTTAGCTTTCCCTTTATCGTTTTCTTTATCGTTACGTTACCCCCACAAAAACAATCACTATAGCATCGCATTACCCATACTTTATATTTTTCTTTAGCTTAATCGTTTACTTTATCTTTTGAACTTAGCACAAAGCTTAATTACTTTACCAGGTGAGAACACAACAAATGTCATTTCTCCTTTAGCTGCATGGGCATACCCAAAGTATACCCCTATGTGAGCACACCGATGTGTAACTCCAATGCGAGAATGCACAAAGCATATCTCCTTTAACGGCACGGGCATACCCAAAGTATACCCCTATGTGAGCACACCGATGTGTAGCTCCTATGCGAGAATGCACAAAGCATATCTCCTTTAACAGAACGGGAATACCCAAAGTATACCCCTAGGTGAGCACACCGATGTGTAGCTCCTATGCGAGAATGCACAAATACAATTCTCCTATCAGTTGCTTGCAAGACTTCTTTAGCACTTTAATGTTTTCACAGTTGTGCTTTATCGGGTAACAGTGTAACTGTTCTTTAGCGTTTCACATGTAAATTATCATCGTTCTTTAGCCTTTAACTATCATGATGTATATAATATATCTACATACGTACTTTAATTCATTAGCATTAAGCTCATTATTAAGTCATTATTAACTCACGTTTACGGGGTAACATAACACGTAACAGCCCAAAGTTTTCGCGCAAGAACCCACATTCACGCGAGAACTTCTCACTTTGAGCGACAACTCATCCTTCACACGAGAACTCATCATTCGCGCTAGAACATCATCATTCGTACGAGAAATTTCAAAAAGTAACCGTTAGCCGCGAAAACTACTTTCTCGCGAGAACTCGCCTCTTGCGCGATAACTTTTCTGCTATACACAACTTTATCCATAAGTTATCACTCCTTTAACCACTTTAACACCCAAAACATGCAATAACAGCTATAAACATCATTCTTTAACAAAACAGTCGTAAAGTATGCATATTAGCCCCAAAACATGGGTAAAACACGTAAAAGAGGGGACTAGAACTCACCTCTTGAAGTTCCAGCACAACCACAACTTTCCCGAAACTTTTAACGAGCAAAAACTACATAATCATGATTTTATACATCAATAATCCATCCTTAGTACATAACACGAGTTACTACACGAGTTACATACCTTTAACACTTCCTTTCTTCACATTCTATCTCAGCGCAGCGCTTTCTCTCTCTAGCAGCAGTACTTCTCACATGAAACTAGGGTCTGGCTGTGTGTTCTCAGCTATTTATACCCAACTCAAACTTTTTGCCAGACTTCTCGCACGAGAACTTTGCCTTTAATAAAAAATTCAAGGCGTTACACTTCTCCTGACAGAGCTAAAAACAAACAGAGGAAATCTAGTGTTATTAGAATTTCTAAACCATCTAACAATGTCACTTTAGAAGAAATATACGTTAAGGGAGAAGACGGAAAACCCAAGACCATCTTGGCTTGGGTTGCTCCATGATACTGATTTCTTTGCTTTTGTAGGGACATCAAAGAAGGCCTGACAACATCTGGTATGTTGACAGTGGATGTTCCCGACACATGACTAGAAATTGTTCCCTACTTCGGGATTTTAAAAGCAAACATGTAGAAATGTAGCCTTTGGAGGAGATAAGATAGGTGGAAAGATAACTGGTGAAGGAACAATATCAAATGGGTTGATCAGCTTTGAAAATGTCAACTACTGCTCCAACCTCCAGTTCAATCTTCTCAGCGTATCCCAAATCTGTGATAAAGGATATTCCACCTTATTTGACTCCAACATCTGCAACATCCTCAAGACGGGTTTTCAAATACTAGAAGATTTTATCCTTTTGAAAACACCTCGTCATAACAACACATACATTGTTGATATGAACACTGTTTCAGCATCAACCCCTGAAACATGTTTACTATCAAAAGCATCAGAAGATGTTTCCCAATTACGGCACAGACGATTGGGAAACTCAAATTATAACACAATGAATCAACTTGTAAAAGGTGACTTAGTAATAGGTTTACTACAAAAAGAATTCTTCTATACAGACCACTGCACTACATGTCTGAAAGGCAAACAACACAGAGTGTCCCATAAATCAAAATTGGTAAAGTCTAATAACACACCACTCAAATTGCTTCACATGTATGTTTTTGGCCCAACAAACATCCAAAGCATAGGAAAGAAACAATACTATCTTGTGACAGTAGATGATTAATCAAGATTCACATGGGTTTTCTTTCTTCTACACAAGTTAGAAGCATAAAAAATCATCAAATCCTTTATCACTAAAATTGAGAATCAATTAGATCTTAAATTTAAATCTTTAAGAAGTGATAATGGTACTGAATTTAAAAATGACTCTATTTCTTCTTTTTGTGCAGAGAAAGGAATTAGTCATCAATTTAGTGTAGCAAGGACTTCTTAGCAAAATGGAGTTGCTGAAAGGAGAAATAGATCATTAATAGAAGCTGCTAGATCTATGCTAGCTGATTCTCTATTACCCATATCCTTTGGGGCTGAAGCAATCAATACAGCTTGCTACATAAAAAAGAGAACATTAATAATAAAAGAACATTCCAAAACACCATATGAATTAATGTTTAAAAGAAAACCTTCTATTGGATTTCTTAATGCTTTTCGATGTTCTGTCTCAATATTAAACACTAGAGAACAGTTATCTAAGTTTGCTCCAAAAGCAGATGATGGATTTTTTGTTGGATACTCTGAAAGCTCAAAAACTTACCATGTATACAATCCAAGGCTCAACATAGTAGAAGAAACAACAGATGTTGTTTCTAATGAACATTCTTTCACTAAGAAAGTCATTGGATCAGACTAGTTGTTTGAAATTGACTCATTAACAAAATCATTTGATACATCTTACTTTGATGTTTCAGGTACCAAGGATGACAATGAGTTTCCAATGGTTCCACTAACATCCATTGATGTTCCTTTAACTGCGGATCCTCCAAGGAGAACAAACATCACTCCTTCCAGTACCACAATTTCACCTCCTCCAGAACAAACAAACACATCAAAAGGAATATCATCAGACACATCATCTTCATCAACTCATGTTACCACCCAACCATGACCAAATAACCAACAAAGTCACATCAACCAGCCACAGTTGAAGAAGATGATGATTATCATTCATTACCTGATACACATCTTGAAGATGAAACTCTAGATTTCTTTCATGATTCACCCAAACATTCACTGAAACCACAAAACCAGAACAACAAACAACAACAAATATCCCTGCTCATCCATCATCACCCAATCAAATAATCACCAATCTTGATTCAACCATCCCTGTTGATCAGATTGAAACAACCAGAATTCACAAATACCATCCTTTAGAAAACATCATAGGTGACCTCAATACCAGACTGACACGAAGTCAATCTGACACAACAAACATTTGCTTGTATTCCTGCTTCCTATCCCTAACTGTACTGAAAAGCATCACAGAAGCACTCAAGAACAACAGTTGGATCGAAGCAATGCAAGAGGAATTACAATAATTCAGAAAGCAAGAGGTATGGAAGTTGGTTGACCTACCCAAAGGTCAATATGCCATTGGCATAAGATGGCTATTCAGAAACAAAGCTGATGATAGAGGGATTGTCATAAAAAACAAAGCAAGGCTCATAGCCCAAGGATATACTCAAGAGGAAGGCATTGACTATGATGATGTCTTTGCTCCTGTAGCTAGACTAGAAAGCCATCCGAGTGTTCCTTGCATATGTGTAAAGTCCTGATCGTGATTGATTCCACATTTTGTTGCACTTGATAATCAAATTAAGATGGATGTGTGTGTGTGTGTGATATCAACGAACATTTAAACAAACTCAATTGAATTATTAATCAAATGATTGTAATACCAAAGGAGTATACATCGTTTAAGCTCGATCCACCCAAGGTGAGCTCCCCTCGGGTGGCCTATCACACACTTCTCTGCTCTATCACCCTTAGAGCACTCTTACAAATGAACACACATATTGAAATACAAAGGGAAAACATCTATATATACACTATGCAGATGTTCTCGCGAAAAAACTTCATGTTATTACGTGACAACTCCAAGTTTTCGCGCGACAAGCTCTACTTAAATCATCTTGGAGTTCTCGCTTCCTTGTACTTCTCGCATGAATTATGTTTTTGCTTTTCACTTGATATTGTAATCCATAATGACTTGGTCCTTACAATTTCCCCCTATGGATTATGATATCAAGTAATGTTTGACTTCAGTCACTTATCTTCATGAATTGTCTAATCTTAGGGTATCTTTCACTTCAGTCTTCCCCCTCAGCTGTAACCGCCTCCTAATGTATAGCGTTATCGAGGATATAAAGTCTGAATCAATCTTGATTACTTACGACTTAATATGTATTAGGCATATGACAGAGAGATCCAACTTCCATTTTGGATTCCCAAATTACCCAATTCTTCAATCTGATGACAAGATTCTGTGACGGCTAACAAGATCATCTAAATATTCTTCCCCCTGTGTAAGATGTAATAAGCCCATATTTTCAGAGCAAGAAAACCAAAAAATCTTAATTCTTCATTTAAATCAACCCGGTCGATCATTATCCCTATCAATAAAATAAGATAAGCCCACATTGTCAAGATTCAATTCACAAACGACCCGAATCAAATGTTATAAATATAGAATCTTGAACTTATTCAAACATCACAAAAACGCCTGTTTAAGTACCAACTTCAAATCATTCTGTATCCTCTAGATTTAGGCTGAAACACTTGTTCTAAATCTTCACAAACTAACAAGTTTTCGCAACTAGACAATGTTCTTGTGTTTTTGCAAAGTTTTCACAAAAATCAAGTTGATAGCTAAAGTTTTCGCGCGAATGTTGAAGTTTCGCTTG
Source organism: Flaveria sonorensis (assembly GCA_025506505.1). Lineage (NCBI taxonomy): Eukaryota > Viridiplantae > Streptophyta > Magnoliopsida > Asterales > Asteraceae > Flaveria > Flaveria sonorensis. The sequence continues at coordinate 27,523,894 of CM046439.1, read as the reverse complement.
ATGAAGTTTAAGCATATAAACTAGGTAGATGTTCTCGCATGAGAACTTGCTATTCTCGTGTGACAACTCCAAGTTATCGCATAAAACAGTTACCGATGCGAAAACTACCCAAGTTTTGCAACAATCGGTTACTCGTTCGAAAACTTCGTCAAAATCGACTTTTTGCATTTGATTCACTGCTACGAACTCAATTCTTCAGTTTTTCACCATCATAACTTGAAGATACTGAACGTATTGATGCAGATCATCATTTTTGCATGTAATAAAGTTAATTAAATGTGTGTTCACCCTCGGTTTCACCTTCTTCTCCTTCAAAACCGGTCCATATTCGATCTTCAAGTTTAATGTCTTAATACGGATGATTGCGGAATTAAAATCCGTGTATCAAGAGCAACACCTTGCTCTGACACCAAATGTAAAGTCCTGATCGTGATTGATTCCACATTTTGTTGCACTTGATAATCAAATTAAGACGGCTGTGTGTGTGTGATATCAACGAACATTTAAACAAACTCAATCGAATATTATTAATCAAATGATTACAATACCAAAGGAGTATACATCGTTTAAGCTCGATCCACCCGAGGTGAGCTCCCCTCGGGTGGCCTATCATACACCTCTCTGCTCTATCACCCTCAGATCACTCTTACAAATAAACACACATATTGAAATACAAAGGAAAAACATCTATATATACACTATGCAGATGTTCTCGCACGAGAACTTGAAGTTCTCGCTCGGCAACTCCAAGTTTTCACCTGACAAGCTCTACTTCAATCATCTTGGAGTTCTCGCTTCCTTGTACTTCTCGCCTGAATTAAGTTTTTGCTTTTCACTTGATATTGTAATCCATAAAGACTTGGTCCTTACAATATGCCTCATCCAAAAACTTTACTGTCTTCCAAATGGATGTCAAGTATGCATTTCTCTATGGAAAGATAGATGAGGAGGTATATGTTGCTCAACCACCAGGGTTCGAAGACCCAGAATTTCATCACAGAGTCAACAAGTTAGATAAAGCTCTGTACGTTCTTCATCAAGCACCTAGGAAGTGGTATGAAACTTTATCAAAGTCTCTACTATAGAATGGATACACCCGAGGGAAAATAGATCAGACATTGTTTTAAAACGAAAAGAACAAGACTTGTTAGTGGTTCAAGTCTATGTGGACGACATAATTTTTGGCTCCACCACTCCAACTTTGCAGAGAGTTTGAAACTCTTATGCAATCAAAATTCCAAATGAGTTCAAAGGGAGAACTTACCTTCTTCCTTGGTCTTCAAGTTCAACAATCTGTTGAAGGAATTTTTATCAATCAGTGCAAGTATGTGAATTAGATATTAAAGAAATACACCATGTCGGATTGCACATGCAGCAAAACACCATTTGCAATTGGATTGAAATTTAGACCCGATCCAGAAGGAACATTAGTTTATCAGAAGCTCTACAGATCAATGATAGGCTTTCTGATGTATCTAATAGTAAGCAGACAAGACATCATGTATGTAGTTTGCATATGTGCTAAATACCAAGCAGATACAAAAGAATCACACATAAATGCTGTAAAGGGAATCTTTAGATACTTAAAAGGCAAACCAGCACTTGGCCTATGGTATCCAAAAGATGGAGATTTCTCTTTATATGCATACACAGACAATGATTATGGTGGATGCAACAGCAACAGAAAATCCACTACTAGAGGTTGTCAGTTTCTTGGATCAAGATTGATCTCTTAGCAGTGCAACAAACAAACAAATGTCTCCGTGTCAGCAGCTGAAGCAGAATACATAGCTGCTTTTGCATGCTGTTCTCAAGTGCTTTGGATTCATAACCAAATGCTTGATTATGGCTTTAATTTTCTTAAAAAACCCATACACATTGACAATTCTACTGCCATGTTTATCATTGACAATCCAGTTCAACATTCAAAAACAAAACACATAGATATCAGATATCACTTTCTGAGAGATTGCTCAGAAAAGGGTCTTATAAAGTTGATCAAAGTCCATACAGACAATCAATTGGCTAACCTGTTTACCAAACCATTTGATTCAACAAGATTTGAATTTCTGGTACAGTCACTTGGTATGATCAACTATGAACCAAACAATTAATGATTTTAAAAACACTAGTTGCCAAAAAGCTTGATTTTGTCAAAGTCCAAGTTTAATATCACACAAGCATCTTTCAAAATCAAGATATCAAACAAACATTCATGTTTTCCAATTAACAAACAATTTGAATCACACATAACCACTCACGGAAATGATGGTACACTAGATTATTTCTTCACTTGAGTCCTTTTCCACTAATAAAGACTAACAATACTTTGTTTGATATGTAGATAGGCTCAGCATGTGACACCTAACATCACATACAACAGTAAAGAACTAAATTCTTATGATTGTGTGGTCAGCAACACAATCTTGGTTTATGGTGAGTATTGGTCTAACCAATATAGGTTGCTTGTAAAGTAACTATAATATTCCAAGTGAAATAGTTTATAAATTGCTTAATCATACAAATGTCTCCTCTGTTATGTTTATCATAGACCTGGAGTACACTAAGGCATTCTTTTTTGTGCTGAGCACAGACCTGAATGACCTAAATCATGATCCAAAATGATTCCTAATGAGGAACACATCCATTAAGGATGCACAATCAAAAGAATACCAAAGAGGATCACCTTCCAAAGTCAAGTGAAAAAGAATCCAAATATGGATCAAACATCATGGATCAAATTGAGCAATTATACTCCTAAGTAGCTAGGTCATAAGTATTGAAAGAACTTTCTAGTATATCTTGAGGAGGATTGATCTTAACATACAATCAGATATGGGGTACATACAATTCATCTTAATACAACCAAAACATGATAATCACTCACTGTTTCAATCAATCATTAATACCATGCATGAGTTTAAGTGGATCACAATATCTGCAATCAACATTGTATTAGTCTATGTCTATTCTCAAAATCATTCAAACAACTTAGTAAGAATTTAAGACTAGTATGATCTCATGTTATATGCAAATGATTCATGTCCAAACATGAAAATCTTTCATTTATTAGTTAGATAAAGTGTTATCTTTCTAAATGTTTATCAAGCAAGCAATCAAATTGGACTTTGATAAATTCCATTCAAACTCATTCAAATTTTTGTCATTCAAATTTTGTCATTTTAAAAAAGTTTTTATAAATATGCAAAAATTTAGGGGTGAAAATGAACATGAAAATATCAAACGTAGCAGAATATGTGCATAATCATACAAACTTTTAAAATTTGAAATTTTTAAAATTTTGAGTTTTAAATAAAGCCAAGTCAATCAAGCACACAAACAAAGCAGTTTGACACACATACATATGTACATATACACAATATTGCTTGTGAGTGATTCTTTAATATCCATAGATTGATCATGTTAAAATTCTAAAATTTTAACAAACATTCAAATTTTGAAACATTTCAGAAAATTTTATCAAACATGCATCGGATGAAAATTTTTCAAAATTAGCTTTGGAAGAAATGATTTCAAAACAAACAAAATTTATCAAAATTTGCTTCGGTAGAAAAACAAACAAAATTTGCTTCGGAAGAAAAACAATCAACATTTGCTTTGGAAGAAAATTAATCATGTTTTTTTTTCAAAATTTTTGAAAATTTGACAACTGTTATCACAGCGGACACACAAACATACATCCGCTATAGCAACAGTAACCATCATAACATGCAAAATACACCAAGTGTATATAGCGAACAAAACAATCAAACATCTGCTATGCACTAGTGAACATACAAGTGTTCACTGCGCATGATGTTGATATGACATCCGCTGTGAATACAGTTATCACACATCGCATCACCAACACTAGTCATCCGTTGTTTAAATAGTACTAGTGTATACAGTGTATGCACACAGGTAATCATATGCTGTAAACATTCACACATTACACTTAAGTGTCCACAGTGCATTAACAAATATTCATCCGCTGTAAACAACCAAACAATCATTCAAAGTGTCCACAGCGCATGAACAAATGTTCATCCTCTTTGGAAACAGTGATCATCCACAGCGTATGACTTTTTATTCATCATCTGTAAAATTTCAAATTTGACCAAAGTATGCATAGCGCATGACCAAATGACCATCCGCTGTTAACACAGTCAAACATGTAGAGTCCACAGCGCATGAACAAATGTTCATCCGCTGTGAACAACAAAATAATTTTTCAAAGGGTTCACAGCGTATGTACAAATTCTCATCCGCTGCAAACACAATACAACATCCAAGGGTTCGCAACGTACAAGTTTAAAATATACAGCGGATGCACTGTACACACAGCGCATGTGTAACTCACAGCGGACAACTTAAAATTAACTTTTAAGTTTAAACTGTTTACACAGCGGACATAAAAACTGTATACACAATGGATGTTCATTTTTTCCATTGAATATATAGTCCTACACCTGTGATTTTTCATTCATCACGAGTGAGAAAGAGAAAATTAAAATTCTCAAACGTTCAAAAATCCGCTAAACCCTTAAACCCCCGATCCATTTAAAACCAAATATCTGTTTGATTCTACCACTGATTGTTGATCAAATAGGTATAACATCAAGAATCTTATCATCAAACAATCATTAAAGCATCTTGTTCATTGGTTCTGATTCAAACATTGTTCGACCAAGTCGACCTTTGAACAGAAACCAAAACATGAATTTTTTTATGTTTTACAATAAATCAAACACTGAATATGTGTTTGATGACCTTAGTCGTATGTATTAGGACTATTGTTTTGATGTAATTTGATTAAGTGTTCATCGGTGTAAGGCCCCGTTCCCGGGATGCTTACAATTGGTCAATCATCGTATAAAACATTTAAACCACATCATTTTGCAGCAGAATTTAAACTATCATTAATAATTAAAACTGTGTCAAATCATTACGTTGTTGGTTTATATCCCAGAAATTTCATTGACACAATAACATTCTCAAAACCGTGGAAGCCAGACTCGAATCATCCCAAGTAGCTTATGCATCCATGCCTGCACTTCCTCAGCATCATCAATTACCTGCCAACTATTATGCATATAAAAGTCAGCGACACTGAGTGAGTTCTAGTTTGCTTTAATGAAACTTTATCATGATCATACACTTTATCGTACTTAACATCGCATAAACTATAACTTTACTCATCATCTTTATCAAACTCATTCGATAACTATACTTTAACTTTTACTTTACCATACACTTTACGTTACGTTACCCATACTTTACTTTACTTTGCTTTACTTTACTTTACGCTTTACCGTTACGTTACCCATACGTTACTTTACCATACCCATTACGTCATCATTTGAACATAGCAAGAAGCTTAGTTCCTACCGGGTGAGAATGCACGAAGCATGTCTCCTATCAATTTGAGCACACCAAAGTGTAACTCCTATCGGGTGAGAATGCACGAAGCATATCTCCTATCAGTTGAGCACACCAAAGTGTAACTCCTATCGGGTGAGAATGCAAGCAGCATATCTCCTATCAGTTGAGCACAGCGAAGTGTAACTCCTATCGGCTGTGAATGCAAGAAGCATATCTCCTATTAGTTAGGCACACCAAAGTGTAACTCTTATCAAGTGCTTGCAAGACTTCTTTAGCGCTTAACGTTTTCACAGCTATGCTATACAGGGTAACAAGGTAACTATTCTTTCACATTTTACATGTGAATTATCATCGTTCTTTAGCCTTTAACTTTCATGATATATATATATATATATATATATATATATATATATATATATAGAGATATATACACACACACGTAATTTAACCCTTTAGCTTTAAGTTCATCATCATTCGTCATTTGTTTTTGCTCTCCATTTTTCGTCTTCGTTATCTTTCACTTTCATTACATAATACTTTACTTACATATACGTACATACCAAGTAAAGTCACATAAAAAACATAACGTTTAAAAAATCATTTAACGTGAAAAGTTAACACATCACACATCACAGCATACCATGCGAAAACTTGAACATACATCATCATCATCTCGCGAGATGTACCACCTGGAAAATTTTAAAAGACGAGAAAGAAAGAATAAATGTGCAGAAAAAGAAAGAAAACATAATTTAACCCAAGTTGAGGGGCTAAATGTGTCAAAAGGACGAAAATAATAAAAGAGGGTGCAAAAAGGTGATGGCCGCCCACACCTTCCTGCACATTTCACTTCAACCGGATTTTTTAGAGAGAGAAAGGAGTAGAGCTGAATTTTCGGACTTTGAAGAAAGAAGAAGGAGAATTTGAATTCAAGGTAAGAATTCTTGGTTTTAAGTTGTTCTTGGCCGGCCTATGCCTCGGTTATATGCTTATGTGTGTTTTGTTGTGTCCGGGTGTGTGTTTTTGGTGGGTTTCTAGGTGTTTGAACTCATTTGCAAACGGGTTGAAGGAAGTCATACTCGAGGGCTGCTAAGGTGAGTTCTAGAACCCCCTTTTTACATCTTTTAACTGATTTTGGGGCTGGAAATACATGTATGTATGTTTTTACGAAAATGGGTTCTGTACCCGTATGAATGTGTATGTGTGAATGTGGGTGGGTTATGATTTTGGGTGTTCTTGATGTTATGATGATGCCATGTTCATATTATGATGCTTAGAATGCTAGAACTAAGTTAGAACATGTTGAACTGATGATGTTGGGACTGATTATGATGCTGATAGTGAGAGTTGGTTGCCCATGTGCCTAAAATTGGTCCATGCGCCTAACGGTCAAATTGCCTAAGTGTAGTCCCATGCGCCCAAAACCCATGCGCCCGAATAGTATCCATGCGCCTAGAATAGGCTGAATTTGACTAAGTGTTCCATGCGCCCAAAACTACCCATGCGCCTAAGCACTCATGCGCCTGCATAGTGCCCATGCGCCTAGAAATTTGCCTAGGAGACTAAGTGTTGGGTCATGCCCCCAAATAGTGCCCATGCTCCTGAAAGTTCCCCATGCGCCTAAGTGTTCCCATGCGCCTGAAAGGCCATGCGCCTGCATAGTGCTCATGCGCTTATGCCTTATAATATTTTCTGAAATTTTGGGGAAAATGTAAAGTGTAGGCTTTGACTTGGGATGTTCCCGGGGGTAATGTAAGTTGACTTTATGATGTCATATGTGATGTGATGATGACGCTATATATGGTATGGTTATGTTATGTTATGTTCCATATTATGTATGTTTATTTTTTATGGCTTTACGTGGTATGATTATGAAAAGTAAATGGAAAGTATTATGTAACGTAAAGCGGAAGATAATAAAAAAGGGAACGTAAGGAATGAATGAATGCATGCATTAATGAATGAAGGAAGTAATGAAAGTCTTGCAAGCAATGTATGGAGGTTCACACCCAATGAAGGGTGTTAGCTCAACTGTGTATGGATTAGCTACCCCGGAAGGATGCACACTAGGGGTCTAATCTTTGTGATTGACCATATGTATGGGACCCTTGCCACTTGCCCTAGGTACTGGAGTCAGCTTCTTGCACAATGTTCGAGGTCTATGATAGACCTCAGGCCCAGTAACCAGCTTCGTGCGCAATGTTCGGGGTATAGCACATGGCACTGGTCCAGAATGAAAGATGAATGATAGTGATGAGTGTACTTGCCCCAAGCCCATGAGTCAGCTTCATGCACAATGTTCGGGGTACAGTACATGTCATCGGAAGTTAATGAATGTACATATAGTATGGTAAGAAAGATAATGAATGATAAAGATGACGTATGATGATGAATGAGGAAGTCAACGAATGGCAATGAAAGATAATAATAAATTATTATCTATGTGTAATCACATGTTAAAGTAAAGAAAGAATGGTTTTAAACAAAAGAAAAGTATTTTATTTTATAAAACTAGAACTCACTCAGCAACGCTGACTTTTATGTGTTTCAAGTTGGCAGGTAATGTTGCTGAGGATGGCACGGGGCAGCTACTTGGCATTTTTGGATGGCATCCGTTGTTTAAATTATAATGTTTTTGTGATGTAATGCAACGAGTAATATTTTGTAATCTGTCAACGATGTATTATTTTGCAAAAGCAATTATATATATATGAAATGGTTGTTTAGAAGAATTCCACTGCAATGTTTTATAAATTGTAAATGTAAATTATATGTTTTATGTGCGATGATTGTCCAACTGTGAGCTTCCCGGGATCGGGGCCTTACAAGTTGGTATCAGAGCCAAAGTTTAAGTGAAACGGGTTAAAAATTTTCAAAAGAAACCTAAACTTAAACTGAGAATGGTACAAAGGGAACGGGTGCCAGTCCGAGTAGCTACGTGCCATCAGGTATTTTCTTGATGTTAACCGGTATTATGTGCGCATGATGTGATTTATGTGCTTCTTAGTAGATTTAGATACTGATGAAGTCAGGATAGGAAATGCTTGGGGTATGAAGAGTAAGGTAAGTGGCTAATCATAACTGGCCACTGTAATTAGGGACTTACTATACTTGACATAAACTGAGCTATTACCTTGAATGACCGTGTTAGTGTTTGAATCTTATAGCGTGTTAGAGGATGGCCGGTGGTAGATCTTCAAAGGCTTCTCGAGGTGGAGGTCGTGGTGGACGTGGTGCGGGACCATGGGTCACGAGAGGAAGGCCTAGGGCTGAAGAGGTGGCTCATGAAGAGCCCGAGACCCCTCATCCAGAGGGCGGTGATGAGAGTGCTAACTTAAGGGCCTCGATGAAGGAGGCTGTTGTAGAGGAGGTTCATCAGGTCATGCAGACGATCTTACCGTCTGTGGTGACCGAAGTGATAAAGGCTGTGAGAGAAGGAGAAAGGAAAGAGAGGAATAGGTCCTCGGGAGTAAGGAAGCAATCGGGGACTGAGACGGTTGTCTCTACTGATGAGGAAGAAGAAGAAGAGCCTGTGCCGGAGGCAGCACGAGGCTGTAACTATAGGGCATTTCAAAGATGCAAGCCCTCGACTTTTGACGGAAATGGCACTGCTGCTGCTCACCGGTGGGTGAGAGAGATGGAAGCTGTACTTGATATCAGTGAGTGCCGGGAGGATCATAAGGTGAAGTTTGCCACTCATTCATTTATGGACTCGGCTTTATGCTGGTGGGACAATATTGTCCAAGCCAAGGGTTGTAGGGTAATTAAAGGATGAGGTGGCTAGAGTTGAAGAAGCTGGTGATCGAGGAGTTCTATCCTCATAGGGAGCTCGACAAGGTTGAAAAGGAATTCCTGCAGCTGGAGGCGGGAACCATGACGCATCAGTGATACACCACCAAGTTTAACGAGATGGCACGACTGGTGCCGGATCAGGTGACACCTCTGTCGCGAAAGATCAAGATGTATATCCAGGGCTTGCGGCGGATATTCACAGGCATATGATCGCTGCTCGGCCAAGTACGTTTAGGTCGGCGGTCGATCTGGCTGGAAGGCTGTACGACGAGAGGGAAGTGGTGGTGGCTGAGGTGAGCAAGAAAGGCGGTGGTGACCGAAACTGGAATGGGAAGAGGTTTGGTCGGGCGGTGCCCCGGCAAACAACAAGAAGGCACGAGTGGATGACCGGCGTGTGGTCACATCCGGTGCGGAGTCGAAGAGGTGTGGCAAGTGCGGGAAGGAGCACACCGGGGAGTGTAGGTGGGGATTGAATGTGTGCTTCAAGTGTGGAAAGCCTGGCCACATGGCAAGAGAGTGCAAGGTGGCAAGGTGTTTTAACTATGGTGGAAAGGGCCACATGAGTCGAGAATGCAAGAAGCCAAGGGCTGAGAGTTCCGGGGGCAGGGCAGAAGACCGGGACCGAGGGGCAGAGGGCGAGCGCTAGGGCATTCACGATGACTCAGGAGGAGGCTAGGACGGACCCCGATGTTGTGTCAGGTATGTTTCTAGTAAACCAAACTCTTGCTTCTGTGTTATTTGATTCAGGTGCTAGTAAGAGTTTTATTTCTACTGCTTTGTGTGCTAAGTTGCCTGTTAGTAGTAGAGGTGTTGACGAGCCCTTCGATGTAGAAACTGCCATAGGTAAGTCTACCAGGATTGTTGACCTGATTGAAGGATGCGATATAGAATTAGAGGGTCATAAATTTCCTGCTAGACTGTTCGTGATGACCTTAGGCGGATTTGACGTAGTCCTAGGAATGGATTGGTTGGCGGTCTACGAGGCGAATATCATATGTCGTAAGAAGATGATTCGACTGACAGCGCCCGACGGGAGTTTGGTGACGATCTACGGTGATCGAGTTATGACTATCCTGAAGGTGATTTCGATGGCGGTGGGAAAGTGCATGAGGCATGGATGTAGTGCCTACTTGGCCTACGTGAAGGATGTAGATACGCCAACACAACAACTGTCGGATGTACCGGTTGTGTGTGAGTTCCCAGATGTGTTTCCTAAAGATTTACCAGGTGTGCCACTGGACCATGAGATTGAGTTCCAGATTGACTTGATATCCGGTGCTCAACCTGTTGCTAAGGCACCGTATCGGTTGTCTCCAACCAAGATGAAGGAATTGATGGAGCAACTACAGGAATTGCTTGATAAGGGGTTCATTAGACCGAGTATCTCTCCTTGGGGTGCTCCGGTCTTATTTGTGAAGAAGAAGGATGGTAGTATGAGGATGTGCATAGACTACCGCGAGCTGAACAAGTTGACGGTGAAGAATCGGTATCCATTGCTGAGGATTGATGACCTGTTTGATCAGTTCCAAGGTGCCAGTTGGTTCTCGAGGATAGATCTTCGATCTGGCTACCATCAGCTGAAGGTGAAGGAGCAAGATATTCCTAAAACAGCTTTTCGCACGCGTTATGGACACTATGAGTTTCTCGTTATGTCTTTTGGTTTGACCAACACGCCAGCTGCTTTTATGGACCTGATGAATTGAGTGTGTCGGTAGATGTTGGATAAATCAGTGATTGTGTTTATCGATGACATCTTGATTTATTCGAAGAGTGAGGCGGAGCATGCCGGTCACATTCGGGAAGTGTTAGAGACGTTGAGAAAAGAGAAGTTGTATGCCAAGTTCTCCAAGTGCGCATTCTGGTTGCGCGAAGTTCAGTTTTTAGGTCATGTGGTGAATCTGGAAGGGATCATGGTAGACCCGACAAAGGTGGAAGCGGTGATGCAATGGAAGTCTCCAAAGACACCATCCGAGATTCATAGTTTCTTAGGGTTGGCGGGATATTATAGGAGATTCATTCAAGACTTCTCTAAGATAGCTTCTCCGTTGACTAAGTTGACCCGCAAGGATGTGAAGTTTGTATGGGGTCAAGCTCAAGAGAGTACTTTTGAGGAGTTAAAAGCAAGGTTGACTCAAGCTCTAGTTTTATTATTACCCGAAGGAAGCGAGGACTTAGTGGTCTATTCGGACGCTTCTTACTCGGGGTTGGGTTGTGTGTTGATGCAGCGAGGGAAGGTTATAGCCTACGCATCCCAACAATTGAAGGTTCATGAGGTGAATTACCCTACTCATGACTTGGAGTTAGCAGCTGTGGTCTTTGCACTAAAGATTTGGAGGCACTACCTATACGGGACAAAGTGCACGATCTTCACTGACCACAAGAGCTTGAATACTTCTTCGAGCAAAAGGACCTGAACATGAGGAAGAGGCAATGGTTGGAGCTCATAAAGGATTATGATTGCGAGATCCATTACCATCTGGGAAAGGCCAACGTAGTGGCGGATGCCCTTAGCCGAAAGGAGAGACCCGAGCCGATCCGGGTGAAGGCTTATCAGTTGATTATGACCTCTGATGTGATGAAGCAGGTCAAGGAGTTTCAAGACGAGGCATTGAAGGAAGATCGTCTTAACCCTGAAAGGATGAGAGGTATGGTTGCGGAGTTGGGTGAAAACACTCTTGGTGTTAGAACCCGATTCGGACGGATGTGGATCCCTCGTTACGGGGATTTACGTGGGAGGATTATGGATGAAGCTCATAATACTCGACACTCCATTCATCTCATGCTACAAAGATGTATCAAGATATGAAGAAAGATTATTGGTGGCCGGGTATGAAGCGTGATATAGCGGAGTATGTGAGTAAGTGTCTCACTTGCTTGCAAGTGAAGGCCGAGCATCAGAAGCCGTACGGGAAGATCCAACCATTGGATATACCGGAGTGGAAGTGGGAGCATATCACCATGGACTTTATTACAAACTTACCACGTACCGTGAAAGGGTATGATGCCATATGGGTGATAGTTGATCCGTGAGACGTACTCCTCTGAAAGATTAGCGGATCTATTCATCAAAGAGATTGTAACTTGTCATGGTGTGCAGGTGTCTATTGTTTCTGATCGTGACACTCTGTTTACATCTAAGTTTTGGAAGAAATTCCATGATGCTATGGGGACGAGGTTACACATTAGCACGTCTTATCATCCTCAGACGGATGGTCAGTCGGAAAGGACTATTCAGACGCTAGAAGATATACTTCGGGCATGCGTCATTGACTTTGGAGGAAGTTGGGATGACCACTTACTGTTAGCTGAGTTCTCGTATAATAATAGTTATCATGCCAGTATTGGTATGCCCCCTTATGAGATGCTATACGGTAGGAGGTGTGGAACACCCGTTTGTTGGGTGATATTGGTCAGAAGGAGTTGGGAAGTATTGAGGTGATTAAGGCTACGACTGAGAAGCTTGAAAAGATCAAAGCCTTTATGAAGGCAGCTAAAGATAGGCAGAAGTCGTATGCCGACAGGAGACGTAGACCGATTGAGTTCAAGGTGGATGACAGAGTTATGTTGAAGGTCTCACCTTGGAAAGGCATCATTTGGTTCAGGAAGCGGGGCAAGTTGAGCCCGAGATACATAGGGCCCTTCAGAATCTTTGCTCGAGTAGGAGAGGTGGCCTATAGGTTGCTGTTACCCGATGAGTTTATTGGAATTCACCCGACATTCCATGTATCTCATGCGGAAGTGTTTAGCTGACGAGGACATGGTTGTACCACTGGAGGATATTGAAGTTGATGAAAGGCTCAATTATGTGGAGCAACCAGTGGCAATCATTGATCGCAAGGAGAAAAGGTTAAGGAATAAAATGGTTCCCCTTGTACGTGTACAGTGGAAGCATAGAAAGGGATCCGAGTCTACGTGGGAGACTGAAGAAGAGATGAGGCAGCATTACCCATATTTGTTTCAGGAATAACAGGTTCCGGGGATGAACCTATATAGGGGGGGTGGACTTGTAACACCCGGAAAATTTTAAAAGGCGAGAAAGAAAGAATAAATGTGCAGAAAAAGAAAGAAAACATAATTTAACCCAAGTTGAGGGGCTAAATGTGTCAAAAGGACGAAAAGAATAAAAATGGGTGCAAAATGGTGATGGCCGCCCACACCTTCCTTCACATTTCACTTCAATCGGATTTTCTAGAGAGAGAAAGGAGAAGAGCAGAATTTTCGGACTTTGAAGAAAGAAGAAGGAGAATTCGAATTCAAGGTAAGAATTCTTGGTTTTAAGTTGCTCTTGGTCGGCTTATGCCTCGGTTATATGCTTATGTGTGTTTTATTGTGTTTGGGTGTGTGTTTTTGGTGGGTTTCTAGGTGTTTGAACTCATTTGCAAATGGTTTGAAGGAAGTCATACTCGAGGGCTGCTAAGGTGAGTTCTAGAACCCCCTTTTCATATGTTTTAACTGATTTTGGGGCTGGAAATGCATGTCTGTATGTTTTTACAAAAATGGGTTGTGTACCCGTATGAATGTGTATGTGTGAATGTGGGTGGGTTATGATTTTGGGTGTTCTTGATGTTATGATAATGCCATGTTCATATTATGATGCTTAGAATACTAGAACTAAGTTAGAACATGTTGAACTGATGATGTTAGGACTAATTATGATGCTGATAGTGAGAGTTGGTTGCCCATGCGCCCAACGGTCAAATTGCCTAAGTTTAGTCCCATGCGCCCAAAACCCATGCGCCCAAATAGTATCCATGCACCTAGAATAGGCTGAATTTGACTAAGTGTTCCATGCGCCCAAAACTGCCCATGCGCCTAGGCACTCATGCGCCTGCATAGTGCCCATGCGCCTAGAAATTTGCCCAGGAGACTAAGTGTTAGGTCATGCACCCAAAATAGTGCCCATGCGCCTGAAAGTTCCCCATGCACCCAAGTGTACCCATGCGCCTGAAAGGCCATGCGCCTGCATAGTGCTCATGCGCCTATGCCTTAGAATATTTTCTGAAATTTTGGGGAAAATGTAAAGTGTAGGCTTTGACTTGGGATGTTCCCGGGGGTAATGTAAGTTGACTTTATGATGTCATATGTGATGTGATGATGATGCTATGTATGGTATGGTTATGTTATGTTATGGTCCTTATTATGTATGTTTATTTTCCGTGGCTTTACGTGGTATGATTATGAAAAGTAAATGGAAAGTATTATGTAACGTAAAGCGGAAGATAATAAAAAAGGGAACGTAAGGAATGAATGAATGCATGTATTAATGAATGAAGGAAGTAATGAAAGTCTTGCAAGCAATGTATGGAGGTTCACACCCAATGAAGGGTGTTAGCTCAACTGTGTGCGGGTTAGCTATCCCGGAAGGATGCACACTAGGGGTCTAATCTTTGTGATTGACCATATGTATGGGACCCTTGCCGCTTGCCCTAGGTACTGGAGTCAGCTTTATGCGCAATGTTCGAGGTCTATGATAGACCTCAGGCCCAGTAACCAGCTTCGTGCGTAATGTTCGGGGTATAGCACATGGCACTGGTCCGGAATGAAACATGAATGATAATGATGAGTGTACTTGCCCCAGGCCCATGAGTTAGCTTCGTGCACAATGTTCGGGGTACAGTACATGTCATCGAAAGTTAATGAATGTACATATAGTACGGTGAGAAAGATAACGAATGATAAAGATGACGTACGATGATGAATGAATGGTAGTCAACGAATGACGATGAAAGATAATAATAAATTATTATCTATGTGTACGTATGATGCATGATCACATGTGAAAGTAAAGAAAGAATGGTTTTAAACGAAAGAAAAGTATTTTATTATATAAAACTAGGACTCACTCAGCAACGCTGACTTTTATGTGTTTCCAGTTGGCAGGTAATGTTGCTGAGGATGGCACGGGGCAGCTACTTGGCATTTTTGGATGGCATCCGTTGTTTAAATTATAATTTTTTTGTGATGTAATGCAACGAGTAATATTTTGTAATCTGTCAACGATGTATTATTTTACAAAAGCAATCATATATATATGAAATGGTTTGTTTAAAAGAATTCCACTGCAATGTTTTAGAAATTGTAAATGTAAATTATATGTTTTATGTGCGATGATTGTCCAACTGTGAGCGTCCCGGGATCGGGGCCTTACACGAGTGAACTAGCCTTTTCCACGAGACCCTTACAACATTAAAATCCTACACACCAAATCATCACTATTGCGCGAGAACTACAAGTCGCACGAAAACATTATGTCGCACGAAAACATCATGTCACGCGAAAACATACCTATCGCGCGAGAACTACCTGTCGCGTGAGAACTATCCCATTTCGTGCGAGAACTTTGCAGATTCAAATTTCATAAAGTACAACTTAACTGCTCACGTGAAAACTACGGGTTTCTTTCGCCCAATCCCAACTTATCGCGTCTAAGGGCTATTCTACATGCTTAACATCATAACAACATCAACACAAGCATAAACAAGCATTTACAAACGTTTTAGTATGGATAATGGCCCCAAAACATAAAACTTGTGTAAAAAGGGGACTGGAAACTCACCTCTTGAAGTTCTAAAACAACTCAACCTTCCCGAAGCCTTTACCAAGCGAAAACTAGATAATCATGTGTTATATTCATCAATAATCCTTTCTTAGTACATAACACGAGTTACTACATGAGTTACGTACCTCAAAAACTTCGTTTCTTCACTTTCTCTCTCTACGCAGCCGCTTTCACTCTCTGGCAGTAGTACTTATCACGTGAAACTAGAGCCTGGTTGGGGGTTCTCAGCTATTTATACCCAGCTCAACTTTTCGCTCAGACTTCTCGTTTCTTTATCTGTCTTCTTTTCTCGAGATTTTCGGGCATTACAAGTCCACCCCTTTTATTTAGGTTTCGTCCTCAAAACCTGTCAGTCCTCGAACAGTTGTGGGTAATGCGGTCTCACTCCTCCTCGGTCTCCCATGTAGACTCAAACCCCTTTCTATGTCTCCACTGTACTCGCATAAGTGGAACCACTTTATTCTTTAACCTTGTCTCCTTTTTATCAATGATGACCACCGGTTGCTCCATATAATTGAGCCGTTCATCCACCTCGACATCCTCCAGTGACACAATCATATCTTCATTAGCGAAGCACTTTCTCAGGTGAGATACGTGGAACGTCGTGTGAATTCCACTTAACTCATCGGGTAGCTCCAACCGATAAGCCACCTCTCCAACTAGAGCAATGATTCGAAAAGGCCCTATATACCTCAGACTTAGCTTTCCTTGCTTCCTGAACCGAATGATCCCTTTCCAAGGCAAGACCTTCAACATGACTGTATCCCTCACCTTGAATTTGATTGGTCTACGTCTCTTGTCGGCGTACGACTTCTGTCTATCCTTTGCTTCCTTCATAAAGTCCTTGATCTTCTCTAACTTTTTAGTTGTAGCCTTGATCACCTCAATGCTCCCCAAATCTTTCTGCCCGCTATCGCCCCAACTTACGGGCGTCCTACACTTCCTACCGTATAACATCTCATAAGGAGGCATGCCAATGCTGTCATGATAACTGTTGTTGTATGAGAACTCAGCTAACAGTAAGTGTTCATCCCAACTTTCTCTGAAATCAATGACGCATGCCCGTAGCATAACTTCTAGCATCTGAATCATCCTTTCTGACTGACCATCTGTTTGGGGATGATAAGCCGTGCTGATATGTAGCTTCGTCCCCATCGCGTCATGAAATCTCTTCTAAAACTTGGATGTGAACCGAGTGTCACGGTCAGACACGATAGACACCTGTACACCATGATGGGTTACAATCTTCTTAATGAATAGATCCGCCAGCTTCTCAGATGAGTACGTCTCGCGGATCGGTAGAAAATGAGCATTCTTCGTCATTCGGTCTACTATCACCCATATGACATCGTACCCAACTTTGTAATGAAGTCCATGTGCTCCCATTTCCACTCGGGTATATCCAAAGGTTGGATTTTCTCGTACGGCTTCTAATGCTCCGCCTTCACTTGCAGACAAGTAAGGCACTTACTCACATACTCTGCCACGTCACGCTTCATTCCCAGCCACCGGTAATCTTTCTTCACATCCTGATACATCTCTGTGGCACCAGGGTGAATCGAGTATCGAGTCTTATGAGCCTCATCCATGATCTTTCCTCGTAGATCTCCATAACGAGGAATTCACAACCGCCCAAAGTGGGTTCTAACACCGAGAGAGTTCTCACCCAACTCTGCGACTAGACCCTTCATCTGCTCAGAGTTAATCCAATCTTCTTTCAGTGCTTCATCCTGAAATTCTTTGACCTACTCCCTCACATCAGAGGTCATAACCAACTGATAAGACTTCACCTGAATCAGCTTAGGTCTCTCTTTTGGCTAAGGGCATCCGTCACCGCGTTCGTATTGCCCGGATGGCAATGGATCTCACAGTCATAGTCCTTAATAAGCTCCAACTATCTCCTTTGCCTCATATTGAGATCCTTTTGCTATAATAAGTACTTCAAGCTCTTCTGTTCAGGGAAGATAGTGCACTTTGTCTCGTACAAATAGTGCCTCCAAATCTTCAGCGCGAAGAGCACAGCCGCTAGCTCCAAATCATGAGTGGGGTGGCTAGCCTCATGGATTTTCAACTGTGGGGACGCACAGGCTATAACTCTCCCTTGTTGCATTAACACACAACCTAGTCTTGAATTGGAAACATCTGAATAGACCACCAAGTCTTCGCTCCCTTCGGGAAACATCAAGACAAGAGCTTAAGTCAATCTCGTCTTTAGTTCTTCAAAAGCATTCTCCTGCTCTAGACCCCATACAAACTTCACATCCTTATAGGTCAACTTAGTCAATGGTGAAGCTATCTTGGAGAAGTCTTGGATGAATCTTCTGTAATAGCTCGCCAAACCCAAGAAACTCCGGATCTCGGATGGCGTCTTTGGAGACTTCCATTTCATCACCGCCTCAACTTTCGTCGGGTCCACCATGATCCCTTTTGGGTTGACCACATGACCTAGAAACTGAACTTCGCATAACCAAAACACACATTTGGAGAACTTGGCATACAGCTTCTCCCTTCTAAGCATCTCTAGCACCTCCCGAATTTGACCGGCATGCTCTTCTTCGGTCTTCAAATAAATCTAGATAACATCGATAAACACAAGCACTGATTTATCTAGCATAGGCTGTCACACCCAATTCATCAAGTCTATAAAAGCAGCTGGCACGTTGGTTAAACCAAAAGACATAATGAGAAACTCGTAGTGTCCATAGCACGTATGAAAAGCTATTTTAGGAATATCCTACTCCTTCACCTTCAGTTGATGGTAACCGGATCGGAGGTCTATCCTCGAGAACAAACTAGCACCCTGAAGCTAATCAAACAAGTCATCGATTCTCAGTAACGGATACCAGTTCTTCACAGTCAACTTGTTTAGCTCACGGTAGTCGATGCACACCCTCATGCTACCATCTTTCTTCTTCACAAATAAGACCGGAGCATCCCATGGAGAGATACTCGGTCGAATGAATCCCTTGTCCAACAGCTCTTGTAGCTGAGTCATCAATTCCTTCTTCTCAGATGGAGCTAGACGATATGGTGCTTAGCAACAGGTTGGGCACCTGGTATCAGATCGATCTGGAACTCGATCTCACGGTCAGGTGGCACACCTGATAAATCTTCCTGGAATACGTCAGGGAAGTCACGCACGACCGGTACATCCGTTAATTGTGGTACCGACACATCCACATCCTTTATATAGGCTAGGTAGGCACCACATCCACGCCTCATACACTTCTCTGCCACCCCCATCGAAATTACCTTCGGAACCATACTAACTCTATCACTATAGATCGTCACCAAACTCCTATCGGGCGCGGTCAATCAAATCATCTCCATACGACACACAATACTTGCCTCATAGGCTGCCAGCCAATCCATCCCAAGGGCAAAACCAAATCCACCTAAGGGCGTCATAAACAGTCTAGCAGGAAACCTATGACCTCCCATTTCTAACACACCATCCTTGAAGAACTATAAGATTCAAACACCAACTTGTTCATTCAAGGTAATAACTCAGATTATGTCAAGTATAAAAAGTCCCTAATTATAGTTGCTAGTTGTGATTAGCCACTTACTTTTCTCTTCATTCCCCAAGCATTTTCTATCCTGACTACATCAGTATCCAAATCTACAAAGAGCACATAAACCACATAACACGCGCACATAGTTCCTTTTCCATTAACGTACATAAAATGTTTACCTGCAGGCATGTAGCTAGTAGGACTGCCATCCCTTTCCCCTTTCGTCCCATTCTCAGTTTATGTTTTAGGTTTTTGAAAATATTTTACCCAATTCTCTTAAACTTTGGCTCTGATACCAACTTGTAAGGCCCTGTTCCTGGGAAGCTTACAATTGGTCAATCATCGCATAAAACATTTAAACCACATCATCTTGCAGTGGAATTTAAACTTTCATTAATAATTAAAACTGTGTCAAATCATTACGTCATTGGTTTATATCCCAAAAATTTCATTGACACAATAACATTCTTAAAACCGTGGATGCTAGACTCGAATCATCCCTAGTAGCTTATGCATCCATGCCTGAAATTCCTCAGCAACATCAATTACCTGCCAACTATTATGCATACAAAAGTCAGCGACATTGAGTGAGTTCTAGTTTGCTTTAATGAAACTTTATCATGATCATACACTTTATCGTACTTAACATCGCATAAACTATAACTTTACTCATTATCTTTATCGAACTTGTTCGATAACTATACTTTAAATTTTACTTTACCATACACTTTATGTTACGTTACCCATACTTTACTTTACTTTGCTTTACTTTAGTTTACACTTTACTGTTACGTTACATATACGTTACTTTACCATACCCTTTACGTCATCATTTGAACTAGCACGAAGCTTAGTTCCTACCTGGTGAGAACACACAAAGCATGTCTCTTATCAATTTGAGCACACCAAAGCGTATCCTATCGGGTGAGAATGCACGAATAATATCTCCTATCAGTTGAGCACACCGAAGTGTAACTCCTATCCGGTGAGAATGCACGAAGCATATCTCCTATCAGTTGAGCACACCGAATTGTAACTCCTATCTGGTGAGAATGCACGAAGCATATCTCCTATCAGTTGAGCACACCGAAGTGTAACTCATATCAAGTGCTTGCAAGACTTCTTTAGCGCTTTAACGTTTTCACAGTTGTGCTATACAGGGTAACAGGGTAACTATTCTTTCATGTTTCACATGTGAATTATCATCGTTCTTTAGCCATTAGCTATCATGATATATATATATATATATATATATATATATATATATATATATATATATACGTACTTTAACCCTTTAGCTTTATGTTCATCATCATTCGTCATTTGTTTTCGCTCTCCATTTTTCATCTTCCTTATCTTTCACTTTCATTACATAATACTTTACTTACGTATACGTACATACCAACTAAAGTCTCATAAAAAACAAAACGTTTTAAAAATCATTTAACGTGAAAAGTTAACACATCACACATCACAGCATACCATGCAAAAACTTGAACATACATCATCGCATGAGAACTAGCTTTTCACGTGAGACCCTTGCAACATTCAAATATCACACACCAAATCATCACTATCGCACAAGAACTACAAGTCGTGCGCAAACATAATGTCGTGTGAAAACATACCTATCACGCGAGAACTACCTGGCGCACGAGAACCATCCCCTTTCATGCAAGAACTTAGCAGACTCAAATTTCATAAAGTAGAACTTAACTGCTCGCGTGAAAACTACGGGTTTCTACCGCCCAGTCCTAACTTATTGTGTCTAAGGGCTGTTCTACATGCTTAACATCATAACAACATCAACAAAAGCATAAACACGCATTTACAAACGTTTTAGTGTGCATAGTAGCCCTAAAACATAAAACTTCCGTAAAAAGGGGACTAGAAACTCACCTCTTGATGTTCTAACACAACACAACCTTCCAAAAGCCTTTACCGAACGAAAACTACATAATCATGTGTTATATTCATCAATAATCGTTTCTTAGTACATAACACGAGTTACTACACGAGTTACATACCTCAAACACTTTGTTTCTTCAATTTCTCTCTCTACACAGCCGCTTTCTCTGTCTAGCAGCAGTACTTCTCACGTGAAACTAGAGCCTGGTTGGGTGTTCTCAGCTATTTATACCCAGCTTAACTTTTCGCTTAGACTTCTTGTGCAAGAACTTTTTTTCACGCGAGAACTTTATCTGCCTTCTTTTCTCGAGATTTTCGGGCGTTATAATTGGGATCATGAACAGTCATGATGTTTTTGCCAAAATCATACAAAAACTGATGTTTGATCTTTGAAAAAGTTTAAAGATTGACCCTGTGCACATCCTTTGGGTTAGCTAAACCGTACACAGTTGAGCTAACGACAACATGGTCGTGCACATCCTGTAAATTTTTAATTGTAAGTCTTTTCATTCTTTATGTTCCACTTTTCGTTAATATTAATCTTTCACTTGATTAATAATAATACTTTATGATCATAGGCAATCCACATAAAGTCACATGTTAATATCATAATAGGCACATAAGGACATCCCACAACATGCATAAGATAAACAGATACAAGCATCAAGTCAACCATGGTTAAACCCTAATCTTGATCTTCCAAAATTCCAGAAAATTCCTTAAGTCTTAAAGAAATGCGGGTGAAAAAACCTAATGCGGGTGAACAAAAACTAATGCGGGTGAACAATTTGCAAATGCGGATGAACAACTTGCAAATGCGGATGAACAAAAACTAATGCGTGTGAACAACTTGCAAATGCGGATGAACAACTTGCAAATGCGGATGAACAACTTGCAAATAAGAATGAACACTTGGTAATTATTCTGTCTTAAAAGAAATGCTGATGGACACTGTAGCAAATGCGCATGTATAAAAGAAATGCTGATGGACACTTAGGCTGAATTTAGGCAAATGAGGGTGAACAACTGCAAATGCGGGTGAACAACTGTAAATGCGGATGAACAACTGTAAATGCGGGTGAACAAAACACTTAGGCAATTATCACAGTGTAAATACGGATGAACCATCAGACCTGTAAATGAGACTTATGCTATAACCAGTTCTAAAACCTCATTTTCATACATTCTTAACATAGATCTATCATGCTAAACTCTTAGAACAAGCTTACAACTTCATAGAACATAGAAGTTCATACACATACATACACAGTTATCATACATAACGGTTGTAAAACATTTTAAATGCATTTTCAGCCCCAAAGAAGTTTAAAAACATAGAACCGGGGTCATATAACTCACCTAGTGTAGCAAAGAAGCAAAAGTCCTCCGAACCTGTTTTTACACGAGTTCAAACACCTAAACAAGCAAAACAACCAACCAAAGCACATACAACACTTAGAATCGGTTTCTAAGGTGGAAAACCTCAAAGAACCGAGCCAAACATCAACAAAAACCCACTAACCTTGAAGATTTCAGTTCAAATTCCTTCTTGGAACCGAGAGAGCTAGTCTGCAGCTTTCTTTCTTCTTCTTTTCGGTCGAACTGCAGCAACATCAAGATGATATGGGTGGCCATGCCCATATAAAGTGCATTTTGACTTTTTTGGTACTATTTACACAAAGCACCCCTCAACTTTGCCTTCTTTTTATTTTCTTCAAAATACTTTTCTTTCCTTTTTATTTTGACCAAGGTTTCGGGTGTTACAAAATACTTACGTACGAGCATAAACGTACCATGTAAAGTCACGTAGTAATACGTAATATGGAACATAAACAACAGGCCACAAACATGCATAACACCAACAAACATAACCACCAAAACATCCCAAGGATTAATCATAAATTTCTATTTCCTAAAATTTCAAAAACTTTTCTAAGGCATTTGGGCGCATGAGCACTATGCAGGCGTATGAGTACTATGTAGGCGCACGGGCACTTGGACGCATCAGAAACTTAGGCGCATGAGGGAGTTCCAGGCGCATGAGTACTGCTTGGGTGCATGAAGCATACTTAGGCATTTGGGTAGTAGGCGCATGGGGTAGTTGGGCGCATGGTAAAGGACTTATGCGCATGGACGACTTTCCAGGCGCATGGGCACTATATGGCGTATAAACAGGAACTTAGGCGCATGGACGAAATTCCAGGCGCAAGGGAACTATGTTAGGCGCACAAGAAGTTTTCAATTCAAACTTACATGATTTTTCAGGTCCAATCATCATTTTAACATGTTCCTAACCCAAATCTAACATACCAAGCACCTAAAAGAAGCATATAATCACAAAACACAACAAATCATACACAGACATATATTCACCCATATAAACAGAGACATAGACATACTGGAAGTTATAAAAAGTTAGTTACATGCATTTTCTACCCCAAAACAAGTTCAAAACATAAAAACCGGGGATCTAGAACTCACCTATTGCAGCCTTCGAGCAATACTCCACCAAACTCTAGAGCCCAAGGAGTTCAAACACCTATACACACGTAAAGAAGCAACTAAACACATAGAAACACATAAAACGCGGTTCAGAAGCTGAAAATCGAGCTGAAACCGAGCAAAAACACATGAAAAACTCACCTTCAAGGAGGTCTTCTTCTTCTTCTTCGGTCGAACACTTCCTTTTTCTTCTTTTTGCAGCTTAGAATAGTTGGTGTGAAGAGAAGTGGGCGACCATGCTTCTTTTAAACATAATAATAATGAAGTTTGCCTCTTGCACACTTTTAGCCCCACAACTTGGGTTATTTTACCATTCTTTCTTTATACTTTTCTTTTCTTTTCTTTTCTTTTTTTTTTTTTTGTAAATTTTCGGGTGTTACATACAGAAGTTGAAGAATTTGATAATATGAATGATGAAGTTCATAATATTGATGATTCAATAGATGTGAATGAAGAAAATGATGAAGTAAATGTATAACAACAAATGGAGTGTGATTTTCAAAATGTTGATACATTTGAGCCTGTAGTTCCAGATGAAGGTCAAAGATCAAAGCAATATGATACAGTTCTTACTGAGGTATTGAACACTGAGCAGATAATAGAAGCATTGAAAGAAGAGAATATCAATCGGCTTAAGATGATCGAGAAGATGAAAGATGAAAATAATCAATTAAAAGCAGAATCTTTAAAGAAAGACTTGAAGATTGCTGAGCTTGAAGAAGTTCAATAAATGAATGTAAAGAACTTTGTTGTTTTACTTTGAGATTATGATTTGACGGAAGAAAAATACAAGAAGTGAAAAGAAGATTATGACAAGTTGAAAGAAGAACTTGAAATTATGAAAGAATGCTTAAAATCTCAATCTTCACAACCACAACAAAAAGACCATTTAACTTCAGAGAAAGAAGTTATCCCTAAAGTTCAACCTACTGAAGTTGAAAGATTATCTGAAGCTGTGAATGGAAAACGAAAGATAGATGAATCTGATATTCAAGTATTGGCTGAATCGTCATCCAACCCTCGTTCAAAGATGCTGAAAATTATTTCTGAAACTCATAAATAGTTTAAAAGACATTTTTTATTGTAGGTGTTGTTTTATTTTTATATGCTTGAATCTAATATTTTTTTCTTATGCGGTGAATGTAGGTCATCCTTCTTTACAGGAAATTGCAGAAGCAGACATACAAGAGCAAATTGGAGCACTGGATGACTTAGATCCATAGTTTTCAGATGCCTAGTATGATGAAGTATTAGAGGAAGAAGATGTTGCTGAAGCTGCATATTCACCGATTGAAGCTGTCACTGAAGACATCCCGTTAGACATTGATGACAGATACAATTATCTGGTCAAGAAGAAATATAATCGTGTATTTTTGGATGGTCTAATAGTTTCACAAATTAATGCAGAGCATGAGGAATGTATTATAACAGAGTCAACAGCTCCGGTTGATCCAGATGAAATAGTTATGGAACATGGAGAGTGGAATCCGATGCAAGAAAGTATTAACATTAAAGACCTTCCAGCATCTGAATTGCATCATCCTGATCCTGAAAACATGACAACTATTGAGCTTAGGCTCCGGCTACAATCAAGGAATTATCCAAGAAAGATATTAAACATATTGCAAACTGAGTCTCTAAGAAATGTAGTCAAAAGTTTTCAAGAGACAGAAAAGCAAAACAAGAAAATGATTGTGCTTGACATGGATAATCCACAATATTTGGAGATTACAAAGAGATCAAGAATCTTAAAGCCTCAAGAAATTAAAGAAATGGAATTAGTGAAAAGTGGTCAAGAAAAGATAAAAGAATTGATTAATGGATATTATATTAGAAAATTCATTCTGAAAAGACTGATCAAAAGTG
The DNA here is from genome assembly GCA_025506505.1 of Flaveria sonorensis. Taxonomy (NCBI): domain Eukaryota; kingdom Viridiplantae; phylum Streptophyta; class Magnoliopsida; order Asterales; family Asteraceae; genus Flaveria; species Flaveria sonorensis. Next base: position 27,498,370 of record CM046439.1, on the reverse strand, counting down.
AAAGGTTTAAGTCAAATTGGGGTGACTTGAAATCTCGAAAGTGTCTTGAAGTTGGATAAGGTTCTACAGTATTTTTGATTGTGGGACACACTGAAGACAAGTAATTTAATCAAAACATGATAAATATCACAGCTTATGTGTCTAAGTAAACTTGAAGTCTAAGTTTGAACTGGACATAATATATTGACAATCGACATAACCAGTTCCATTTATAATAAAGCTGGATGATGGTAATGATTGATTTTTAAGAAATATGATCCTGTACTTGAAAATTTTTCAAAAATAATTAAGTAAATAATTATTCAATATTGTTTGTTTACATATGTTTTTCTACTTGTTTCAATGTTATATATTTTACAAAATTAAAGGTGTTAGAATAATTGTAAACACTTAGTTAAGCATAATCATTTTCATAACAAATCAAATGGCTTAAAGGATAATTAAACTTTTCAAAAATTTGAAAAATAAAAAGGTGAAACTTTTAATAGGAAAATTGAACTTGTCGTATGCGGAAAGTTCATCTAATGCTAGATGTTCAAAAACATGCCAAAAGTTTAACATGTGCGAAAAGTCTCAGATGCGAGAACTCTGACTTCTCGTGCGAGAAGTCTGAGTACTTTAAGTGCAACAGTTGTGTGAAATGTCACACGAATCGCACGAAAACTTTAGAAATTTCTCTCTCAAAATTCTAAGTGTAGAAATCTGTTACACTTTGATTATAGTGTCCATCTACCTTGCATTGGGTTTTATTAGTGATTTACAAGGATATAGATGATTTTGTTTAGTTTTAAGTATGTTTGTTACTTGACCAAAAGTTAATGTAACAAATACATGATAAATTGAACAAATTAAACATGTTAAACCTTTAAAATCACTTAGGCGACATCTAATAAACAAGTTTTAATGGTTGAAACACTCAAAAATTGAACAATTAAAATTCTAATATTGCACAGAGTTTTCACATGCTAAAAGTATCTTGAAATTGAACAGAGGCGAGAACTTTGATATTCGCACAAAACTATTTGCATGAGATTTGACTTGTTTCGCAAGAAGTTGACTTTTAGTCAAAGTCAGTTTCAAGCGAAAGCCTATCTTGTCACGCAAAAAGTTAAGACTGAAACTTAAAGCTTTCGCGTGAGAAGGTGATGTTTTAGCGCGAGAAGTTCCATTTTTTAAAAAATTTCTATGTGTGAATTTATGTTTTTAAATTGAATTTTTGTTTCATGTTTGAAATATTTTTGTTCTTATTAAATTTGTTTTATGTTTCAGATGGCACGTCTATTGGTTTTTAATAAAAAAACATAATGCTGTAGCATATCTGGGAGATATAACAGATGACAAAGCCCTCTTTAGATCACTTATTGATGGGTTGAAGTCATCTCGGATTCATTATGCCATTTCGGCTAATCCTACTATTGTCACTGATGTTATCGATCAGTTTTGGGAGACAGCAGTTTATGAGATTGATCAGGTGATGAACCCTGCATTTCTGCAACTGTGAAAGGGAAGAGTGTTGTTGTCAAAACTGAAACGATCAAAAGTGTGTTATTTCCTTAAGAGGATAGGATATGATCACAGATATCCATCTCTTGAGAAGAAGTATCTTTCTCCATTTTGGAAGTACTTATTTCATATGGTTATCCATTGCCTAAGTAATTTGAAGGCAGACATGGATAGTCTTAGTGCTGTTTTCGGATCACTACTGATATTGCTTGTTGATGAACTCCCTTTCAGCATATCCAAGGAAATCTTTAGTGAATTACAGAAGAATGTGATAGGGACTATTGGGAAGAAGTTTGTGATGTACCCACGATTGATTCAGCTTATAGTGAATGCTGCTCATCCTGAGTTAGCAGTATCCAACTCATCTACCTATGTTGTCATGGTGATGAAGAAGGATATTTTCACTTATCTTATGGGGGCTAGAGGAAATGCCTGGAACGGCATTAATTTTGCCAAACTGGGAGGATTTTGTAGAGGGTTTTCAGCCAGAAGTACAAGAGACTGAAGAAGTGGACACACAAGCTGAACAAGCTGGCCCTTCTAATATTATGCCTGAAGATGTCCCTAGGAGTTTATAGCCAAGGAAAACTAGTTTAGAAGCTAAGATTGATTCATGGTTAACAGGCAGTGAAAGTGAAACCGATAGTGATCAAATTGGGAATGTAACGTATGTACTGCAGGAACATCCCAGAGTATGTGAAACACCAGAAAAACATATTGCTGAGGATCGTGATGCTGATTTTATTCCTGAAGAAACACCTGTCATTAGGGGAAGAAGGAAAAGGATGACGAGAAGAGCAGGAGAAAGTCCTCGTGGTAGGGGTAGAGGACGTGGTGTGTTGAGAAAACGTCGGACCCCCATGACCACTGAACCAATTGAGGAAGATGTTACTGTTACTGAGATTCCAGTCAAAGTAAGTGAGGCTACACCAACTGAGACACCATCTGATATGCCCACTTCTACTGCGGATGTATTGAGGACACCTCCAAGAGATCAGGTTATTGAGGAGACTATTTGTATAGAAGACTTCACCAACACTCCTCCTGAGCATAGACAGGGTGCTAGTGCTTCAACTAGTTCACCTACATGTATCACACTTGATGAAAGGGTACATAATTTAGAGAGAGAGAGAGAGATGTTAGAGAAGACTTGGATGATAGATGATTTACAGAGGTAGTTGTTTGAGAAAGATGAGAGGATCAGGGGTCTTGAACATCAGTAAATGTTCATTTTCAAATATGTTCAAATCCTAGAGCAGAATGTGAGAGATCTCACTTCTCGTGTGTCTTTTCAGTTTACACAACAGACCATAGAAGTTGGAGATAGCAGTGGACATCAACTTGCTATCCTGAACCTGCTAAAGATCCTATTCCTAAAATAGAGCATCCTGTTGATCCTGTTGTTCAAGAAGGGACAACAGAGACTGTTGATGTTGGTCAACAGTCACCTGCTACTAATATACCTATGACTACTGAGGATCAACCTGTAGTTTATACTGGAGAGGCGTTTGTTTAGCCTGAGCATATGATGCCCATTCCTAACCCAGTAGATGATGAAGATGATGGTTTAGACTTGATTGATTATTATTCCAGTGATGATGAGAATGAAGATGGTGATGAGGATGATGGTGGTGATGATGGTGATGAGGAAGGTGATGATAATAAGGATGATGGGGATGATGATGATCAGGGTGGTGATGTAGGTTCTGCAGGTGGTGCTTCTAGTTCATCGGGTGCTAACAATGTCTTCGGACCAAGTCCCGATGATACCATTGATTATATACCTCTAGACCCAGCTGTTGAAGAAGCTTACGAGAAAGAATTTTACACTTTCCAGCAAAAGATAATTGCTGAGGAGAAAGAAGAAGAGTTTGGGGATTTTGATGATTTAGAAGAAGGAATAGAGTATACAGACATATTTGGAAACAATCTTAAACTTGTTTTCAGACAGGTTCATATGAAAATCAACTTTCTGTTATGAAGATCGTAGGAGAGTCGAGCATTCTACAAACGACTGACAAGACAGCCAATGTTACGGGTCAAAGTGTTGTGCGTTAGGTTGGGAACTTAACTATTGCCGCTCCTCCTCCACCAGCTTATATTCACATGCTGAGGCATTCCAAGCCTTTCACAAGGTATAGGAACTCAGAACCTGTTATTAGCTAGGCTTACGATGAAGAGAAGAAGATGTATATAGTGAAGAGAAATGGTGGAGCTATCGAGTACTACCAAGACGAACACGATTTCCATTCACTCAGAGAATTGGATTTATATGCCATGGGTCGTCTTCCATTCATTAACCCTAGTAAGTATAGCAAGGCGAATTGGATCAGAAATATGATTTAGAAGCAAAGCATAACAAACTTCAAAGACTTCAAAACTGCTAAATCTAAAGTCATTGAAGATGAGACCCAGATTGATCAAAACACTAACAAGCCTACGAAGATTAGGGTTTGTAGACATCCAAGATATGCGAAGAAGATCCCTATTCATGCTCTGGTGCCAGTTAACAGCTTGCCAAAGCTAATAGGGTGGAGTTGTGAGAAGGAGACGGACACATGCTGATCAAATATGTAGAAAGAGAATACCATGTCATCGACCCTGTGGATTTGCTCAAATTTGGAAAGGAAGATTTGGTGAAGGTGCAGGCTTGTCCAATTGCAGCTGATGAATCTATAGATTTAATAGCAGCACAGTTTGGTTGGATGATCACGAAGGCCTTGAATAACAAGATGTAAGCTTATGGAGGCAGCTATCAGGTTGATGATGTGGACTTCTAAGAGCATTGATTTACCGAGCCTAGGGGGTGATTGTAAGGGTTGAACCTAGAGGCTCAGGAAATCAAATCAAGATAAGAAGATCAAGCCATGCGAGAAGTCAAGTTACCGCGCGAAAACTACTTCTCGCGTGACAACATCAAGTCGCGCGAGAACTAGTGACTCGTGCGAGAACTCTTAGTTTAGTATAAATAGGAGTTTTGTAATGTAATTAGCAACCATTTTGTTCATTTCCTGATTTTGTACTTACTGTAATTTGTAATCAAATTAGAGATCGATACTACTCGAAGTTATTTACATCTTATGTTCATGTTCATCAATTGATTCAATCTTAACCGCAATGTTAATATTCCGTGTTTTCATTACGAGATCGATCTACATATTTATTGATCCTTACAACTCTACATTGATCTTGTTGTCTAGATTAGTGTTTCCAGCTGCCTTTAAAGTATGACAGGACATAGGATGTAGTATAAAATATATCAACCACTCATATCTTATGATAATCTTTGAGAGAAATATACAACATTCTTGAAAAACAATATACTATCTTGTTCTTTTGCTTGTTCTTTACTTGTGTTCTTTGTTTCATCATAAAGTCTGGTTCCCTATTTGATTTGTTAAGTATTCTAAGCACTCTCCATACATTATGAAACTGTTGCATTGACCACCCCTCAACGGTCCTGCAGATGTTCATTGGGATTGTCCCGATATAAGACATGTATAAATCTTATCCCTATTACGCTTGATAGTTCGATGTGGTTGTCGACATGGATTGGTTTTCCAAGAACCAAGCTGAATTTATGTAGCGTGAAAGGTTGTTCACATACTACTTCGTAGTTGTGAAGTCTTATCTTTTCAAAGCAAGAAGAGTGTTGTATTCTTAGGCACCATATCTTGTATGAACGCCTAGAAGTACTTACACAAGGGTCATACTACCATTTTAGCAACGATCACTAACAAAACAACTGAGGAAAAAAAAGATTAAAGAGATCCCTATCATTCTTTACCTTCCCAAGGTTTTCCCAGAAGATTTACCTAGTCTTCCCCATACAGACAGATCGAGTTGCAGATTAATTTGACACATGGAGTCGCATCTATTGCTAGAGCACCTTACAGATTAGTTCCAATTGAACTACTAGAACTATCGCCATAGAGAGCTCCAGTCCTGTATGAGTATTGATTACCATGATCTTATCAAAATGACAAATAAAAACTCTTATTCTCTTCCGCACATTGACGATTTGCTTCACTAGCTTTAAGGGTCGAGTTTATATCCCAAGACAGACTTGAGGTCGGAATATCATCATCTCAGGGTCTAAAAGGATGACATATCTAAGGCGGCATTCAGAACTTAGTATTGTCACCCTGAGTTTCATGGATCTCAAAAACCGAGTGCGTAAATCCCATCTGGACAAGTTTATCAAATTTTTGCCGATTACATTCTAACATATAAAAAGAACAAGGGGGAGCATTAGGAACATGATTTTAGAACTACTAAAACAATGATAACTATATGCTAGGTTTTTGAGGTGTGACTTCCAGATGAAGTTCAAATTTAGGTCATGTGGTCAACGACAACGGTTTTCAAAGATCACATAATCTCTTATGACATTAACTCATACAGGAACCACATAAGATTGGGGTGACAAGCGAGAGTTCACATTTCAGGTTATGAAACAAAAATTTTGTACTGTACTGATACTATCCCTACCGGAGGAAAATAGATGACTTCATGGTATATTGCAGTTCTTCCATCCAAGGTCTTGGTTGTGTGTTGACGCAATGCTAGAAGGCTATCAAATACGTTTCATGTCAGTTGAAAGTTCATAAGAAGAACTACATTACATATGACTCAAAGTTGAGAGTCATTGATTTACACATAATATATAGAGGTATTACTTGTACGGTACCAAATGCATCCTTACACCGATCACAAGAGCCTTTAGTATATCTTTGAACAGAAGGAGTTGAACATGACATATCATCATTGGGATGACATGTTGAACGACTATGACAATATGATGACGTACCATCCGGGTAAGGCTAATGTTGTAGCTGATGACTTAAGTCAAAAGTAAACATCTAAACCAAAGCGAGTGTGAGCATTAAAGCTTACCATTCACACTAGAGTACTTGATTCAATCCTTAGTGCTCAAATTGAGGATCTAAAGGTCGAGAATCCATAGGCAGAGTCCATGCGAGACATAGAAAAGCAAACAATGACAAAATCCAAAGGAATTTGTTATTTCATGTAACGAATATGGATTTTTCTGTACGTAAATTTATGAGAGCTAGTAATGGATGAAACTTATACGACTCGATATCCCATTCATTGAGGTTTAGGTAACATGTACAATGATTTGAATGTTCTTTATCGGTGGCAGAATGGGAAATGAGATATTACCATGCATGTAAGAAAGTGTTTAACATGTTCTATAGTTAAGGTGGAATATCAAGAACCATTTGGTTTATCCCAACAGCTACAAATTCTAGAATGGAAGTAGGAGTAGATCTCAATGGATTTCATTGTGAAGTTACCTCGAGCTCTCAGCGGATGTGATACCCTTTGGGTAATAAAAGAACGCTTGGCAAAATTGGCACACTTCCTGGATATTAGAGAGACTGATTGAATTGAGAAGTTAACTCACACCTATATAAGAGAAAGTCTCTTGGCACGAAGTCCCAATTTTTTATCATCTCTAATCGTGACACCCGAATCATTCCTTATTAATCATTTCTTATTTTGGAGGTCGTTGCAAGGGTCATTGGGAACATGGTTGGATAGGAGCACAGTGTATCATCCATAAACTGAAAGTCAAAATGAGCATACAACTCAGACTCTAAAAGACATGTTGTGAGCATGTGTTAATTATTTAAGTAGTAGCTTAGAAACCCACCCACCTTTGATTAAGATTTTCTACAATAATGGTACCATAAGACGATCAAGGCCACACTGTTTGAGACACTCTATAGAAGTAAGTCCGATCATGTATTTGTTTGGTAGAAATTGAAGAAAAGTCAACTTACTGATCCTGAGCTTGTGCACGAAACAACTAAGAAGAGCATACAAATTCGTAAGCGTAGGGTAGCAGCACGTGATTAACAAAGGATTTACAAGAGCTAACGCCAAAAACCAATTGAATATCAAATTGATGTCAAGGTACTTCTAAAAGTGTCACCTTGGAAAGGTGCAATTCATTTTGGGAAAACACGAGGAAAGTTAAATCCACTCTACATTATATCTTTTGAGATTGTTAAAAGGGTTGGCCTAGTATATTAACAATTCGATTTGCCTAGAGAACTTAGTGGAGTACATAACATGTTACACGTTTCAAACATGAAGAAATGTCTGTCTGATTAGACAATCGTCATTATGTAAAATGAGAAACAAATGGACGCACAACTATGATTCGTCGAGGAACTAGTTGAAATCAGGACTAAATGGTCAGAAACCCTCAAGCGTAACTGAAGCTCTATCATTAAAGTTAGTTTGAACTCTAAGTGTGGATAATAGTTTACCTGGGAACGTAAGAATCATATAAATGCCAAATATCCATAGTTATTCAAAGATGCATCGTTAAGTGCCAAAATTACTAGTTGAAAATTTTGGGGCCAAATTCATTCTACATGGGGATGATGTGGCAACCAAAAATTTTCGTCTGTCTTTTACCAGAGTTAGTTAAATTTCGGGATAATATTTCTTTCAACAAGGGGATGATGTGACACCTGACATTCTCAGGTCACTTTCTAATCAACACAAACATCATTTCCTAATCATACATTGATGCATTTAATGTAGTTTACTTTAATGTGTTATTTATTGCACAAACATTCACGAACCTTTCACGTAACTGTAATTCGAAGAATTGCCGAATCGCATAGGCATCTGTCTCCGGACGTTGGTGATTTGTCAAAATAGTTTTCAAGCAATTATAATTGGTATGAAATTATGTGCTTATGTGATTAAATTTTTAGCTTTGTTGAACAAATTAGGAATTCTCTTGCATTCACTTGTTTTTATGCATTTTTGGCGCTTAAAGCCTAAAAATTATTAAAATGACTTTGAAATAGAACAATAAATATTATTTCATTTTATTAATTCTTATTTGATATTATTTGAGTATTTTGTGGTTACGGTGTAGGAAAATTTCAAAAAATAAATATTATTTCATTTTATTACTGTTTATTTGATATTATCTGAGCATTTGTGGTTTCGGTGTAGCAAAAGTTCAATCGCATAGCGTTAAAACGATTTTATAAAAGATGGGAGACATTCTTATAAAAAAAAGTATAAAACCCATCCCCCTAACCATAATCACCATTTGGTCATCCCCTTCCCTTTCCCCTTTACTGTTTTCACAACAAATCACACACACACAAAGCGCAACTTCTGTGATCTTGTTCTTGCATATTGGTGGTGATTTCCATCGTTCTTCTTCAACGTGTACTAGGGATCATCATCTACGCATTTCAAGTAATGATTAGCATTTGGCTTTTACACTTCATGTTTTTCCTACGCATCTAAGGTGAGTCTTCACAGCCCCACTTTTACTTACTTTCCATTATGAGTGAGAAGCATGCATACTATTTCTATCCATTTGGTTTTTGTATTATTGGTATATTGCCTGTTACTGTAGTTCAAAAATTAACATGCAATTCCATACACACTAGAACCATTAATACTGAACTAATGATGTATTTTGAGTAGTACTATTGGGTTTGACGAACCCCACCTGCATTATTCGTGCTAACTTGACTGGAGGTCGAACGGGTGTTTAATTGACCTATTGTTTGACCCTGAAAGGATCATACTTGCCAACTTAAGAGGTGGTTGGAGGTTTTTCTGGTTGGAAAACATCACAAAAGAAGACTTATTTACAGAAGAACAAAAGACAAGAAAAAGCTAAGTGTGAAGTACCCGCATTTGTTAATGCGGATGACTTGTGAACAAATGCTGACAAGTGTTTGTTCACCCGCATTAACAAATACGGATGAAGACAAAAGGAAATGCTGAACAAGACTTGTTCACCCATATTAGTTTATGCGGATGAATAAATGATGAAATGCTGACAAGACTTGTTCACCCGCATGAACTAATGCAGATGAACTAAGTTAATGCTGATTCAAGACCACAAATGCTGATGAAGACATGTTCATCCGCATGAACTAATGTGGATGAACAAGTTACAAATGTTTATATTTATTTTGTACTTAGACTAGATTCTCATGTATAAGTCAGGGGTAGTTTAGTCTTTTGTACAGGCAATGTGTATGCCTATAAATAGGGTTTCATACCCTAACTTTGTAAGGTTTTTGACTTCAATAGTTATAACATCAATATTATACATCTTTGACTTCTGTGTTCATGTGCTTCATTTACTCAAACATTTATTTCAGTTTCAACTATTCTGTAATATAGTAATTTCGTGACTATATTACTGACTTAGTCTATATATTCAATCCTAGGTTGAGTCACATCAACCGAGAATATCATTCTCAAACCCAATCAATTGGTATCAGAGCCTCGGCTCTTGAATTCATCACAGAATCATCTCAGATTGTGTGTGAAAATCGATTGAACTGTAGACTGAGTTGTTTTAGCAGCAAGATCTATACTTTTGATAAACATACACACTGAAATCGAACACCAAGAAGTGGTAACAATACAGATCTGTTGTTGACGTACCTTCCCTCACACAAACAACAAAATCTTAGAACTCCTTTGTGCTAACAGATCTGAACTTAACAGATCTGGTAAAGACTGTGAACAGAAAATTCAAAGAACAACTCACTGCTTGAACTTTAAAATCAAATTAAAACCTTACACAACCAAGTTAAAATCAGTTTATCTAACATGGATTCTCACAATCTTTTTAAAATTGGGCATGCTTCTAAACCTCCTCTGCTTAAACACAAATCTGAGTTTAAGCAGTGGAAAATTAGTTTCAGAAACTGCATTACAGGTGTAGATCCTGACTACTGGATATCTATTTGCAAAGGTCCCTACATTCTACTGTCTCTAAATGCTGATCAAGCTGCTCAGTACAAAACTGCAAGAATTCCCATTGAGGATCACAGTTTAAATCTTGATGAATAAGAATATAAGAAAATCAAGATTGATCTTAGAGCTTATTCCATCCTTACACAAGCACTAAAAATGGATGTTCTGAAAAGATTAGAAAAATATGGAACTGCTAAAGGGGTTTGGGATGCTCTACAGATCATGTGTGAAGGAAGTAGTGAAGTGACTGAAATTAATAAGGATAAGCTGATAAACCAATATGAAACATTTCATCATACCAAAGGAGAGTCAATTTCAAGACAACTTCATAGATTTGTTCAACTTGTAAATGATCTTGAAATCATGGGGGTCAATTACAAAGAAAAGGAAATGAACAAGAAAATGCTGCACAGTTTACCAGAAAGCTGGAAACAAAATGTCACTATGTTAAAGAATACCCTTAATTTGGAGAGTACAAGCTTGGATATCATGATTGCAAAAATTGAGGCTCTGGAGCTGGATGAAAGGAGTAGAAATCTCAGTGGACCACAAGTCATTAAGGCTTACAAGTTTCCATCAGAAACTCATTCTGTTGAGAATGCATTTTTGATTGAAGAAGATGACTTTCTTTCATTTGGTGACCAGTCAAAGACAACTGGATTCTGTGCTGCTCAACAATATAAACCCTCATCTTCTGCTCAGCCCACAGCAACACCCTGCAATATACCCAATGATCAAAGATCTGAAGAACAGAAGGCTACTTACAATGCCTTTGTTGCTAGCTTTGAAGCCTATCTTGGGGGGAGACTCATATCAGCACACTTGATTCAAGAGGATCTGGAAGAGATGGATCCTGATGATGTTGAAGAAATAGATTTACAATGGCAGATGGCCATGATTGCCATGAGAGCAAAGAAGTTCTTTCGTAAAGGGAAGAAACTGAGTCTTGATGAGAATACCAAGCTAGGGTATGACAAATCCAAGGTTAAGTGCTTTAACTGTGGAATGACAGGTCATTTCTCTCGGGAATGTAATTCTCCCAGGAGAAGCAACACCAACTTTCAAAGACCCAAACATGGCCAGCATTCATCTCAACATAATACCAACTTTCAATCAAGCAACTCTCATCTACACCAACAGCAGAATCAGCAACAACCAATTCAACAAAGACAACCTCTGCTGACTCATCAATCTCAAGGAAATAATCAACAAACTTCTAATGCACTTGTCATCAGACAAGATGGAGTTTGTGATTGGAGCTTGTATTCTGAGGAAGTCCAACCACAGTTTCAGAATCATGCACTTATGGCACATATCAATGATGGCCCAACTCCAATGCCATCTGAGGTAAAATCTAATTTATGTCCTGAAAAATGTGTTCTAGAAGTATAGGGGTACATGAAACACAATCACAAATTGGCTAATAAAATAAGAGAAGAAAAGGTGAAATCAGAGATGTTAAAACAAGAAATGAGAATTTATGAAGTTAAAATCAAATCTCTATTATCTGACATGGAAACACTCCATGGTGAAAAGTACACACTTATGGCTGAAAATGAGAGGTTAACTGAATTGTTGACCAAATCAAAAGCTGAGCAATCAGCTACTAAAGTGAAACTTAAAAAGTTTCAGCTCTCATCTGTCAAGCTACAAGAGTTACTTGTGTCTCAAAAGGGGGCTAAAGATATGACTGGAATAGGATACAAAACTTTTCCTCCTCCATATAATGATAACTACACTGTTATGCCTGAGTCACTTACTCAATCAGATACAAAAGAATCTAAAATTATTGAAACCAAAGCAATGATTTCTCAAACAACAAATCCTCAAAACAAGCCGGGTATTTACATTGAAACTGATGAGGATAAAATCAGATTGGGACATCCTATCAAAATCAAAGAGTGCTCAGACAAACCTGTGGCTATCAATAAACCAAAGAGCCCAGTCAAATCAGTTGTGCCTTTTATAAAACCTGTTCCATAAAATCTTAACGTGACTCACACTGCTGAATGCTCAGTGAAACCATCTGCTAAAAGCAGATCTGATTAGGAGATCATATCTCCAAAAAATTCAAGCAAAACAGATAAGGTTTCATTGAAATTCAAGGATAAAACCAAAGTTCCCTTAGTCACCAAAGGGAAAACCACTTTTGTACAAAAATCTAAAGTGAAATCTGATTCACCATCTTCATCAAATATCAGACGAGGAATTGGGTTTGATATTTTCAACAAAGAACATGTAGAACAATTCGATAGGGAAATAAGGCAATACAGAAAGAAGCAGCATCAGTCCACAAAAGCAAAGCAAGTCAGAATTGTGAAACAATCTGTTGGCACCCCAAAGACTGATATGACTTTTCCATCAAGATTAAAGGACAATCAAATGTATTGTGAATTTTGTGATATGACCAATCACAATACAGATGAGTGCTACTTCACTAAGTACTGCTCTATCTGTGACATGAACAATCACTCAACGAAAAACTATCATTTTAACAAATATTGTTCATTATGTGATATGACCAATCACAATATAATTGATTGCTACTTTAATAAAAAAGGATTGAAAATTTCACAAACAGTTCCAACTGACAAGGTCAGACACAAAAGTCTAACAAACCTGAACAAATCACTGAATTCTCATCAAAAATATAAAATTAAAGTGATTACTGACAAGCAAACATCTATTCAACCTTTACACAAAAATCAAAAGGAAAGGTTTGTAAACTCTTCTAACACATCAGATGAAATTGATGACATCAAACTTCAAAGAAGTAATAAAAAAGTGCTGAAATCATCTTCCTCTAAAACTCAAACAAGAGGAAAATATCAAGAGGTAACAGTGATTGATGCAAAAGGAAAACCCAAGACCATTATGGCTTGGGCTCCTCGTTCTAACTAGTTCTTTTTGTTCTTGTAGGGTCATTCATACAGGTCCAATAGCTTATGGTAAGTGGATAGTGGATGCTCCCGACACATGACTGGAGACAGTTCCCTCCTTCATGACTTCAAGCATATTCAAGAAACTACTGTAGCATTTGGAGGAGATTCACAAGGTGGTAGAATTACAGGAGAAGGTTCTATGACAAATGGACTGCTGAGCTTTGATAAAGTGAACTACTGCGAGCAACTGAACTTCAATCTACTCAGCGTGTTGCAAATCTGTGACAAGAAATATTCCACTCACTTCACAAACTCTCATTGCTACATTCTGAAACCAGGATTTTACATTCCTGAAGAATGGGTTGTCTTGAAGACACCGATGAAGAATAACACCTATGTCTTGAACCTTAATTCTGCTCATCCGTCTGAAGAGACATGTCTTTTGTCTAAAGCATCTTTTGATGAGTCACAACTTTGGCATAGACGTTTAGGTCACACGAACTTTAAAAACATGAACAAATTGGTCAAAGGAAACCATGTAATTGGTTTACCTCAAAAAGAATTTCATTTTGTTGATCACTGTACTGCATGTCTTAAAGGAAAACAACATAAATCCTCGCATAAGCCAAAGCTTGTGAACACAAACAATTCTCCTTTGAAGTTACTTCATATGGATCTCTTCGGTCCAACTCATGTCATGAGTATTGGAAAGAAGCACTATTGTTTGGTGATCATGGATGACTTTTCACGATTTACATGGGTCTTCTTTCTACTTCATAAAAATGAGGCGTCCCAAATAATGAAAGATTTTATCACAAAAATAGAAAATCCACTTGATTTAAAAGTGAAATCAATCAGAAGTGATAACGGGAAAAATTTAAAAATGAGGATCTTAGTTCATTTTACACACACAAAGGCATTGTTCATCAATTCAGTGCAGCTCGGACTCCTCAACAAAATGGAGTGGCTGAAAGGAGGAATAGAACTCTAATTGAAGCCGCACGAACTATGCTGGGAGATGCCAAACTGCCCATTACATTTTGGGCAGAAGCTGTCAACACTTCATGTTTTGTGCAAAATCGAACTCTGATTATTAAAGAAAACAATAAAACTCCTTATGAACTTCTTTTTCACAAAAAACCATTTATTGGATTTTTGAAGTCATTTGGATGTCCAGTTACAATATTGAACACGAGAGACCATTTAGAAAAGTTTGCTCCTAAGTCTGACGAGGGATTCTTTGTGGGATATTCCTTTGTTTCAAAGGCTTTTAAGGTGTTTAATCCTAGATTAAACATCATTGATGAATCAACAAACATTCAATTCAATGAGCACTCTTTTCCCAAATCATCAAACGGTCCTGATTGGTTGTTTGATATTGACTCGTTTACAAGATCTTTTGATCAGTTTAACTTGTCAAATGCAGGATCCTCAGGCTCAGTGGATAGAAGGACTGATTTTCCTATGATTCCACCTTCTTCTGTTGATCAAGCTAATGAGGAAGTGCCACTACAAGCTGATCCTGTGAGACCAGTTATTCAACATCAAAGTATTTCAACTGAGGCTGATCATAGCTCAATGCCTTCTCCTTCTGCTGAACCATCAACTGAAGTGAGAAACCCTAAACCAGCATATGCTCTAGTTGAAAACAATAGAAATTCAAATGATGAAAGTATCCATAGTGTTGCTGAAGCTGAAGATGCTAAACCTTCTGATTCCTTTTATCATTCTCCCACATCACCTCCATAAGATGCCTCTTACCAAGATGATCTGAATGTCTCCAATCTTGATGTGTCCATTGCTGATGATTTGATTCCAATTACCAGGACACACAAGAATCATCCAGTGTCCAACATTATTGGTGATTTAGACGAGCGGGTGACAGAAATCAAGTCAAGTATTGCAAACATCTATTTGTTTTCTTATTTACTGTGTCAAACTGTACCCAAAAACATTAAAGAGGCTCTTCAAGACAATAGCTGGATTGAGGCAATGCAGGAAGAATTGCTACAATTCAAGAAACAAGAAGTATGATAACTGGTGGATCTTCCTAAAGGTTAAAACCTATCGGCACTAGATGGCTATACAGAAACAAGACTGATGATAGAGGGATTGTCATCAGAAACAAAGCAAGGTTGGTAGCACAGGGCTATACACAAGAAGAAGGAATAGATTATGACGAGGTGTTTGCTCCTGTTGCCAGATTAGAAGCCATACGACTCTTTCTTACGTACTCTGCATCCATGAAATTCACAGTTTATTAAATGGATGTAAAGTGTGCATTTTGGTATGGAAAGATCTCTGAAGAAGTCTACGTGAGTCAACCACCAGGCTTTGAGGATCCTGATTTCCCTCACAGGGTATACAAGGCTTGACAAAGCTTTGTATGGCTTACATCAAGCCCCTCGGAAATGGTATGAGACTCTGTCATCCTTTCTTCTTAACCATGGTTATGAAAGAGGAAAGATTGATCAGACTTTGTTCAGAAAGAGAAAAGGGAATGAGATGCTGCTTGTCCAGATTTATGTGGATGATATCATCTTTGGCTCCACCAACAAACAACTCTACAAAGACTTTAAAGATCTTATGCATTCAAAATTTCAGATGAGTGCTATAGGAGAACTCACATTCTTCCTAGGTCTTCAAGTACAACAAACATCCAGTGGAATCTTCATCAACCAGTCAAAATATGTGGAATCCATGTTGAAGAAGTTTCACTTTGCAGACTGTCAGTCCATCAGAACACCTGTTGATACAAAAGTGAAGATTGGTCCAGACACAGATGGCAAATCCATGGATCAAACTCTTTATCGATCCATGATTGGTTCACTCGTGTATTTAACAGCCAGTAGACCTGACGTTATGTTTGGTGTTTGTATTTGTGCCAGATATCAGGCAGAACCTATGGAATCTCACGTGAATGCAGTCAAGAGGATATTCAGATATCTTAAGGGCAAACCTGCTCTTGGATTATGGTATCCTAAGGAAGGAGACTTCAATCTTTATGCATACACGGATAGTGACTTCGGGGGATGCAATTTCAACAGAAAGTCCATAGCTGGCGGTTGTCAATTTCTTGGTCCCAGACTGGTGTCATGGCAGTGCAAGAAACAGACCAATGTTTCTGTATCGACAGCTGAAGCTGAATACATTGCAGCATCAGCTTGCTGTTCTCAAGTTCTCTGGATTCAAAACCAGATGGTTGATTATGGTTATAATTTCTTGCAAACACCAATCCATATTGACAACACTGCTGCAGTGTTCATAACAAACAATCCCGTTCAGCACTCAAAAACAAAATATATTGAAATTAGATATTTCTTTTTGAGAGACTATGCTGAAAAAGGTTTAATCAAGCTGATTCAGGTTAACACAGACAATCAGCTAGCTGATTTGTTTACTAAAGCATTTGACCCAAGTCGGTTTGAATTCTTAGTCCAATCAATCGGCATGATTAACCTTGAGTAAAAATAAAAATTTACAAAAACATCAAAAAATTCACAACATTACAAAAAGAAATCAATTTTTGTTGAAGTTCTTGATTTGTAATTCTTAGGAAATGATATAATTACAGTCGTTATATCATTCACTATGCTTAATTCAATATCTTGAAAGACTGACATGACTTACCTGATATGTGGGTAGGCTAAACTTGGAACAGAAGATAAATGGTGTGATAAACTAAAGATCACATTCAACTGTGAATGCATCATCTTAGAGCATGTAAGTATCTAACCTATCCAAGTGTATGTATGGGTAGCAACCTAAACACATCAGGTCATGATACTTTATGAATCTCACTCACACACATCAGTTTCTCCTTTGTTTTGGTGAGCAAAGACCTGGGGAAACAAGCACATAGTGCATATGTTATGATCCAAAAAGAGTCCCAATGAGGAACACATCCAATCTGGGTGACAAATAAAACAAAAATATTACATTCCAAGTGAATGAACAAAAAGAATCCCAAAGTGGATAACCTTCCAAAGTGAAGAGCAAAAAGAATCCCAATATGGATCATACAAAAATAAGGATCAGGTAAAAGAATCCCAATGTGGATCCCTCTTACCAAAATAAATGAAATTTCATAATTTAAATGACCAGGTATTGAAAATTGTGAGAAAGTTCTACCATACAGTACATGAGGATAGTTGATCTTGCTATGCTTATGGGTGTGAGGTTCATGTTAAATGTTTAAATCAATCAAAACATGATAATAATCACATGCATTACAATATTGACCAAGAATGAGTTTAAGAGGACAAACATACATTCGATCAATAAGTTCATGACAACTTGCACTTATGAAAGATAAGATTGATATGATCCCAAAATTTCAAACAATAGTACAAAATTTCTACATTTACAGATAAGCAAAGCAAACAAAAAGTCAGAAATATTTTCCTTAAATTTTATAAATTTGTTTAAAGTTTTTATCCTATATGCATATAAACTTTAGGGGAGTAGTAAAATTTTAAAAGGAAATATTTACAAAAACAAGAAATTTGCAAATGTAAAATAGGCAACATTGTTTAAAATCAAAATGGATAGTGTGTGTATGGAAATTATACCATAAACTGCTTCAGAAGATGCATAAGGCCCAAAATCAGTCAAACTGGGAATCATGTATCATATCAAGGATACAAGTCAATCCAAGCAAGAATTGACAATCTCAGAATCTGCTAAATCTTCATAAAGCACCAATGATGCAGACTTATCTTCATAAAATCATAAACAACTTTTCAAAACAGTCAGAATCATCTACTGCAACTGCATTAATTTTTGACAAGTTCAAAAATTAATGCGGGTAAGAGCATTGGTTAATGCGGGTGAAGGTAACCCTGTCATTTAGCCAATGCGGGTAACTGTTTTTGTACAAGTGAAACTAATGCGGACAACAAAGTGTTCTTCTGCATTTGCTACAATAAATGCAGACAAGTCATTTGTTCTCCCGCATTTGCTACAGTAAATGCTGAGACCAACATTTGCTACAATAAATGCTGATTAGTTAACTTTGTCACCCGCATTTGCTACAGTAAATACGGATAGGTAAATTAGCTCTTCCACATTTGTTACAGTAAATGGACATTTAATCTGTTCATCAGCATTTGCTACAGTATAGAACTTTTAGCACTTGTAAAATTTTGTTAAAATTATGAGATGTACTATAAATACTCATTTAATGTGAGTCATTTATTACTTTTCAAATTTTGAGTGAACTTTTTATAATGAGACGAGTGCCATATACTTTTTCTTCAAAATTCAAAATTTAAATCTTCTCAATCAAAGATCACTGTGTTCAATACTTACATCAAAACATCTCAAAGTGTCTATTGAATCAAAGTGTTGACAAACATAAGGTGATTATCAGAATCTAAAAAACCTTCGACAGTCGAACAAAATGCTGAGTCGTGAAACCCTAATTTTAAGAAATTCTTAAAATACACTCAAGAACAATGGATTTACATGAAAGACAGAGTTCATTAAAACCAATGTTAGTGTAAATAACAAGGATTTACTTTGGTTCATAGTATAACTCAGACATCGATGAACAGGGGAGACAATTTGATGACAATGTTGGAACCTAATCAACTGTTTGGAATGTAAAACTTTTGAAACACAATCAACATCATTTCAACTCATACAGAAAAGAAAAAATTTTGAGTTGTTCATCATTTAAAATCAAGATTAGGTCAAACCACCTAATGTAACAGTAACATGCAAACACTAAATTTTGACCTGAAAAGTCGAAATTTGACAAATCAAACATCATTCATATTCATTTGAGATAAAATTGTCAAAATGTTCACTAATTCATTCATATCTTTTGCAGATTCATTATGGCAAATCTGACTTGGAGTAAACTCCATAATGTCAGTGGCTTTTTAATCCTGATGCCCCAGAAGCAGAAGGACTAAGGGATATGATTAGATTCATTGCTGCTACAAGAGTAGCTCATTCTATCACTGTCAGACCAGTCATATATGAGAACTACATAAGATCATTCTGGGGAAATGCTGAAGTACTAGAGGTTGATGGCACAAAAGTTATTTCAGGATGAATCACTGATGATCACACTTTGGTTATTTCAGAACAAACTGTGAGACAGTGTTTACAGTTTGGTGATGATGCCAACTCCCCTAGAGAGTTTGATGATGATGACATTATGACATTCTTTGCCAATATTGGATATGAAGGAGGGTTTGAAGCAAAAAAAATAGTCAAAGGACTGATTGACTTACAATGGAGATTTCTGATACACTATGTCCAACACTGTCTATCCAAAAGAAAGACTGGTTGGAATGACATTCCATTGACAACATCATCTCTTATATATGCACTGTGCTTAAACAGACATTCAACATGTCAGCCTATGTATTCAATGGTCTTGTTGCCAACATTCAAGAGGGAAGAAGGCACATGTTTCTCATGTATCCAAGATTTATCTAGTGCTTCATCAATGAAGCTTTCCCCAACATTGCACTAGAAGGTCCTATTCTGGATGTTTCTCACTATAATGCCAAGTCTTACAAGTATATCAAGAAAAGGGATCCAAGGAACTTTTATAGTGGTGCTTTCTTTCCACTACTACCATGGATGCAACAATTGATTAATCAACAAGAAGATGTTCCTGTGGTTAAGGAACAGGCTCAAGAAGAAGTTCATGTTATTGAGGAACAAGCACCAGAGAATGTTCCTATTGAGGAACCTATTCAAGAAGAGGCTGCTATTTTTGTACCAAAAAGAGATGAGCAACATGATGTTCCTATTGTTGTGGAACAAATTCAAGAAGATGTTCATGAACAAATACAAGAAACAGTTGAAGAATAGTCTGCTGCTCTAAATCAACAAACTGTTGATGAGCGTGCAGAATTGAATGAAGAAACACTGAGGCCAATGTCACCACATGTTGATGTAGGTGGTGATCTTCACATTGAGCCTTTAATACATGATGCTGAGATTCATTCCCCTTTTAGGGTTGATCCAATTGTGTCACCTCCATTTTCTCCCATTCACATTCATGAAGAATCCTCCAACAGCTCCTCACATGAAGCTACTGCTGCCTCTGGTGGATCTGGTGAATCTACCAGTTCATCAGATTCTCCTGAATCATCTAGTGATGAGGAGGATTAGCAACAATTTGCACCACTTCTTGAGAGACAAATGATCTCAGAGGAGGGTCCCTCAGAAAGTTTTGCTGAATCTGAGATAAACAGACCAGATGAGAAAGACAGGATGATATCTGATCTGATACATACAGTTTCTAAAATGGAAAAGACACTGGATAGAAGGGCAGGAATCATCAATGATAGGATTCAGGAACTTAATGAAAAGGAGAAAGAATTGAATGAATTAAAAGCCAAGTATGAAGCTGATATGAAAGAAAAGGATGATGAGATCAAAAAGCTCAAGCTTCATTAGAGATGGCTAGAGAAGAAATCAGTGGTCATGTGGACACTATAGCTATTCAAACTCTGGCTATGGAAGATCAAGAACACCTATTGGAGATGCAAACAGAAATCATTGTTGATTTGAAGAAACAAAATGATGTTTTGAATAAAAGAATTGCTGAATTGGAACTGATTGCTTAATTAAAAGCTGAAGTTGGAAGAGAAGCAACAGACTATGAAGCTGAAGAAACAAAAAAGGCAGTACCTTCACATCAAGAAGAAGCAAGTGGTGTTAAGGATGATGATAGCTGGGTTATGGTAGTACATTCTGATCCGTCTACTGAAGATGAGGCTATGATGAAAGATCTTATAGATGACATGGACAGATTCTCATCAAGTGAATTCATTATAGATGAGGAATTCTGGGATTACATCAAAAACACTAAATCCCCTTCTGAGTCTATAGTTGTAATTCCACCACAACCTGTCCCAATAGAAGAAGAACTCAGGATGCAACTTGTTCTTGTTATTAATTTAAGTATTGAACAACAAAATTTGATAAAAAACCTTTGTGAAGAGTTCAAGGAAAAAGAAACAGTTGAAAAAAAAACAGAACAGAAGCTGAAAAATAGGAAATCACTACTGAAATAGAGGCTGTTGAGGAAAAACAATAGGCCAAAGCTAATGTAGCATCCACATCAAGACCTAGAGTGATTACATACAAGAGAAAAAGAAAGTACTTGACTAAAAAAGCAAAGGGAAAACTTCCTATGGTTGAGGAAGAACAACCAAAGAAGAAGGTTAAAGATGATCCTAGGAGTCTAGCAGTAATTGCTGAATTCTTAGATGAACATGAACAAGCAGAGAAAGAGTTACAACAAACTCTTGAAGTGAAAATGTTGGAAGAAGGAGAGATTGAGGATGAACAAACTGAAAAACCCTCTGCTATTGACAGTCCTACTATTATTGAACCATCTATGGAGAGTATGGTAGAGAAGGCTAAGACTAATGTTCTTATGATACTTGCCATGTTCCTGATCAACCATGGATATGATGCTGATGTTGTGTTTAGCATGACTTATGAAGGGATTGTTGAGGAGGTGAAAAGGATGGAAAATTTGTTGGACCCATCCTTTGTCACAGAATATGAGAAGGAGAAAGAGACTGTCAAGCCAACAACTAGTATCACAAAGCCTACAAAGAAGGATGACAC
The DNA here is from genome assembly GCA_025506505.1 of Flaveria sonorensis. Classification (NCBI taxonomy): domain Eukaryota; kingdom Viridiplantae; phylum Streptophyta; class Magnoliopsida; order Asterales; family Asteraceae; genus Flaveria; species Flaveria sonorensis. The sequence continues at coordinate 27,476,600 of CM046439.1, read as the reverse complement.
CCAAACAGCATATCCTAATCCCTATAGTATGACAGATAGGGAGATGAAGATTATCTTTCTAAATAGGGATTTACAAAAAGAAAGCTTGGGAACATGAAAACCAATTCACTAAGGGCTGCTATGTTGAAAATGATTAATGAGAAAAGAGATAGGCTGAAATCTCTTGAAGAAGAAGTGATTGGGAAGAAGCCTAGAACAAGAACATCTGCACAAGATGTACAATTAACAACAAAAGACAAAGATGTTTTGGCCCCTATTCTACATAAAAATCCAGAGTGGTTCATTGAACCTTCACAACTGAAACTTCAAGAAGGTTTGACCACTGCTGAGATGATTAGAGGGGTATCTACTCCCAAAGGCAAAACAGATGTCAAAATTATTGCCTGGAAGTACCATAGCAGTTGGAACATGTTCATGGTGAAGAGAATCTCAGGCCTGGTGTAGTTCTTTACTGAATATACAGCCTTTGTTAACGCTATGAAGGTCCATGATTTAAAAGAGTTGGCTGATCTGGACCTAATCAATCATGATGGGATGTATAGGGGTTATGAGTTTGTGGATATACTAAAGATGTTTAAGAGAACTAATAACTTCAAATCTTTAAAAGCCATCTGTACTAGAAAAGACAAAACATTCAGGAATCCCTTTGAACAGAGAAGAAAAAGAGAGGCTGAAGAGGTGGTATTCTCAGAGCTGCATGTGAAACCAACAGAAACATTAAAAAGAAAATTGATTGCTGGAACATGCAAGACCAAACCAATTTCCAATGTGTTTTATGATGAGGAAACCTATGAATTGGTTATTGAGAGGAAATAGGGAGGAAAAGAAGCTCCTGAGATCAGAATCTTTAGTGGTTATGTAGTGAGATTGCTGGATGAATCTTATGTGCATTACATCTAAACAAGACACTTTAGACCCCTCAACAACAAAGCTGTTGAAGATGATTTGGAGTTTATGCTAAAATGTATCAAGATCTTGAAGATGGCCTTTGACAGAATAATCAAGAAAAGAGAACAGAGAAAGAAGAGGAATCTGCCAATACAATTAGGAAACATAGTGAAGCTGGAAGTTGATGCTGATGGCTCTCACCTGATTCATAAAGATAGGCTTTCCTCAATTTCAGTTTGGGAACCCATCTCCTTGAAAGAAATGCCCATTGATGCAATTTTCACCATGAGTGAGATGAAGATACATGTATTAAGCAGAGATAAAATGAAAGAAGCAAGATATTTTTCAAACATGATCAAGGAAATTTCTAAATCCTTCTATGGCAGAACCTGTAGTACTTGATGAAGCTGCAACAACAATCTCTCCAACAACAGTCCAATAGAAGACATCACATCAAGACTGTAACACCCCGAAATTTTATTTAAAAGAAAACAAAAAGGAAGTAAATAGAAAGAAAAGTAAATGGGCATAAGATGAGGGGTGCAAGGTGTAAAAGTGCCAAAACTCCTTTATTTTACTAATATAAGAGGTATGGCCGCCCATAAAGCTGGGATTTGCTTTCCTGCTCTCGACCAGAAGAAGACAAAGAAGAAGAAGAAAGAAATATCGGGTTTTGGAGAAGAAGAAGGAAAGAGAAAGCTGAAAAGAGGTTGTGTTTGGGATTTTTGAAGCTGCTGTTGCAAGTGGGTTTTGAGTTGGAGGTGCTTTGTTTGAAGAGCTGCTTCAAGGTGAGTTTCTAGATCCCCTTTTTACTGGTTTTCTAAGTGTTTGGGGCTGTTATGCATACCGGGCAGAAGGTTTCTAAACCAAACCATGAGTTTCAGCATGATGTTCGATTGTGTTCTTTTGATGTATGTTTTTAGATGTTTTCCTAAGATGTGTATGATGTTTAGGTTGTTATAAGTATGTAGTATGATAGATCTATGCCAAGGGTGTGTTAGGATGATGATTGGGAGCTGGAAATAGCATCAGTTACGTTGCAGGTTAATCTGTTCATCCGCATTTGCTGAACATTCAGCAGCTGTCTTTTGTTCATCCGCATTTGCTGAACATTCGGCAACTGTCTTTTGTTCATCCGCATTTGCTACAGTTCCCTGCGCATTTGCTTTAGTCATCCGCATTTGGTTCATGCTCATTTCTGTGGGACACTTGGAATATTTTCTGAAGTGTTCATCCGCATTTGTTGTATGTTCATCCGCATTTGTTTCATCCGCATTTCTTTGGACACTTGGAATGTTTTATTAAGACTTCATCCGCATTGTCCATCCGTATTTAAGTACTTTGTTCATGCACATTGTTGTTTGTTCATCCGCATTTGTAGATGCTTATGCGCCTAAGTGTTCTTCCGCATTTCTTTTATTAATGCGCATTCGCTACAGTGTTCATGCGCATTTCTTTGGGGACTTAGGTTTCTTTTCTGGAATCTTGGGAAGTAGAACTTAGTGCTAAGAAATGATGTCTCGGGGCTGCTTGTGCTTGTTTGGTGTGATTGTTGTGGTTGTATGTATGTGTTATCTTTCTTCGTTAAACGGTTTTCAAAACGTATGTATTATGTTATAATACCTGTTGTGTATTATGTTGTGACTCTACGTGGTATGATGTATAATTATGTACGTAAAGTATTATGTAACGAAGTGAAAGATAACGTTAATGAAAAGTGAAAAGTAAATGAATAAATGAAAGGCTTGTAAGCAGATGAAGAGAGGTGCACAACCGTTAGGTTGGTAGCTCAACTGTGTGCGGTTTAGCTAACCCGAAGGATGCACACAGGGAGTCTATCCTTGAGATAGGCTCGAAGGGAGTCTTTATGGCTCGAAGGGAGTCTTTGTGACTCAAAAGGAGTCTTTGTGACTCAAAGGAGCCTTATGGCTCGAAAGGAGTTCAATCCTTGAGATTGACTCGAAGGGGATCCTTGTCGCATACCCTGGTCTGTCTTCGGTAGGAGACGGGAGTATTGCATGTGACGGGATCCATATGAAGGTATATGATAATAATGAATGAAAGAAGGAATGAATGAACCAGGATGAAGATAATAATTATTATCTATTTGTACGTATGATGTATGATCGCTTATGAAAGAAAAGCACGGTTTTGAATGAAAGAAAAGTATTTTACTTATAAAACTAGAACTCACTCAGCGTCGCTGACTTTTTGTATGCATGATAGTTGGCAGGTATATTGTTGATGCTGAGGAGTTGCAGGCATGGATGCATACGCTACTAGGAGTGTTTTGAAGGCTGGCATCCACGTTTTGGAAATGTTATTGTATTTTGAAATGTAAATGATTTATGTAATGAGATAACATGTTCGAATTATAAATGAAAGTTATTAATTTCCGCTGCAAAGAAATGAGTATTTTAAATGTTTTATGCGATGACGGTCCAGTTGGTAAGTGTTCCGGAAACGGGGCCTTACAAGTTGGTATCAGAGCTAAAGTTTAAGTGAATTGGGTAAATATTTTCAAAAAGAACCTAATCTTAAACTGAGAATGGGATGAAAGGAAAGGGAAGCCAGTCCTAGTAGCTACATGCCTGCACGTAAAAGTTTTATGTAAAAGTTTTTAGGTAAAGGTTTTATGTAAGCTTTTTGTGAGTTAATGTTAACCGGTATTATGTGCGCATGTTATGTGGCTTGTGTGCATTTGTGTGGATTTAGATACTGATGTAGTCAGGATAGGGAATGCTTGGGGGATGAAGAGTAAAGTAAGTAGCTAATCACAACGAGCCACTGTAATTAGGAACTTACTATACTTGACATTAACTGAGCCATTACCTTGATTGACCGTGTTGGTGTTTGAATCTTGTAGTGTTCATAGATGGCTGGTGGTAGATCTTCTAAGGCTTCCCGAGGTGGAGTGCGTGGTGGACGTGGTGCTGGAACACGTGCCACAAGGAGAGGAGTTAGGGATACAGAGACGACTCCTATAGGTCCCAAGGTTCATCAGCACGAGGGCGTTGATAAGAGCGCAAATTTGAGGGCCTCAGTGAAAGAAGCGGTGGTTGAGGAGGTTCATCAGGTCATGCAGACAATCTTACCATCTGTAGTGACCGAAGTTATTCATGCTATGAGGGATGACGAGCAGAAGGAGAAGGAGGAGAATAGGAGAACCGCCCAGCGAGGGGGTGAAGCTGGAGGTTCTGGGAATATGGAGCAACCCGATACGGATATGGTTGTCTCCGATGATGATGAGTAGGCAGTGCCGGGAACTGCTAGGGGATGCAGTTATGGGACATTCCAAAGATGCAGGCCCCCGACGTTTAATGGAAACGGAAGTGCTGCGACTGCTCAGCGTTGGGTGAGAGAAATGGAGGCGGTGCTTGACATCAGCGAGTGCCGTGAGGATCAAAAGGTGAAGTTTGCTACCCACTCTTTTGTGGATTCAGCCTTATGCTGGTGGGACAATATTTTCCAGGCTGAGGGTACCAGGGCTGTCGGGAGGATGAGGTGGAAGGAACTGAAGAGGTTGGTGATTGAGGAGTTTTGTCCTCATAGGGAGCTGGACAAAGTCGAGAAGGAGTTCCTGCAGCTGGAAGCAGGAACGATGGCTCACCAACAGTACACCACGAAGTTCAATGAGATGGCAAGGCTGGTGCCAGATCAGGTGATGCCTGTGTCATGAAAGATCAAAAGGTATATTCAAGGTCTGCCAACAGATATCCGCAGACATCTGATCGCTGCCCGACCAGGCACGTTTAGGTCAGTGGTCGATCAAGCGGGGAGGTTGTACGACGAGTGAGAGGCGATGGCAAAAATGGATGAAGAGGAGGAGCGGGGCTATGTTAGGAGTGGGAACAAAAGGCGGGATAATGATGATGGTGGATTTGAGGCTAGTGGTAAGAAGGTAAGGATGGATGACCCAAGGATGTTAACAAGGGAAGCGAGGGCATGCAAGAAATGTAGGAAGGAGCATGCAGGAGAATGCAAGCGGGGATCGAATCTCTGTTTTCAATGCGGGAAGGAGGGCCACCTGGCGAGAGATTGTCGCGCGATGAGATGTTACAGGTGTGGTGAGCGTGGCACAGGAGTAGAGACTGCATGAAGTCAATGGTTGAGAGCTTCGGGACAAGGCAAGGAGTTCAGAATAAGGAGAACAGAGGACGAGGGTTAGAGCATTTGCCCTTACCGGGAGGAGGCTAGAGCGGACTCCGATGCGACGTCAGGTATGTTTCTGGTAATTTAAAGTTATGCATCTATGCTTTGATTGTGGTGCTAGTTGTAGTTTCATTCCTGCTGCCTTTGTGTTAAGTTGCATGTTAGGAGTAGGAAGATCGATGCGTCCTTCGATGCAGAAATTGCTATTGGTAAGTCCACTAGGTTACCAGATGTCGTAGAAGGTTGCGCAATAGAATTGAGAGAGCGCGTGTTTCCTGCTATACTGTTCAGGACAGACATGGATGGCTAGACGTGCGCCTTCGGGAGGATTGGCTAGAACCTATGAGACAAACACCGATTGTTGCAAGAAGGTGGTTTGAGCAATCACGCCCGAAAGGAGTTCGGTGCTGATCTATGGCGAGGAAGTAATAATGAAGGTCCCGTTTTGGAAAAGGAATCATTCGAATCAGAAAGCAAGGAAAGTGGATACCGAGGCATATAGGGTCATTCTACATTGCTGCTCAGAAAGGAGAAGTGGCATACCAACTGGAGCTACCCGACGTGTTAAGTGGGACTCATCCGATGTTCCATGTATTTCGTCTATGAAAGAGCTCAATCGAGGAGGAGATGATTGTGCCACTAAAGGACCCTGTGATGGATGAAAGATTCAACTACGTTAAGCAACTGATGGTCGTTTCTGATGGAAGGAAGTGATGGACTGAGGAGAATGGTGGTTTCACTTGTGCGAGTGCAATGGAGCCCATAAGGGATCCAAGCATAAGTGTAAGATCAAGGTAGAGGAGAGACAGCGTTACCCGTAACTGTTCGAGAAGCGACAGGTTTCGGGGACGAAACCTCTATAAGGGGGGTGGACTTGTAACACCCCGAAATTTTATTTAAAAGAAAACAAAAAGGAAGTAAATAGAAAGAAAAGTAAATGGGCACATGATGAGGGGTGCAAGGTGTAAAAGTGCCAAAACTCCTATATTTTACTAATATAAGAGGTATGGCCGCCCATAAAGCAGGGATCTGCTTTCCTGCTCTCGGCCAGAAGAAAAAAAGAAGAAGAAGAAAGAAATATCGGGTTTTGGAGAAGAAGAAGGGAAGAGAAAGCTGCAAAGAGGTTGTGTTCGGGATTTTTGAAGCTGCTGTTGCAAGTGGGTTTCGAGTTGGAGGTGCTTTGTTCGAAGAGCTGCTTCAAGGTGAGTTTCCAGATCCCCTTTTTACTGGTTTTCTAAGTGTTTGGGGCTGTTATGCATACCGGGCAGAAGGTTTCTAAACCAAACCGTGAGTTTCAGCATGATGTTCGATTGTGTTCTTTTGATGTATGTTTTTAGATGTTTTCCTAAGATGTGTATGATGTTTAGGTTGTTATAAGTATGTAGTATGATAGATCTATGCCAAGGGTGTGTTAGGATGATGATTGTGAGCTGGAAATAGCATCAGTTACGTTGCAGGTTAATCTGTTCATCCGCATTTGCTGAACATTCAGCAGCTGTCTTTTGTTCATCCGCATTTGCTGAACATTCAGCAACTATCTTTTGTTCATCCGCATTTGCTATAGTTCCCTGCGCATTTGCTTCAGTCATCCGCATTTGGTTCATGCGCATTTCTTTGGGACACTTGGAATATTTTCTGAAGTGTTTATCCGCATTTGTTGTATGTTCATCCGCATTTGTTTCATCCGCATTTCTATGGACACTTGGAATGTTTTATTAAGACTTCATCCGCATTGTCCATATTTAAGTACTTTGTTCATGCACATTGTTGTTTGTTCATCAGCATTTGTAGATGCTTATGCGCCTAAGTGTTCTTCCGCATTTCTTTTATTAATGCGCATTCGCTACAGTGTTCATGCGCATTTCTTTGGGGACTTAGGTTTCTTTTCTGGAATCTTGGGAAGTAGAACTTAGTGCTAAGAAATGATGTCTCGGGGCTGCTTTGCTTGTTTATGGTGTGATTGTTAAGGGTGTATGTATGTGTTATCTTTCTTCGTTAACGGTTTTCAAAACGTATGTATTATGTTATAATACCTGTTGTGTATTATGTTGTGACTCTACGTGGCATGATGTATAATTATGTACGTAAAGTATTATGTAACGAAGTGAAAGATAACGTTAATGAAAAGTGAAAAGTAAATGAATAAATGAAAGGCTTGCAAGCAGATGAAGAGAGGTGCACAACCGTTAGGTTGGTAGCTCAACTGTGTACAGTTTTCTAACCCAAAGGATGCACACAGGGAGTCTATCCTTGAGATAGGCTCGAAGGGAGTCTTTATGGCTCGAAGGGAGTCTTTGTGACTCAAAAGGAGTCTTTGTGACTCGAAGGGAGCCTTATGGCTCGAAGGGAGTTCAATCCTTGAGATTGACTCGAAGGGGATCCTTGTCGCGTACCCTGGTCTATCTTCGGTAGGAGACGGGGGTATTGCATGTGACGGGATCCATATGAAGGTATATGATAATAATGAACGAAAGAAGGAATGAATGAACGAGGATGAAGATAATAATTATTATCTATTTGTACGTATGATGTATGATCGCTTACGACAGAAAAGCGCGGTTTTGAATGAAAGAAAAGTATTTTACTTATAAAACTAGAACTCACTCAGCGTCGCTGACTTTTTGTATGCATGATAGTTGGCAGGTATATTGTTGATGCTGAGGAGTTGCAGGCATGGATGCATACGCTACTAGGAGTGTTTTGAAGGCTGGCATCCACGTTTTGGACATGTTATTGTATTTTGAAATGTAAATGATTTATGTAATGAGATAACATGTTCTAATTATAAATGAAAGTTATTAATTTCCGCTGCAAAGAAATGAGTATTTTAAATGTTTTATGCGATGACAGTCCAGTTGGTAAGTGTTCCGAAACGGGGCCTTAAAAAGACCCACCAGAATCATCACAACCACCACCACCATCACACTCTTGAGGAACCCAGGCAGTATAATCCTTAGGGGGGTTAGACCCTGAAAGGATCATACTTGCCAACTTAAGAGGTGGTTGGAGGTTGTTTTGGTTGGAAAACATCACAACAGAAGTCTTATTTATAGAAGAACAAAAGACAAGAAAAAGCTAAGTGTGAAGTACCAGCATTTGTTAATGCGGATGACTTGTGAACAAATGCTGACAAGTGTTTGTTCACCCGCATTAACAAATGCGGATGAAGACTTGTTCATCCGCATGAACTAATGCGGATGAACAACATACAAATGTTTATATTTATTTTGTACTTAGACTAGATTCGCATGTATAAGTCAGGGGTAGTTTAGTCTTTTGTACAGGCAATATGTATGCCTATAAATAGGGTTTCATACCCTAACTTTGTAAGATTTTTGACTTCAACAGTTATAACATCAATATTATACATCTTTGACTTCTGTGTCATGTGCTTCATTTACTCAAACATTTATTTCAGTTTCAACTGTTCTATAATATAGTAATTCCACGACTATATTACTGACTTTGTCTGCATATTCGATCCTAGGTTGAGTCACATCAACCAAGAATATCATTCTCAAACCCAGTCACCTATACATGCCATTGTTCTGTTATAAGACATGACAGAAGGCAAAACAACACACAAACAGTCAGCTTCAGTTTGAAATGCTATGTAACTCGATATATAGGCTAGCTACCTTTGGTAGACCTTTGTATACTTTTACCAAGCTAACGCTCAAACATATTTATAGATTTATACCTATGAACTCACCAACCTTGTGTTTACACTTTTTAGCATGTCTTTTAATATTGCAGGCACACTTAAAGCTAGGGTTGCACATTTAAGGTTCATGCATCATTTTTATCATTTGAATGCAAATTCATTTACATTTACTACTTTTCATTGAGCGCTTTGTTTTGCTCATTTAATACTCATAGATTTACAAACTTTTACCCTTCTACATTGATTACATTGAAAACTATGTTTTACTTTGAGTTATGGTCAAACGCTTATTTTAAATCACATATAGTGTTGTTTGATACCATTGTGTCAGAGATACCAGTTTGTCACACACCTAAGGGTAGAACCCCGCCAGTGGATTTTGAGAGTGTAAAATACTATTTGTTGTTGCCGAAAGTTTTAACTGTAACCTATAGTGATGAAATTCGGGTTTTGAACTTAACAAGAACAAAATGAATGAATTACCATAAGGATCGTTTTCAATCTCTCAATAATAGCAACAGGTTGTTATTGAATTAATACTCAATAATCATGGTGCGAAAACCCATGACTAATGATATGAAATCTATGTGTGTGTGTGTATGGTTGGGTTCAACCATTGATAAACTGAAGCTTGCCAAACCATAATCAAAGCCAACTAAAGATCTCATTGTACAAGTTCAGAGACCAAGTTGAAAAACAGAGCAAAACAAACACAAGACAAAGCCAACAAGACAAAGTCAACATCAAGACCACAAGAAAAGTCAAAATTAGGTCATGATGTAAAAACACTATAAATAGAACCACTAGTGCTACTTTGTAAAGTGTGGTTCTTGCAAAGTGTGTGAGTGGCTGGTAGTTCTTAAGTGTGTGTTTTTCATGGTGTAAATCACCACCCAAGGAGAATTTCTCTCCTTTGGGTGGGTTTGATGTTCATCCATCTTTGTATATGTTTCTTCATTGTAGTTTGTTATTCAAGATCAATGAATTCATAACATTATACATTACACACACGTCCTTGTTCTTCGATTCACACACTTCCACCCATCTTTAATTTTGAATTCTCAGATCTGAAAATGATGAATCCTAAGATCCAAGCTCAATGAATCTGAAATATTGATTCAGCAAAATGGTATCAGAGCTGTTGGTTGCTGGGTTCATGTATGTTTCAGATCTGTTTTCATCTTTAAAGATTTTTACAACAAAGAAGAAAATTAGAAAAATGAAGAACAAGCATCTGTTCATCTTCATCATCATCTGTTCTTCAGTAAAATCAATAAAATCAAGAAATCTGTTCTTATTTGGTTCGAATAGAAGATGATAAAGTATTCAACAGAAGACATTCGGTTCAACCCTTTTGAACAAGAAAATCAGATCCAAACCAAACCCACAAAGAACATCAAATCGATCAGAATCCTTTCGAATCAATACTTCAAAAAGGAAAATCAAATCAATGGGGCTGCTTATCCAACACTACCAATGTGCGATTCGAGCAACCTACTCGATTTCAAGAACTCCACATGATTTCGAATCAACATCTATTTGAGCAGAACAGTTAGGAGCTGAAATTGGTTCATCGATTTTGATTTTAAGAACAATACATGTTGTATTCGAGCAACCTACTCGATTGGTGCTTGAAACCGATGCTCTAAGATTGATGATGAACAGGGAACACAAATGCGTTTGTTTGGTACTCCAATGCGGCTGAGTTCCAGAGTAACAACACAAATGCGGATGTGTTGTGCTTCAATGCGGCTGAGTTCGAGATTTCACAACAAATGCAGCTTTGCAGAAAGAAATACGGATGTTCAAGGCATCCAATGCGGATGTTCATTTCCATCTCTTCACAAATGAGGTTGAAGTTCTTCACTAATGCGGATGAAGACTTCACTAATGCAGATGTTCCTCACTAATGCGGATGGAATTCCACACTAATGCGGATGAAGTGCTCATATGCAGATGAGATGCTAATTTGAAACATCAAATGCGGATGTAATGAGAACTAATGTGGAAGTTCTCTGCTAATACGGACACTGCCTTGTGCACTAATGCTAATGTATCAAAATTTCATCTTGAACAAATGCTGATGTTAACTTAAAGAAATGCGGCTTTGTGAAACTAATGCGGATGCATCAAGTGATCAAATGCGGATTTGTTGATCACAAATGCGGTTATGCAATCAACAAATGCGGCTTTTATGCTCATTTAATTCCTCAAATACGGATGAAACTTAAGGCACCCGCATTTCATTTAAAGCACACGCATTTCTTCTAAGGCATCCACATTTCTTCAAGGCATCCGCTTTTCACTGACTTAAAACTAATGCAGATGTGTTGGCACAAGGAGATGTTTCACAACTAATGCAGCTGCTTATCTCAACAAATGCAAATGTCTTCGTTTTAAACAATGCTGACAACAACAACAACAACATCAACAACAACAACAACATCTACAACAACAATATCAATGAACAGATGATGAACAGTTGACAATAACATACAAGAAATACAAGAAAGATGATGAACAGATACCTACGATAAACAAGAAAAAAAGAAACATGATGAATACAGATGATTGCAACCAACAGGCACGTCCATTTTCACATTCAATAGAAATGAAGAAATCAACCTTGGTCACATAATCACTGATCCAATCAAGGACTTATACAACTGTTAGAAACTCTTTTTGAAGTACTTGGAACCATCCATTATCAAGTTAATTTAGAGATTCAAAGAGTTGAAGTGTCTTCAAGACTAACTTATGTTCCTCATGCTGTTTATTGAAGTTCAAAGCCTAATCATATGCCTAATACATTCTAATCCTTTGAGTGTGATATGAACAAACAGTAATCCAAAAGTGATACACCTCATATCCAATATGTTAAGTATTCACAAAGAGATTCTATCCTTTGTAAAAAATATATTAGGAGAAGCTTAATCTTAGGGAGGGAACTACAGTGAACTGTGTCGAAACATAAGTTGATCAAGAAGACATGTGACAGAGAAGATCTTGAAGTCAAAGTTTGGCAAGCATCAGTTTAGGGGGAGTATCGTTGGGTTCAACCATTGATAAACTGAAGCTTTCCAAACCACAATCAAAGCCAACTAAAGATCTCATTGTACAAGTTCATAGACAAAGTTGAAAAACAAACAAAACAAACACAAGACAAAGTCAACAAGACAAAGTCAACATCAAGACCACAACAAAAGTCAAAATTAGGTCATGATGTAAAAACACTATAAATAGAACCACTAGTGCTACTTTGTAAAGTGTGGTTCTTGCAAAGTGTGTGAGTGGCTGGTAGTTCTTAAGTGTGTGTTTTTCATTGTGTAAATCACCACCTAAGGAGAATTTCTCTCCTTTGGGTGGGTTTGATGTTCATCCATCTTTGTATATGTTTCTTCATTGTAATTTGTTATTCAACATCAATGAATTCATAACATTATACATTACACACATGTCCTTGTTCTTCGATTCACACACTTCCACTCGTCTTTAATTTTGAATTCTTAGATCTAAAAATGATGAATCCTAAGATCCAAGCTCAACGAATCTGAAATATTGATTCAGCATGTATGATGTGTGAGTGTTTGTATGCTTGAATGATATGAATGATAATAACTGCTTGTTTGATTGATTGTTCAAAAGCTTACAAAGGATTAGGGTACACTGCTATTTATAACCTATACAAAGATCTATGTATAGTTACAAAAATACCCTTATGTAAAAACAAATTACATATAATCCTAAGCCTATCAGTCGTCTACTATGGATGATGAACTGTCCGCTGTGGATAAAAGATTGTCAGCTGTGGATGTTGAATACTTGTCCGCTGTGCTTTGGGTGCTGTCCGCTGTGAACACTTGGTGTGTGTGTTGTGTTGTTGTTGTTAGACCCTAAAGGGATCATACATGCCAATTCAAGAGGTGGTTGAAGCTTGTTCTGGTTTGAAGAAACTATGTCAAAGAATTAATGCGGGTGAAGAAAACAGAAGAAAAAGACAAGTATCGGCTGTCTGTATTCATCAATGCGGATGAGCAAGAACAAATACGCTTGAGTATTTGTTCATCCACATTTACTAATGCGGATATGCAAAATCAAATGCTGCTAAGTATTTGTTCTTCCGCATTAGTCAATGCGGATGACATACTTAATGCGAATGCTTAACAGAAGAATTACGGATCATTATTTTGTACTTAGACTAGTATTCTGACGTATAGTTGTCAGTGTTTAGTCATTTTGTACAGGCATTGTATCTGTCTATAAATAGAATAGTATACATTTTATTTGTAGGTTTCTTTTTAGTGCTACAAGTTTTTTGCTACAAACCCTTGCACACGTTGTACTTTGTTCATCAGTATCAATATACAAAGCATTTATTAGTATTTTCAGCACTTATGATCTTTGATTCTATATATTCGCTACACAATCATTGCCTCAATCATCATTTTCGATTCTAGGTGAGTCACATCAACTCAGATTCAGATTTGGAAATGGTCAATTGGTATTAGAGCCTTGGCTCTTGAATTCATCTCAAAATCAGCTTAGATCTTGAATGAAAATCAATTGAACTGGTAATTTAGTTGTTTAATAACAAGTTTCATAGTTCTAATAAACATTCATATTGAAAATACGTGAAGCTTCTTCAACAATCGCTTTTCTTTTGACCCAGAAACTCAGAACTCTATTCGATTGTTGAATCTCAACAAAATCAAAAAAAATCCCTCATAATCACTAGATCTAGACCAAAAACAACCTAAAATCAACTTTAGTTTTTTTAGATATTGCTGCTACTATTCACCGCATCATGACAAAAAAAATTGACATTAGACTGTTTGAACATTCTGGACATAAAAATTAACTTAATCAATACTCAAACCATCTAAAATCAAGTTTATTATAATGGATTCTTTTACTTTTCTGAACTTGGTTATGCATCTAAACCTCCAATGCTTAAACACAAGTCTGAGTTTAAGCAGTGGAAAATAAGGTTTAGAAATTGCATTACAGGTATGGATCCTGACTACTAGATATCCATATACAAAGGACCCTACATTCCTGTTTCACTCAATGCTGATCAAGTAGCTCAGTACAGAACTGTTAGAATCCCCATAGAGGATCCTAATCTAAATCTTGATGATGAAGAATACAAGAAAATCAAGATAGATCTCAGAGCCTACTCCATTCTAACTTAGGCTTTGAAAATGGATGTCCTCAAAAGCATAGAGAAATATGGAATAGCCAAAGGTGTCAAGGATGTGCTACAAATTATGTGTGAAGGAAGCTGTGAGGTGACAGAAATAAACAAAGATAAACTGGTGAACCAATATGAATCCTTTCATCATACCAAGGGTGAATCAATCTCCAAGTAGCTATATCATATTATGGTTGGTGAATGATCTGGAAATGGGGGTTACATATAAAGAAAAGGAAATGAACAAGAAGATGCTGCACAGTTTGCTAGAAAACTAGAAGCAGGATGTTACAATGCTAAAGAACACTCTTGACTTGAAGAGCATCAGCTTAGACATCATGATTACTATGATTAAAGCTTTGGAGTTAGACGAGCAAAACAGACATCTTAGTAGACCTCAAGTCATTGAGGCATATAAGTTTCCATCAGAAACTTATTCTGTTGAAAATGCCTTTGTGACAGAAGAAGATGATTTTCTGTCTTCCAAAGATCAAGCTAGAACAACTAGATTCATTGCTGCTTCACAACAAAACAAGCCATCATCTTCAACTACTTCTACTGCAACACCAACATGCATGCCTAGTGATAAAAAAGCTGAAGAGGAAAAGGCAACTTTTAATGCCTATGTTGCAAGATTTAAGGCTTATTTAGGAGGAAGGCTTACTTCAGCACATCTGATTCAGGAAGATCTAGAAGAAATGGATCCTGATGATGTTAAAGAAATGGACTTGCAATGGAAGATGGCCATGATTATGATGAGAGCCAAGAAATTCTTCCGAAAAGGGAAGAAGCTGAGTCTGAATGAGAACACAAAACTTGGATAACACAAATCCAAGGTAAAGTGTTTTAATTGTGGTGTGAATGGTCACTTCTCTAGGTAATGCAATGCTCCCAGAAGAAGTAACAACAATTACCAAAGAACTCCATATGGTCAGCCATCATCTCAATCCAATTCAAGCTTTCAATCAAGCAATCAACATCAAAATCAGCATCATAATTAGCACCAACAAACTCATCAAAGTCAGCCCTAAACAACTCATCAAGCTCAAGGAAGCAATCAACAAACCTCTAATGCACTTATCATCAGACAAAATGGAGTTTGTGATTGGTGCCTATATGCAGAGGAAGTCAAGCCTTAATTTCAGAATCATGCTCTCATGGGTCATATTAATGATGGTCTAATTCCAATGTCAATTGAGGTAAAATCCAATCTCTGTTGTGATAAATGCATTCAAGAAGTATAGGTAAAATCAATTAGAAGTGATAACTGGATAGAGTTTAAATCTCTGTATGATTGTTGTGTTGCCTCTTTGATTGTTAGTGAACCTTTAAGTATGTGATGGATTAGCTTCATCTGCACTCTTCTACACCTTAGATGTAGCTTTGATGGACTCTTCCACAAATTTCTCTATGATTAAGTCTTTTTCTGCTTCCTTGATTTGATCAGGTAAATGTGTAATCTTTAAGGCACTTAGGCAGTTCATAATATGTTCAGTGAAGTATTAAACTACATTCTTTTGATCATCATACTTGAAAGTGATTTGGAGGTTGTTGTTCTCTGAGATTATTAGGCTTGTGATACCTTCAATGTGTCAATGACCGCTGATTTGTCACTAATCTTTGCTTTAATGCAGCATTCACATACACTATGCCTAGAATCCTTAGCATGTGTATGAAATAACAATAGTCACCCTTGCACAATATATCATCAATTACAGGGAATGACTTTGTCTTTAGGAATGACATATAAGATGGATGTAGAAGTTTGATCCTAACAGGGTCAAACAATCTTATGTATCCTGCTTCTTTACCTTCAAACTTCCTCTCCAACACCACTTCAAACAAAGTGGTTTTCATCATAAAACAATCTTGTAATTGGGTGATTGTACTGATTACCATCAATCTTCTTCTTGATTAGCTTCAGATCTGATGGCCTCAAAGGATATCCAACTCTTTCTAGAAGTTCACTGTCTAGTTGTTATGTCTGTTCTTCACTCTGTGTTTCTGTTTACCAGCCGATTGTTGTTCTTTTCTAAGCTTGGATATGTGAAGTTTGTCTTCTCTGTCTACTTTCAGCTTCATCTCATTATGCTGTATATTCACGTATAATCACATGATATGAAAGAAATCAGCACCTATGGATGAAGTAAAGATACTCTTTTAATCAGCACTGCATCCCATAGCTCGTCATACTTCCATGCTACAATCTTTCTCTCATCAGCTGAAGCTGTAAGTGTTATCCTATCATAAAGCTTCATAAAGCTTCACAAAAGTTTGTGTTTGCATTTATCATTTCCCTAACATCATTCCCTTCTGGCTATAGCCTATGAGGTATAAACCGCCTAGGCTTTTCTATTGGATGAAGATCCAGAGCAGCTTGATGATAGGTTGAGAGTGAAGCTGCTGGATGAGGTTTGATGATTTAGGGCTTTTGTACACTAGTGAGCATGTTTTTATATATACCCTAGCAAGCTCTTTTATTTGAGATAATGATTTACCAGCATATGACCTATAAGGCATCCTAGTTTGACTCAACCAGTTTTTCACCTCGGAGTATGTCATCTTGTCAATTCAAGGATCCTTTGGTAGATACTTCTAGAATTCTTGCTGGTCGTTAAACTCTTTGTACCTCTTGTATGTTTGCTCACTTTCATTCTTCATGACTTCTTGAAAGTCTTTGAGCATACCTTTAACCTCAGATAGGTTAAGATGCATAAATAAATCTTAAGGAAAACCTCTAGATGCAAGCTTTATGCCCATAAGAGTCTCTGGATCATCTGGGAATAACTCTTGTATGTTCTCAATCTCCTCTTCATCTTTATCTTCTTCTTGCTCAAAGTCAGTGAGAATGATGATTGGCTCTTGCTGTTGATCATGTGATTGATCAATCTCTCCTTCTTTTAAATTAGCAGCCTCTGATTCTTTCCATTGAAATTCATCTTCTTCAATAGGCTCTGCTTTCAATTTTAGAAGCTTTAGAGGTGGAGACTCAGTTTTTTCTTGTTCTTGCACCTTTTGTTTGTGTTTCCTTAGTGAAGCGAGGTACAATATCTTCCTCTTTCTTTAATAGGTTTTCAAGGAAGGTTGAGATGATGATTGGTGTTTGGATGGTTCATTTTGCACTTTCAGTGATTCAGTAAACTTTCTGATCAGTTCCTTTCGCTTCTCATATAGAGGGTTTACAAGAATAATCCATGATTGAGCTTGTTGTGTATCTGGTGTATAGAAGTGTTATCTTAGAATGGGTGAATAATGAATGTTCTCAATGGGATTAGTTTCACCAAATAACTAATCCATTGAGTATGTTTCCTTAGGGATGATGATTGCTTGCTCAGATTCCCTTGTGCTTGTTTCTTCAATCGGTTACATTGCTTGATCAAAGAATTCTTCACTCAACATTTGTTCTTGATCTTCTAAATGTTCTTCCTCATTTAGATGTTTGTCTACATGCTCTAATTCTCTATTTAATCTCTTAATTTCTTTATTTTGATCAAAGATTATCTTTCTAAGCACATCAATCTCATTGTCATTTGCATCTGTTTGGTTAGTTAAGTAGGCAATATCTAACCTTGCACTACATAGATCTTGATCTTTCACTTTCAATTCATCCTTTGATTGTTCAAGTTGTTTTTCCAGAAGTTTAACAATCACCTTATGAGCCTTTTGATCTATAGTGAGCTTCTCTATCTCATCATCTTTGTTCTTGAGCTTTTCCTTCAACTTCTTAGCTCTATTATTTGATTTTTCAATCAATTTGTTGTACTTAGTGAATAGAAATACTTTGCAATACTCAATCTCTTCCTTAGTAGGTATTTCACTTGCTTGTTCTTCAGTTTTTGTTTGTTCAACATGAATGCTCTGCTTTTCTTGTTTTGACTCCTATAAACATGATGTTCCCACTTCCTCTTAATGAGTTGTTTGTTTAGCCAAAGATGCATCTATATCTCTTAATATAAATGATAATGTTTGTTGATTAGAAAGGATTGCGCTGTGAGGTGGAGATGGAATGTTTTGTTCAAATTGGAACTGTTTTTGCTCTAATGCTTCTTCTTGAGCTTGTTCTTGCTCTTGTATGATTGGTACTTGTTCTTGGATCATTAGATCTAGTTGAATAATTGGATGTTAGTGAATAAAATTTTGGAACATCATGTGAGGTTCACCTTGACCAGGCATCCTCAAAAAGACTTCTGGTATAGGAAGATCATGGTTGATCATGTAAGGTGGCATAGCATCTTCCTCACCATAGTATAAGCTTGACTTGATCATATTGAACACATGTTCATTGAAGTTAACAGGCTCAAAAATAGCTCTTTCCCTTAGGATGTTTGGTAAAAGATCATCAATGATCATATCAAGAAATCTAAGACACATCTAAAACTTGTTCCTCACATCAGTAAGATTATAGATCATCCCATTAAGTACTTGAGCAGCAAAGTTAAATGGCCTCCTTGCTATAATACTAGCAATAGCAGATGAGCTCCATAGTGATGATGCATCCCAACCAGTCTTTTTGTTAGTCATAGTCTTCTGATATGTGTGCATAAGGAATTTGAATTGGGTACACATATAGGACTTCTTGATCTACTTCCTGTCAATGGTACCAGTGTACCCTATCTGCCTTAACACATGGAAAACATAGTTCTCATCAAACACCACTAGGCCTTGTGTATCTTCATCTCCCAGTTGTAGTACTTTCGTTGTCATTTCTTCTAAGATAGTGATTTGGTGATCATGTATAGAGAAATCATAACTTGTTGATCTTCCACTTGCTTAAGATGAGCATTGGTCTAGAACTGGATAATGTAGTCTTGTATTATCTCAGGCTTAGCAGTCATTGCATAGACAAGCCTGGTTTGTCTGATGGCTTGTATTATATCTTTGTAATTCTCTTCCTTTGGAGAGTCTGGATTGAGATAGGCACATAAGTTGTGATCTCTGACAAACATAAGGTTTGCCATATCAGCAAATAAAAAGAATATGTTAGTGATTTGAATGAGTGATGAATGATGTTAATCTGATGTAATTTTGATTATGTGTTCACCGGTCATAGTGTGTGATATGTTATGATAAATCATGTATGTTGAACACATTGTTTATACCAAAGTGTTTGTTTGTTGATATATGAAGTCTATTAACAGTTTGACTTTGAGTAAAAGTTAACTCAAGTCAAGTTTGCACTTGCATGTCTCACTGATATGTTGTTGTTTTGATCAAAATTCATTTTAATCATATTTGTTGCATTAAAAGGAGTTAATTAGTTCAAATCATACAATGATTTTATCTCAAAACAGCTTGTTCAATAAAATACAGTTGACTTCTAAAGTCAAAGCAGTTCATTTAATGCACATTGAATATGTATGCATTGAATGTTGTTGTGTTTAATGTCATGCCAAATTACTTGTTTTCTCATGTTTGTTAATGAAATTTGAACATGTTTACTATGTTATATAATATTTCAAAACATTTTCAACATTTTCAAAGATTAATCAGTTAGTTTTGAAATTTTTCAACATGAACCTGTAGACTGTTCATTGACCGATGAACACCAAATCAAAATTCTTCAAACCAACAGTCCTAATATATGCGACTATCATCATCCAACATATATTAAATGCTTGATTTCATTTATATCAACAAATGATTTTAGTTAAGGTTAGGTTCATGAGTCGACTTAGGGCTTAGCAATGTTTGAATCAAAATCGAAAAACCATGTGTTTTGTTGATTGTTTGATGATTAGAAACATGTTGTTATACCTATTTGATCAAATGTTAGTGATATAATCAAATAGAAATCGGTTTTGGATGATTAATGGATGTTGGTAATGTAGCAACATTTAGAAAATTTAATTTTGCCTGGCACACTCGTGATGAATGTGAAAATGACAAGTGTTGATCTATTTATACAACATACAAAATGAATGTCCACTGTGTATACAATGTGAATGCATGTTGTCTAAATAGTTTAAACTTAAAAATTAATTTTAATTCTTGCGTTGTGATTAAAACATGCGATGTGTGAACAGTGTGTCCGCTATACAATTTTTAAGTTGTACGCTGTGGACCCTTGAATGATTTTCTGTCTTCACAGCGGATGACCATTTGGTCATGCACTATGTAATCTTGTTTGTAATGAAAGTTCACAACTGATGAATAAAAGTCATACGTTGTGAGTTATACAATCTGCATAAAGCGAATGAACATTTGTTCATACGCTCTGTATACTTGATTAATTGTTTGGTTGTTCATAGCAGATGAAAAATTAGTCATGCGTTGTGTACATTTTGTTTGTTCATGAGATATTCACACCAGATGACTTATTGTCATGCTCTATGAACACTTGTGTGATAGTGTACAACGTATGCTTATCTGTGTACATACGTTGTGTACACTTACACTGTTTCAACATCGGATGACTAAATTTAGTCATGCGCTGTGAAATGTTGTTGTATTCACAACGGATGCTTTACTAGCATCATGCGCTGTGAACACCTGAATTTTCATTGATGCTTAGCGGATGCATGTTCATTGGTCCGCTATATACACTTAGTGTATTTTGCATGATTAATGGTTAACTGTAGCTATAATGGATGTATGTTTGTATGTCCGATGTGTCTACAGTTGAAAATTTTTAAAACTTTTTGTTTGTTAGGAAAATTTTGCTCATTAGCTATGTAACTTATACATACGTTGTATTTATTTTTGCTTAAAAAATGTTTCAAAATTTGAATGCTTCTTAAGATCTTATAATTTTAACATGATTAATTATGGATGATTAGATATCAGTCACAAGCAATATTATGCATGTATATGTGTCAAACTGCTATTTTTGAGTGCTTGCTTGACATGACTTTATTTAAAACTTAAAATTTTAAAATCCTCAAAATTTTAATATTTCAATTTTTAAAAATGTATGATGATGCACATATTCTGTTGCATTTGATATTTCCATGTTCATTTTTCTCCCCCTAAATTTTTGCATATTTAAAAAAACCTTTTATAAAATAACTAAAATTTGAAATTGTGTGATGGTAATTATCAAAGTCCAATTTAAATGTTTGCATGATAAACATTTAGGAAGATAACACTTTATCTAATTAATAAATAGATGTTTTGCATGCTTGGACATGAATCATTATCACATGACATGAGATCATACTAGTCTTAAATCCTCAATAAGTTGATTTGATGAATTTGAGAATAGACACAGACTAATACATTGTTGATTGCAGATATTGTGATCAACTTAAACTCATGCATGTTAATAATGATTGATAAAAACAGTGAGTGATTATCATGTTTTGGGTATATTAAGATGAACTGTATGTACCCCACACTTGGTTCTATGTTTAGATCAACCCTTCTCAAGGTATGCTAGAAAGCACTTTCAATACGCATGACCTAGCTACTTAAGAGTATAAATGCTTAATTTGATCCCTATTGTTTGATCCATATTGGGATTCTTTTGCACTTCACTTTGGAAGGCGATCCTCTTCAGGATTTTTTTTGTTTCATTCACAAGGAATGTAGTCTAAAAGACTTTATTGATTGTTCATCCATGATGGATGTGTTCTTCATTGGGAATATTTTTGGATTATGAAGTAGGTCATTCAGGCCTTTGCTTAGCAAAACAAAAAATGTCATAGTGTACTCCAGGTCTAAGATAATCATAACAAAGGAGACACTTGTATGATTGAGCAATTTATAAATTGTTTCACTTGGTGTAGTGTAGTTACTTTACAAGCAATCCATATTGGATAGACCAATACTTACCATAAGCCAAGATTGATGTTTTGTACTACACAATCATGAGAACTTAGTTCTTCACTGTTGTATGTGATGTTAGGTGTCCCATGCGAGCCTATCCACATATCAAACAAAGTATTATCAGTATTTATTGATGAAAAATGACTCAAGTGAAGAAGTAATCTAGTGTATTATCATTTCTCATGAGTGGTCATGTGTGATTCAAACTTGTTTGTTATTTTGAAAACACAAATATTTGTTTGAGGTCTTGATTTTGAAAAGATTAATGTTTGTTAATAACTTTGGACTTTAACAAAATCAAGCTTCTCTGTTTTTAGTGTTTTGAAAAAAAAACAATACTTGTTTGGTTCATAGTTGATCATGCCAAGTGACTGAAAAAGAAATTCAAATGCTGTTGAATCAAATGGTTTCCTAAAAAGGTCAACCAATTGATTGTCAGTATAAACTTTTATCAACTTAAACAGACCTTTTTCTAAGCAATCTCTCAGAAAATGATAACTGATATCTATATATTTTGTTTTTTAATGTTGAACAGGATTATCAGTTATAAACATGGCAGTAGAATTATCTATATGTATGGGTGTTTTCTTAAAGTCAAAGCCATAGTCAAGCATTTGGTTTTGAATCCAAAGCACTTGATAACAGCATGCAAAGTAGTTATATACTCTACTTTAGCTATTGACACAAACACATTTGTTTGTTTCTTGCACGCCAAGAGATCAATCTTGATCAAAGAAACTGACATCCTCCTATTGTGGATTTTATGTTGTTGTTGCATCCACCATAATCACTATTAATGTATGCAACTAAAGAGAAATCTCCATCTTTAGGATACCATAGGCCAAGTGTTGGTTTGCCTGTCAAGTATCTGAAAATCCTTTTTACAACATCGATGTGTGATTCTTTCAGATCTACTTAGTATCTTGCACACATGCAAACTGCATACATGATATATGGTCTGCTTGTTGTAAGTTACATAAGGGAGCCTATCATTGTTCTGCAAAGCTTCTGATCTACTAATGTTCCTTCTGGATATGGGCCAAACTTCAATCCAATTACAAATTGTGTTTTGCTTGATGTGCAATTAATTAGGTTGTATTTCTTCAAGATTTGATTCATATATTTGCTTTGATTCATAAAACTTCCTTCAACAGATTGTTGAACTTGAATTCTAAGGATGAAGGTAAGTTCTCCTATTTAGCTCATTTGGAATTTGGATTGAATAAGAGCTTCAAACTCTCTGCAAAGATGTATGTTAGTGGAGCCAATTGTTATGTCATCCACATAGACTTGTACAACTAGCAAGTCTTGTCTTTTCTCTTAAAAAATAATGTTTGGTCAATCTTCCCTCTGGTATAACCATATTGTATTAGAAACTTTGATAAAGTTTCATACCACTTTTTTGGTGCTTGATGAAGACCATACAGAGCTTTATCTAACTTGTAGACTCCGTGAGGAAAGTCTGGGTCTTCAAACCCTGGTGGTTGAGCAACAAATACCTCTTCATCTATCATTCCATATAGGAATGCACATTTCACATCCATTTGGAAGACAATGAATTTCTTTGATGAGGCGTAAGCAAGGAACACTTGGATGGCTTCTAATCTAGCTACCGGAGCAAAGACATCATCATAATTTATGCCTTCCACTTGAGTGTAACCTTAGGCAATAAGCCTTGCATTGTTTCCAATGACAATCCCCCTATCATCTGCTCTGTTTCTGAATAGCCATCTTATGCCAATAGCATATTGACCTTCTAGTAGGTCAACTAATTGCCACATCTCTTGCTTCCAAAATTGTTGTAGTTCCTCTTGCATGGCTTCTACCCAATTATTGTCTTTGAGAACTTCTGTGATGTTTTTGGGTGTAGTAAGAGATAGAAAGCAGGAAAACAGGCAAATGTTTGCTGTATCAGATTGATTGTGTGTCAATCTGACATTGAGATCACCAATGATATTCTCTAAGGGATGATATTTGTGAGCTCTTGAGGTTTCAATCTGATCGATATGGATAGCTGAATCAAGATTAGTGATTGTTTGGTTAGGTGTTGATGGGTGAGCAAGGGTATTTAATGTTGTGGGATTCTCTGGCTATGTAGTTTCATTGAATGTTTATGGTGAATCATAAAAAAAATCTAAGATTTCATAATCATGATGGGTGTCTGGTAGTGAACGGTAGTGAATGGTTGAGGGTCAACTGAAGCTTGTGGTTGATTTGTCACTAGAGTTGATGATGATGGAGTGTTTGTTGATGTTCATCCTGAAGTGTTTGTTTGATCTGTAGGTGTTGTAACTGTTGTACTTGAAGGAGTAATGTTTGTTCTCCTTGGAGGGTCAGCAGTTAATGAAACATCAATGTTTGTTGGAGAAACCATGGGATATTCAATGTCATCCTTGGTACCTGAAACATCAAAATAAGATGTGTCAAATGATTTTGTTAGTGAATCTATATCAAACAACCAATCAGATCCAATAACTTTCTTAGTGAAAATGTTTGTTAAAAACAACATTTGTTGTTTCTTCCACTATGTTCAGTCTTGGATTGTATACGCTGGATGCTTTAGTGCTTCCAGAGTATCCAACAAAAAATTTATCGTCTGCCTTTAGAGCAGACATAGGTAAATGTTCTCTGGTTTTTAATATGACTATAGAACATCCAAATGCTTTAAAAAATCCAATAAAAGATGTTCTTTTAAGCATTTATTCATATGGAGTTTTGGTATGTTGTTTAATTATTAATGTTCTATTTGGAATATAGCAAATTGTGTTGATGGCTTCAGCCCAAAAGAATATGGCAATAGAGAGCTAGCTAGAATACATCTAGCAGCTTCTATTAATGTTCTGTTTCTCCGTTCAGCAACTCTATTTTGCTAAGGATTCCTTGCCACACTGAATTGTTGACTTGTTCCTTTCTCTGCACAATAAAAAAAGAAAGATGTCATTCTTAAACTCAGTACCATTATCACTTCTTTCCTATGCTCAGTATGTTTGTAGGTCCAAAAAGGTCCATATGAAACAATTTGAGCGGTGCATGGTTATAGTTTACCAATTTAGACTGATGAGACACTCTATGTTGTTTGCCTTTCAGACTTGCAGTGTAGTGGTCTGTAAAGAAGAATTCTTTTTATGGTAGACCTATTACTAAGTCAGATTTAACTAATTGATTCAGTTAGTTAAAATTAGAGTGTCCTAATCGTCTGTGCCATAATTAGGAAACATCTTCTGATGCTTTTGATAACAAACGATTTTTAGGGATTAATGCTGAAACTGTGTTCATATCAACAATGTTTGTGTTGTTTTGACGGGGAGTTTTCAAAAGGATACAATCTTCAGGTATTTGAAAACCCATCTTGAGGATGTAGCAATTGTTGGAGTCGAAAAGGGTAGCATATCCTTTATCACATATTTGGGGTACTCTAAGATGATTAAACTAGAGGTTGGAGCAGTAGTTGACATTCTCAAAGCTGATCAACCCATTGCATATTGTTCCTTCACAAGTTATCTTTCCCCCTGTCTTGTCACCTCCAAATGCAACGTTTCCTCTATGTTTGCTCTTAAAATCCCGAAGGAGGGAATAGCTGACAGTCATATGTCGGGAGCATCCACTTCAATATACCAGATGTTGTCAAGCCTTCTTTGATATCCCTGCATAGACCAAAAAATAAATTAGAGGGTGCAACCCAAGCCAAGATGGTCTTGTCTTTTCCTTCTTTTCCCATAAAACAAATTTCTTCTAAAGAAGCATTGTCTGCTGGCTTAGGAACTTTATGTACACTAGACTTCCTTTGTATGTTTTTAGCTCTGTCAGGAGAAGTGCTTTGCGCTCTCCTTCTTTGAGTGCTAAGGTAAGATGGATGTCTGTTTTGAGACTTATGTCTCCTTTCTGTTTGTTTAAAGTTGTCATAAAAAGTTTTTTCATTGTTTAAAATAACTTTTGTATGAGGATTTTTTCTTGGTACTCCTCCCTTGTTCTTGTTAGGAACAACTGTCTGCTTCTCAGTTGATTTCTCAACCTGAGTTTATTTGTTTTGCTTTTTTTCTTCTTATTGAAAAAGCAATTAGTTATACTATGATTGTTTCTTTCAAAAATTTAACAGTAGTTTTGAAAATGACATGTTTCTATTCTATGATTGTTCATATCATAGTATTAGCAGTACTTACCATATTTGCACTTTCTGTGATGTGGGTGTATTGATCACACCACTCATAGTAAAGCAAATTTTAAGTACTTTGTTTGTTGAAAACTTTTCATTCTAAGTTTGACTTTAATCGAATATCAAAAGATACAGTTGGTTGTTTGGGCTAAATGGGGGCTTTTCCTTTCCCTTTGTTTGGCCTTTTGGGAGTGACAGTGGAAGATTCAGCCTTTCTTTCACTTGACCATATATGATTTACTTGTTTCTCCTTTGGTTGTTTTCATGTGGTATCAACCACACTTAACACTTTTTTAGTTTTAGTAATTGGTTGATCTAACTCATAATATAGTAAATCTTCATCATCTTCATCTGATATGTTGTGAATCCAAGGATCGATACAGGAATTATCAATTTGATTATAACAAGTGTTGATCGCAGAACTATCAATACTTGTTGTTTAATGGATTGTTTATATTGAAATCGATGAATAATGTATTGAACAATCAAGAAACAACTAAACGTAACAATGCATAAACCAAGAATGTGTTCAACTATTCTTCAATCACAATCAATCGATTACAATTGATTTTGATGTATTGCTCTGTTGCTAATGATGTTCTATATGCTGTAATTGTTCTTGTATATTTGTTGTGTGTGCATGTCGATCTCTATTATTCTTCTATTGATATATAGAGATCATGTTTCTATTCTGTTCCTAAATCATTATTGATATTTCGCTATTTTTTTGCTATACTTAAGCTAACTTCCTCTAACTATGTGAATCCTTGCCTTGTTTATCGGCATTGGAGTTCATAATTTACAATGGAAATTATATTTTACAAAATAGAATGTTGTTGATGTGACGTGGTGATAGGTTCAAAATGGATCGAATCTATGATTATATGATAATACAATGATCAAATCAAACATAAATTAATCAACACATGCAAATACATCAAAAAATTCATAGATTTCATTGATACCAAATGCACAGGATACAAAGTGTAAGAATCCAGTTCATTCAACTGATTCTGTCTCTCTCTTTCTATTCAGTTGTAGTTTCTATTGAACTCTCTAACCAAACTCTCTAACTACACTACATAAAGTATCCTATTTATACTATCAATAAAACAAAGGAACATATATTTACAAATAAGTCCCTATACTATGACAAAAAAAAACATACAAAGACAAAATGCTAATCTTCTAGAGTCTAAAAATACTCCCTCTAAGATTACATTTGTCTTCAGTCTTTAGTTAATCTTCAAGCTTCAAAATAATCTTCTAGTTCTTCCTTTATCTTTAACATCGGCTTCTTTTTGTATATTTCTTATTCCTTTAATGCTTTAGCAATTGCTGATTTGGCTTTACCTGCATGAATTCCTTGTTCAGGCTTTGACGCGTTTGTCTTTATCTCCATCTTGTTCATAATTTCCAGAGTCTCTTTAGATAATCCTGCAATGTCAAAATTAGCATAAAATTCTAGAGGTTTGGGATAATCCTTTGAGTGTATCTCCAATACTCCTTTGCTTGATATCCGCATAAAATCAATTGACTTGATATCCTTCTTTACAATCTTTGCATAGGCTAATGCTTTTCTTAAAGATATTCTTTCCATGGCTGCATCCATAACCTTGATAATCGACATAAAGTATTTACGATCATTCTCTGCCACTTCAGGTGATACCCGATCAAACTTCTGAATTGACAAAAATGAGATGTAACTTGGATGTAGAAGTTTTAATTCAAACACTCCAAACAATGAAATTATATCAAGATCCCAATCATCCAAATTCTGAACCAACTTCAACTCAAACGTGTCAGAATTATAAAACCATCTCAAGATCGGTTTTGTCATTTGTGTTGCATTCATTACCTTCAGGTCAGGATTAGTAACCTTCTCAAAGTATTGGTCACTATATGCATCTAAGAACTTCTCAAAGTATTGGTCACTATATGCATCTAAGAACTTTTCTTCTTCTTCACCTTTTTCACCACTTTTTCTCTTACTTTTCAATGACTTAAAGTATTCCTTATCTTCTTGGTCACATCTAGTTTTAAGATAAGATTCCATCCTCAACATACCTCGATTCAACAATTTAACAAAATTTTCACCTCTATTTGCCTTTGATGGATTGATCAACTTCAACTTGTTTAATTCTTTTAAATCTTGAACTGGAAGAGCAATAATGCTAGTGTAAAAGTGATACACATCGCAAATAGCATTTACACGCTTAATCAAAAATACATCAAATACATCATCATACTTCCATGCCACGATCTTCGCATTCTTGGTATTATCAGGAACAATCGTTGCATTTAGCAGTTCAGAGATTGATTGTCCATTCTATAGAACATTCCTTATAATATCACCTGTAGTTCTTGCTTTGTTCCATAATTGTTTTTGTTCAACAGATACTTCATAAGCTTGCGTTTCTTCAGGAAACATTTTCATCAATTCTTTCCTGCTTTCATGTTCATACCTTTTCAACGCCATTGACTTGATCTCTTATGGTTTTAAAATTCTTGTTCTTTTAGTGATCTCCAAATATTGTGGATTGTCCATATCAAGCATGATCATTCTGTTGCTTTGTTTTTCAGTCTCTTGGAAACTTTTCACCAAATTCCTCAATGATTCGACTTATAATCTGTTCAGCTTCTTCCTAGGATAGTTTCTCGATTGCAGCCATAATCTGAGCTCAATTATGTTCATGTTATCAGGGTCAAGATGATGTAGCTCTGATGTTGAAAGTTCCTCAATGTTAATACTTTCATGTAGAGGATTCCATTCACCATGTTCAACGATAATCTCATCTGGATCCACAGGAGCAATTGACTCAGCTGTCACACACTTCTCATATTCTTCATTTATTTGTGACACTGTGAGTCCATCCAAGAATACCTTGTTATACTTTCTCTTTATCAAGTAATTATATCTCTCATCAACATCCATAGGTATATCTTCAGATACAGCTTCAAAAGGAGAATAACTTGCTTCAATGATATCTTCATCTTCTAATACCTCATCATACAATGCATGTGCAAACTCTGTTTCTAAATCATCAAGAGCTCCAATTGTCTCTTGGGCTTCAGTTTCTTCACTTTCTTGAATAACATATTCAAACGCAATTTTTTGTATTTTTAACATCGGTATGGATGAAGATTCAGCTAGAACTGATAAATCAGTATCATCAATCTTTCTCTTTCCTTTATCAACTTCAGGTATCTTTTCAACATCAATTGGATTTACTTCAGTCACAATCATTACTTCAGGAGATGGAGATTTCAATCTTTCCTTCATACTTTCAAATTCTTCTTTCAATAACTCATTACTTTCTTTTAACTTCTTAATTTTTTCTTCATGAGATAATAATCTTTGAGCATCACTACAAAGTTTTGTAAATTTGCTTCTTTATCTTTTTCAAGATCAGAAATCATTAAATCTTTCTTCAACAGTTCCTCTTTCAATTTTTCATTTTCTTCCTTCAGCTTCTCAATTTGCTTAAGCTGATTGGAGTTTTCTTCTTTCAATGAATCAATTATCTACTGAGTATTTACTTCCTCAGTCAGAACTGTGTCATGTTGACATAACTTTTCAATTTCATCTGGGATAACAGACTCAAAGGTTTCAAAATTTTGAACATCATCATCAACTTCTTGTTGTACATCAGTTTCAACATTGTCTTCAATCATTTCTACTGATTCATCAACATTTTGAATTTCTTCATTCACACCTTCAACTTGTTCAACTTCAGGAACAACATCTTCATGTATTTCTTCTATATCATTTCCTTTATTGCCATCATTATCATCATCATCACTTGATGTTGAACTACTTTCATCTTCAGAATTATCATCATCTTCATTTTTTCATCACCATCATCATTATCTTCATCATCATCATCATCATCATCATTATCTTCATTATCAACATCAGATAGGTCTTGAGGATCTTCTTCAATTAGATCATTTGGATCTACTGGTTCATCCTTAATCAAATGAAAGTGATCTTCATTTATATCTACCTCATCTCTAGATACAACCCTCATATACTCAAACATTGGTATGTTTTGAGCACCAGTAATCATTGCAAGTCTTTTGTATGAGGTTTCATTCATGTGCTCAAAAATTAGTCTTTCACTACCAACTCCATAAACATGGAAATCTGGATTAGCTTCATTAATAATCATTTGCAGAAATCTCGGGTATATCAAGTATTTGTTTCTGATCCCTTTTTCCATGTTAAATACAAATCCATAAAGAATCCATCTAGCCATGTTTAATCTTCTATTTGTTGCAATGGCTATGATAGGAGAAGCAATATCAATTGGAAATGAGTTCCATCCAGCACTTCTTTTAGACATACGGTGTTGGAAGATATAACAAAGAAGTTTCCAGTGATTGTATACTCTGGCTCAGAAGAATTGCTTCTTTAGGAAATTATCCGGATGTGTAACAACTCCAAAATTTAGGCCTGAAATTTTCTTTAAAACAAACCCAAATCAGTGCATTAAACATGAGCGAAGACCAATAAGTGACTAGCCCAATTGTGGCCCAGTTAAAAATCTAAAACCCAAAAGTAGTATTACTAGGATGTAAATAAAACATTTTGTTAACGAGAAATTTATTCTATGAATTAACAACCGCATAACAAAATATCTGCATGCCGAACTATTTAACGTAAGACTACAGGCCGATATCCGGCAAACAATGGAAACCCGACATGGTTAATAAATAGTGAAGCAATAACGTGTGAATATATTTTAAGTTGTGAATGGAAACGAAATCAAAAGAGCTCATGCGAATTGAACAAACCCTAATAACAATAACAATAACTGCACAATTTTGATTAACGCCTAATAGATGTCAATAA
The DNA here is from genome assembly GCA_025506505.1 of Flaveria sonorensis. Lineage (NCBI taxonomy): Eukaryota > Viridiplantae > Streptophyta > Magnoliopsida > Asterales > Asteraceae > Flaveria > Flaveria sonorensis. The sequence goes on along the minus strand of CM046439.1, from coordinate 27,445,933 downwards.
AAGCGCGACATTCGAAGATGTCAATAAGCAAATTATTTAATTTAGAACTACAAATTTATGACTATTCTTTTATTTTTATTTATTTATTTATTTATTTTTATATACTATTCTGTCAACGAAACTACTAAATCGCAAATGGAAATCAAATCCGGAAAATTATTTAATTACGCGATGTTCGATGTCATCAATTTAAACGTCACCCGATATTTAATATAAAAAGCTTCACGCACGTTTGCTTACGAAGTGAAATTACTGAAACTAACGTAAAAGATGGAGACCCGGTATGACACGCGACTCGGTCGAGGACAATGTTGAGAGGACACTACTCAAAAAGATAGTGTGGAAAGACTTGGGTATAAATACCCACTTAGCCATTTTCTTAATTCCACTCAAAATCAAAAAACACACACACTTAGAGAGAATGGAGAGAGTGATCGCGAGAAGAAGGGGAGACCGGCGGCCAACCACCGTGCGCGGCGGCGCGTGACCGTGCTCCGGCGAGTGCCATTCATCAAATCGAAGCTCTCGACGTCGCGAGTCTGATGGTGGCGGTGGCTCGAGTGTACGCGTGGCAGTGGCAGTGTTAATCGCCCTCGAAGATCCTCCGGCGAGATTCCGGCGATGGCCTTTTACTCCGATCTACACATGCATGTGCTCCTCGAACCCCGATCTACAAGGTACGCGTTTCGTTTGGTGGAAATGGTGGCGGCCACCGGTGGTGGCTGAGAATGGGGTTGTCGTAGGGTTGTTGGGTGGTGAGGATAGGTGGTGCACGTGATAGTGACACGAGGAGGCGATCGGCGGTCGCTGAGGATGAGGGTCGCGGTGACTGCCGGCGGCACACACACCCACCAACCGCCGACAGTAGCGGCAGTGACAGTGAGGGCAGTAGCAGCGGTGGTCTGTGGTGTTGTTGGTGTAGGGCTGCAGTTAGGGTTCTGTTGGTGTTAAGGGCTGCAATGGTGAAGCTCGGTTGGTGATGATGGTGATGGCAGTTGGCGACGGTTGGTGGTGAGGGTGACGGCAGCGCAGTTGGTGGTTAGTGACGGGCAGTGGTAGTGGCCGCGGAATGGCGGTGACTGTGAGGTTATGCGTGATGGCAGCCATGGATGGTTGTTGACGGTTGTGACGACGGTGACGATGGCGATGCTGGTTGGTACCGATGGTGTGCGGTGGTTTGTGGTGATCTCGGGTTGAAGTTGGTAGTGTTTGGTAACGGGTTTGAGATGGTTGTGTTTAGGTTGGACTGGGTTGTGTTTGAACACTAGTCAACACTAGTCAAACGGTGTGGTCTAACGGGAAGGAATACGCGCACGCTTTGATTAGTTAACGTGACTATTATTCATATCAAATCGATTGAGCTCGCCTTAAATTAGCGTCTTGTGATTATAAATTTTATCATAAATGATGTATAATAATAATAATAATAATAATAATATTGATAATATTAAAGATCAAGAATTGAATTATAAACCATGAACACATATAGATATCTATAAATATATATACTCATCTGTTTCATACAAAACAATGGTTAAACGTATAAACACAAACCAAATGTGATGCTACAAAATGTAATGGTAATTTATATATATATATATATATATATATATATATATATATATATAATGTATTAAAGAATAGTAATACTAAAAAAATTATTAATACAAATAATTGTACCATTATTGTTAACACCAATATTGTTGCATTCCTCTAATATTATTGTTAATGCTTATATGCGTGTTTTACCAAAAGGTCTCAATGTTATTGATAATGATATGCAATATAATGATGAAGACATTTCAAGTTATGTACTAGGGCTATTGCAATTAAAGAATTTCACAGACGATTAATATTACTATTAACTGATATAAGTAATACTAAAATCATCATGTTATAACTACACAATCATCATCATCATGTATTTTCTTTATATACACACTAGCACTACAACTGTTATCATTAGTGATGTTATTTTATTCCTAAGAAATAGTTTAACCAATCTTTATTATTATCAAGTTTACCGTGGATGAGTATAATTATTAATAGTGGCATCTATTTATCAACATATAATCATACAAAATTTTATTATTACTATCAATCTTACCAAAAATGGTGTAAATAATATTACTTTGTCATCTTCATAACTTATATTATTTTCAATTCTACTTATAACCATACGGTAATAACAACGATCATACGTCTAACATTAGTGTAAATATTGTTATATCTTCAATCATAACTTCAAGAGATACTTTATAATATTAGTATTTTATTTATCATGCTAATAATGTTAACAATGGCATTCAGAATATATTTTATTACGAATTATAGTTTTATTTCGTTACCATGCTAACAACTATTACTAATTATTTCATTATTATCATCAAGTTTATTAATATCAATGTCAGAGTCATTAATACCAATACCATCTATCATATACGATGCCTTGAATGATATTAATACGTGTTAATACAACTTGAGCACACAAAAATTATACGATAATTAAGTATAGATAGTATTCTATTATAATTATGAGCAAGGCAAATTCAAAGCAAACGGTTACCAAATATGTGTATGTATACCTTTGAAAGCATAACCTAATCCCACGGAAGTCTCGAATGATAACAAACCCTGAAACACGTAATGATCCTAGAACAATACTAAAAGAGGGAGCTCAGTCTTATTGCAAGTAAATACAAACTATTACCTTTCCTCAAAATGTACATTTATGGAAAATTTTAACTAGGTCACCATGAGGACTACACACACAACATAGGGAAACTTACGGCACTGATATAGATTACGCATGGAGTAAGCCCAGGTGAGTTTTAGTGTTCCCTTTTTACTACTATTTTGGGATGAAACATGTTATGCTTGAACTAAAAGTTATTTGTGTACTATTATCCGATGATATTATATGTTGTGACTAATGTTAGAACCTGCACCTACTTGTATCACAATCATTAATTCTTGTGTGAACCGCTTGTTTTATATGGGTAGATCTACTTGGGAATCCCCTACGCACAGTGCCTTCCATCATAACCGGAAGGGTACCCCACTGAGATCCTGCGGGGTCGTTTGTGTCATCTAACAGGTTTTATAAGATACTATGGTGTACCACTCAGCAGGTGTGGTACACTCTTAGAGACTCAGTTTCCCCTATGGGATAACCGGTACAACACAACTTTAGAAGAGGCTTGCCGGGGCTGAGTGTAGGGTTGATTATGACCCCACAACAGTGACACTTATGTTCTCTTTTAAAATTTACCTATGGATTCTAACGAGTCCTTTTGTTTTGAAATTTAAGCACTTGAACTCACCAACTTTTTAGTTGACACAAAATCTTTTTGAGCATGTTTCAGGTAACCCTTGATGAAAGCTTTGATTTTAATGGAGACTTTATGGATGGCTTAGCACCGTGACTACCCATGGCATTACTTGAACTTTTAAAACATTTGGATTTGTTGTGTATAAATTTGGATAATTTTTGTAATGGGTATTTAGTCTATGTTTGGGCAAGACTTTCATAGCCCGGATATTGTTGTTAAATGTAATGCCATGCTATTTGTCTCCTTGTGTGCTCTTGAGTGGTTAGTTTCCACTGCCATGTAAGTTACCAGTCTGCGACGTCCCACCCTCCTTGGGCCCGGGGTCTGACAGATTGGTATCAGAGCCAAAGGTTGTAGAGAAGTCGGGAATACCTTAGTAAACCCTAGGCTACAACCCTGATAGCCTAGGACTGTCCTTGTTTTGGAATGTGTTGGAATGAGTGAGTTGGGTAAATTGATAATGACACTCGATCAACGTAATCATGAATTTACCGGACACGTGAATTCTGGCACGATCCCCTAATTGGTGTTAAAAATCATTCTCTCTGATAGGAAAATCTTTTTGTGTGATCTAAACTTTGTTTTTGTCCCTGTTGTAACATATGATATCACTGATTATAGATACTACTTCTATCATCACTTCTATCGCTATTATTATGAGATGCTATCATCACTATTGTCATGAGCTATGAGAAACCAAATTACTCATGATGATTTTACAGGAACCTAAGAACCATGGCAAACAACGGAAAAGTGCCTGCATTCCCCGTCGATGAGACTGCCCCAGTGGGAAGGCTCAGGAGGGCGACTTCCCCATCACAGTATGAGGAGTACATGCGGAGATGTAGCCATCCAGGATGGATATCAGTAACGTCCAACGACATGGAGCCATCATAGGAATCGTCCCCGACATCCTAGGAGAGGAGCCGGACCCGCTCTAACACACCCCATGTCACTACACCTCCACATTCGCCTATCCCGCCAATCGGGAACAGGGGTGCGCGAGTCATCACCCGGCAGCGTAAGAGTACTCGACCTGAAGCTTCTGTTTCATTCCGGATGCCGCCTCCTCCACCTCCTCCTACGACAGCTCCCGTACCGGCACCTCCAATGATTGGACCGCCCAGGCGCCAACCTCAGGATGAGTTTTGGATACCTCCCAGGCGCAGCTTGTATGTGGCCCGAGAGTTTTGGCTGGAGACCCCATTCGCAGTCCAGCCGCCGTGCCAGCAACTTTGGTTCTTTTAACCCCACGCTGAGTGACATACTAAGGACCATACATCGCCATGAGCTAACTCTCCAGCACACCACGCGGACCTCGTAGTCTTCCTAGTTTCAAGCACTAATGGCGTCCCACGGTGTCCAACGCTTGGAACAAGAACAGTAGAAGAAAGGATCGGGCTGGTTCGGGTGGTTAAAGAAAAAATGGCAGTAGTGATGGGATGATGGTTGATTACTTGGGAGATACTACTATCTATGAGAAACTATTTATTATTTTCGGATACTGTGATTTTTATTTTAGGGGAGATGGCACCTTCCAACTTGTGTTACAATGAACTGTATAACATAAGCAATAAGAAAAAATGGTGGGTAAAAGCTAGGATAATCGTGCAAGGTAAATTGATGATTACTGGCGGCCAACGTAATGGTGAATTTACTAGTGCGCGTGAATTCCGGTAATACCTACTGTGCAAACTGACATATAAAACCATACCGAACAAAACTACATGGATTAAGATTTAAGATTACCATGAGAACGACAATATAGCTAATCGATCATACTACACAGCATGTGGCAAACATCCTAAAATGACATGGCAATACCCATTCGTTCCTCTCTTTTATCTTGTCATAATGAAGTCCGCACCTTTATACAGTAATTGGATTAAGGGTGGTTGAAATTTAAAAGATTGACCTATACCCTCATTTGATGATCATTTAAATTCCATCTTCTTATGCCCTTTTGTTGGCGAAACAGTATCAGCATTGACAATTCCCCACCTACCTACAAACATCCTTTACAAGCATTAAGCGCTTCTATCCTTGATTATTGAATTTTCTAAATCAACAGTCTTACCGTGAAACACCCCCCCCCCAAGCATGATCATTATGTGAGAAATAGTGTGACCCTTAACCTCGTAAAGACGGAAGGTGGAGTACAAACATGGATTATGGCGAAGAAAGGAGACTACTTAGTCCCAAGGTGGAGACTTATTGAAGATAACTTAACTTGAAGAAACAAACTAAAGCAGGACCATGAGGAAGGAGGAATACTTCTAAACCCTACACTATATTGACACCAATGTCAAAGGAAGAAGGGAATAGCTAGAGCTAGACAGAGGGGAAAGAATACATCCCTACATTGGTGATTGGCAAAAAAAAGGGGGGCGCCGTGAACGAAGTACAGACTTTATTTAGCAAATACTACTAATGGGATAACAAACAGAGAGTTAGATAGAAGAAGGACCGTGCCCCGGGAAGCTAACACTCAAGTTGAAACCTCACACATTCAAGAATTTCCTACGGAACATCACCTCGACACCCTACTCTAGAGCACAGCGAAGATCTTACTACCCGACGTCATGGAATTCATACAGATCGCATTTGAGAAGTTAAACCGACTAGGAACTACGAACTTCATGGTTGTGCTCATAACAAGACATGGACGATATGGTTGCAGCTAAGGAAAAGATTAGGCTATTTTAACCTAATTACCGAACGTGAAATAATCTCCAAAAAGATACAAGACTACATAAGGGATGTGGTCATATGTTATGATGGAAACAACAAAAACAGCAAGGTAGTTGTAAAAGATGCGATCACAACTTGCGTAATCATAAAATGGGAAAGTAGCCAAGAAAAGTGGCGAGGCATGACACATGCAATCAATAGGTGCCACCTACACTTGGTACAACCAGTGCTAATGGGCGGGCTGTTGATGCCTCTTGGCTTCAGTAGCAATGGTAACCCGTGACTCACAAAGACAACCCCTATGTCATTTGGCCAGTGGAGTACCGAATACAAGGCATTCAGTTAGCCTACATCCAGTAGAAATATGACACACTAAACAATGGGTATAACTCATAGAGGAACGCGATTAAAGAGGAAGTAATGTGCACAAGTGACAAGGTTTGTAGACCCAAAACGCCAAGCCAGCGTTAGATTATCAAGCTGCGTAAAAATCAAGCTCGCACGACGCCTGCCCATCTCAACAATGACACAAGTGGATGGATTTCCACCTATTACGTTGAAGCCTCGACCTATATCCATTAAGTTGGCTAAGCCCATTCTCATGTGGAGGTGAACGCGTTAAAGGAAAGTACCCTTTTCATTGAATCTCAAAATCTTATCTGATTTCGGTGGTGAAACTTATTAATGATACTTTTACCAGATTCTCGGGGTGAAACTTATTAATGATACTTTACCTGATTCTAATCCTGGAGACATTCCCTACTCGTTGGAAGTTGCTTAACGACTTACATATCCTAATAGAAAAAAAAATCATGACTTAGCCTGGCCAAGTATCAACCCCAGACGACTAGAAGTAAACATCAATTTTCTCAACTCCCGTAACAAGAGAGAAGTATCGAGACCTGCTATCAATGACTCATGAATTCCATCCTACACCCCCTAAGGACTACACGATGATTAGACAAGTTCACCTATGTGATCTTCCTACAAAGAGTTCGTGCATTAGTATGCCATCGAGCCCTAATCGATATCACAGCTAACGGCTAAAGTTATGAGAGCACCCTCTGGATTCGTTCAAGACTCACTCATGAACTAACCTCCTTGACTTGATTTGCTTGGTGGAAATAAACCCAGCTGTTCTTCCATTTATGATGCGAATTAATCTCAGCTCCTTACGATGTCATCTGGTAGAGCACTTCCATAGCTCTTAAAGCTAATCTCTAGCGCTACCAACAACCCATGTGCTGAAACTAGTTACCTCAAAATACACTACTAGCCACATAATAATTTCAAGGATGAAATTTCTTTAAGTAGGGGAGAATGTAACAACCCCAAAATTTGGGCCTGAAATTTTCTTTAAAACGAATCCATATCAGTGCATTAAACATGAGCAAAGCCCAAATAAGCGACTAGCCCAATTGTGGCCTAGTAAGAAATCTAAAACCCAAAAGTAGTATTACTAGGATGTAAATAAAACATTTTGTTAACGAGAAACTTATTCTATGAATTAACAACCGCATAACAAAATATCTGCATGCCGAACTATTAACGTAAGACTATAGGCCGATATCCGGCAAACAATGGAAACCCGACATGGTTAATAAATAGTGAAGCAATAACGTGTGAATATATTTAAGTTGTGAATGCAAACGAAATCAAAAGAGCTCATGCGAATTGAACAAACCCTAATAACAATAACAATAACTGCACAATTTTGATTAACGCCTAATAGATGTCAATAAAAGCGCGACATTCGAAGAAGTCAATAAGCAAATTATTTAATTTAGAACTACAAATTTATGACTATTATTTTATTTTTATTTATTTTTTCTATATACTATTCTATCAATGGAACTACTAAATCGCGAATGGAAATCAAATCGGAAAATCATTTAATTACACGATGTTCGATGTCATCAATTTAAACATCACCCGATATTTAATATAAAAAGCTTCATGCACGTTTGTTTATGAAGTGAAATTACTGAAACTAACGTAAAAGATGGAGACCCGGTACGACACGCGACTCGGTCGAGGACAATGTCGAGAGGACACTGCTCAGAAAAATATTGTGGAGAGACTTGGGTATAAATACCCCGACTTAGCCATTTTTTTCATTCCACTCAAAATCAAAACACACACACATTTAGAGAGAATGGAGAGAATAATCGGCAGTTGGGAGAAGAAGGGGAGACCGACGGCGACCGGTGGCAGGCCACCGCGCGCGGCGGCGCGTGACCGTGCTCCAGCGAGTGCCATTCATCAAATCGAAGCTCTCGACGTCGCGAGTCTGATGGTGGCGGTGGCTCGAGTGTACGCGTGGCGGTGGCAGTGTTAATCGCCCTTGAAGATCCTCCGGTGAGATTCCGGCGACTCTCCGGCGATGGCCTTTTACTCCGATCTACACATGCATGTGCTCCTCGAACCCCGATCTACAAGGTACGCATTTCGTTTGGTGGAAATGGTGGCGGCCACCGGCGGTGGCTGAAAATGGGGTTGTCGTAGGGTTGTTGGGTGGTGAGGATAGGTGGTTCACGTGATGGTGACCCGAGGAGGCAATCGGCGGTTGCTGAGGATGAGGGTCACGGTGACTGCCGGCAGCACACACGCCCACCAACCGCCGACAGTGGCGGCAGTGACAGTAAGGGCAGTAGCAGCGGTGGTCTGTGGTGGTTGTTGGTTTAGGTAGTAGCAGTGGTTGTATGTGGTGGTTGTTGGTGTAGGCCTGCAGTTATGGTTCTGTTGGTGTTAAGGGCTGCAATGGTGAAGCTCGGTGGTGATGATGGTGATGGCAGTGGGCGACGGTTGGTGGTGAGGGTGACGGCATCGCAGTTGGTGGTTAGTGACGGGCAGTGGTAGTGGCCGCGGAATGGCGGTGACTGTGAGGTTATGCGTGATTGGTGGTTTCGTTGGGGTTAGGGTTGTGATTGGTGGTTGGTGGTGATGGCAGCCATGGATGGTTGTTGACGGTTATGACGACGGTGACGATGGCGATGCTGGTTGGTACGATGGTGTGCGGTGGTTTGTGGTGATCTCGGGTTGAAGTTGGTTGTGTTTGGTAACGGGTTTGAGATGGTTGTGTTTAGGTTGGACTGGGATGTGTTTGGACACTAGTCAACACTAGTCAAACAGTGCGGTCTAACGGGAAGGTATACGCGCACGCTTTGATTATTTAACGTGACTATTATTCATATCAAATCGATTGAGCTCGCCTTAAATTAGCGTCTTGTGATTATAATTTTATCATAAATGATGTATAATAATAATAATAATAATAATATAATAATAATAATAATAATAATAATATTATTATTATTATTATTATCAAAGATCAAGAATTGAATTATAAAACATGAACACATGTAGATATCTATAAAGATATATATACTCACCTGTTTCATACAAAACAATGGTTAAACGTATAAACACAAACTAAATGTGATGCTACAAAATGTAATGGTAATTTATATATACATATAATAATGTATTAAAGAATAGTAATACTAATAAAATTATTAATACAAGTAATTGTACCATTATTGTTAACACCAATATTGTTGCATTCCTTTAATATTATTGTTAATGCTTATATGCGCGTTTTACCAAAAGGTTTCAATGTTATTGATAATGATATGCAATATAATGATGAAGACATTCCAAGTTATGTACTAGGGCTATTGCAATTAAAGTATTCCACAGACGATTAATATTACTATTAACTGATATAAGTAATACTAAAATCATCATGTTATAACTACACGATCATCATCATCATGTATTTTCTTTATATACACACTAGCACTACAACTGTTATCATTAGTGATGTTATTTTATTCCTAAGAAATAGTTTAACCAATCTTTATTATTACCAAGTTTACCGTGGATGAGTATAATTATCTATGATACTGTTACAACATTATTAATAGTGGCATCTATTTATCAACATATAATCATACAAAATTTTATTATTATTATCAATCTTATCAAAAGTGGTGTAAATAATATTACTTTGTCATCTTCATAACTTATATTATTTTCAATTCTACTTATAACCATACGGTAATAACAACGATCATACATCTAACTTAGTGTAAATATTGTTATATCTTCAATCATAACTTCAAGAGATACTTTATAATATTTGTATTTTATTTATCATGCTAATAATGTTAACAATGGCATTCAAAATATATTTTATTAGGAATTATAGTTTTATTTTCGTTACCATGCTAACAACTATTACTAATTATTTCATTATTATCATCAAGTTTATTAATATCAATGTCGGAGTCATTAATACCAAACCATCTATCATATACGATGCCTTGAATGATATTAATATGTGTTAATACAACTTGAGCACATAAAAATTATACGATAATTAAGTATATATAGTATTCTATTATAATTATGAGCAAGGCAAATTCAAAGCAAACGGTTACCAAATATGTGTATGTATACCTTTGAAAGCATAACCTAATCCCATGGAAGTCTCGAATGATAACAAACCTTGAAACACGTAATGATCCTAGAACAATACTATAGAGGGAGCTCAATCTTATTGCAAGTAAATACAAACTATTACCTTTCCTCAAAATGTACATTTATGGATAATTGTAACTAGGTCACCATGAGGACTACACACACAACATAGGGAAACTTACGGCACTGATATAGATTACGCATGCAGTAAGCCCAGGTGAGTTTTAGTGTTCCCTTTTTACTACTATTTTGGGATGAAACATGTTATGCTTGAACTATAAGTTATTTGTGTACTATTATCCGATGCTATTATATGTTGTGACTAATGTTAGAACTTGCACCTACTTGTATCACAATCATTAATTCTTATGTGAACCACTTATTTTATATGGGTAGATCTACTTGGGGAATCCCCTACGCACAATGCCTTCCGTCATAACCGGAAGGGTACCCCACTGAGATCCTGCGGGTCTTTTGTGTCATGTAACAGGTTTTATAAGATACTATGGTGTACCACTCAGCAGGTATGGTACACTCTTAGAGACTCAGTTTCCCCTATGGGATAACCGGTACAACACAACTTTAGAAGAGGCTAGCAGGGGCTGAGTGTAGGGTTGATTGTGAGCCCACAGTGACACTTATGTTCTCTTTTAAAATTTACCTATGGATTCTAACGAGTCCTTTTGTTTTGAAATTTAAGAACTTGAACTCACCAACTTTTTAGTTGACACAAAATCTTTTTAAGCATCTTTCAGGTAACCCTTGATGAAAGCTTTGATTTTAATGGAGACTTTATGGATGTCTTAGCAACGTGACTACCCATGGCATTACTTGAACTTTTAAAACAATATTAAACATTGGATTGTTGTGTATTAATTTGGATAATTTTTGTAATGGGTGTTTAGTCTATGTTTGGGCAAGACTTTCATAGCCCGGATATTGTTGTTAAATGTAATTCCATGCGATTTCTCTCCTTGTGTGCTCTTGAGTGGTTAGTTTCCGCTGCCATGTAAGTTACCAGTCTACGACGTCACACCCTCCTTGGCCCGGTGTGTGACAGGATGACCCATGGCAATAATTTCTCTACACTCGTTAAAAGTAAATTCTACCATATCTTGTGGATCATTATCTCCCATCCTTAGAACATCTCTAATGGATTGTTCAGATACTTCAATCATTCTTTCATTGTAATGAATCCTCTTACAACCTTTCTACCAGCTTCATCTCGTTCAATTTCAGCAGTGTGCCAAAATCTCTTGATTAATCTAGCATAGATCATAGGTCGGTAACACATGGCATATACATACTTAGTCCTTAATAAGAATCTTATCATCTCTTCATATCTCGTAGCTCACGAACATCTTCATCAAGAAATGCAGCTACATTGTGTTTCTGTTCAAATTCGAGTTCAGCCATCTGAAAGTATAAAAACATAAAAAGAATTAGTAACTTGAATTTGCAAACTTAAAATCAAATTGTGAAATATCAAAGATGACCATAACACTCAACAATTTTGTAAGTGTTTATACAACTTATTACTTGAATAAGTGTATATTGGTTACAATTTTGATTTAACCCAATTTGTTACATAACAAGAAATTTTGCATCAAGTAACTTGTAAATTTATTGAATTTTAAATGAATTATCATGTTTTAAATCTTTTAACCTAACTTTCACTTTGAAAAATTTTCTAACTGTTCATGTATACTGTCAAAGACAAAATACATTCAAGTTGAAGTTTAAATGATTTCAAACATATCAAATTCACTAAAATTTTATTACAATCAGATTAATGAACAATTTTAATGATTAATTTGACATTTTTTGATGAAAAATTGAACACTGCCTATTCATATTCTGTTCTTATGAACATTCGTATGAACACTCAATCATCAAGAAGAATTTTGATGAAATTTGAATTTGATTATCACAAAATGTTCGAAATCAGACTTTAACAGTCATTCAATGTTCAACTTTTATCATCAATTCATGTTTTAGTCACAAATTTCAAATTTTCAGTTCATCTAGGGTTGAAAACGCCTGAACAGAGGTGAAACGTCTATTCAAATTTGAACTTTAAACTTGAAATTAGATGTTGCTAAACATGAACTTACATTTAGAATCAGTGAAAGTATCAGTCTATTACAAGATTTAAACTGAAACAATCGATGATGATGAAATGGTGAATTGAAGGTTTGAGAGTATCGGGTGCTATGTTCAGAGTGTTTGTGAGTGAATGAAGAACTAAAATCACAAGTGTTGTATTTATACAAGTGAAAATTTTAGGCTCATGAGCACTGTTTATGCGCATGAGAATGAAATTTACACTAAGTATTTAGGCGCATGAGCACTGTTTGTGCGCATGAGCATTGTTTGCGTGCATGAGGTTTATACGCATGGGCACTGTACAGGCACATAAACACTGTGTTAGACCCTGAAAGGATCATACATGCCAATTCAAGAAGTGGTTGAAGGCTGTTCTAGTTGGCAATCATCAATACTAAGAAGAAATACAGAAGACCATTCATGAAGAAATGCGGCAAAGAAACAAAAGAAAAGAACAAGTGTTAAAGCATCCGCATTAGTTAATGCGGATGACCATTGAACAAATGCTTGCAAGTATTTGTTCATCCGCATTAACTAATGTGAATGAAGAAAAACAAATGCTGACAAGTGTTTGTTCATCCGCATTAGCTAATGCGGATGAAAAAAAGAAATGCTGCCAAGACTTGTTCATCCGCGTCAACTAATGCGGATGAATTAAGTTAATGCTGAAGACTATCAACAACAAATGCTGATGAAGACTTGTTCATCCGCATTAGTCAATGCGGATGAACGCTTACAAATGCTGCTCTTATTTTGTACTTAGACTAGTTTCTGATGTATAGTTATCAGGGTAGATTAGTCATTTTGTACAGGCAATGTGTATGCCTATAAATAGAATAGTAAGTCCTAAGTTTAAAAGTTCTTCTTTTAACATTGATAATATTACTCATTTAAACAGTAACCCCAGCTGTCTTTGTATCTTGTTTACTCATATTATTATACAAAGCATTTATTATCATTTTTAGTATTAAATGTTCTGTGATTTGGTATTTTCGCTACTTAATCACTAACTCAATCATCATATTTGATCCTAAGTTGTGTCATATCAACTAAGATTCTTATTCTCGGACCCAGTCAATTGGTATCAGAGCCTCGACTCTTGAATTCGTCTCAAAATCAGCACAGATCTTGAATGAAAATCGATTGATATGGTGATTGAGTTATTTATTAGCCAGATCTACTCTACTAATAAATATACATACTGAAATCGCAAAGAAACTTTGTCTACTTGTTCTGTATTTTCAACTCCTCAGGAATCAACACCAAATCAACCTTATCGCAACCTTGCTGAGAACTGATAATCAAGAACACCAGGACTGTAGACTGTCTGAACTTCAAGACATAAAATCAACATAATCATACTCAAAACCAATTAAAATCAGTAAAATTAAAATGGATTCTACTAATTATTCTAAACTTGGTCATGCATCTAAGCCTCCAATGCTTAAACACAAATCTGAGTTTAAGCAGTGGAAAATCAGGTTTAGAAATTACATTACAGGTGTAGATCCTGATTACTGGATCTCTATTTGCAAATGGCCATACATTCCTCTGTCACTTACTGCTGATCAAGCTGCTCAGTACAAGACTACTAGAATACCCATTAAGGATCCAAACTTAAATCTTGATGATGAAGAATATAAGAAAATCAAGATTGACCTTAAAGCCTACTCCATTCTAACTCAGGCTTTAAAAGTGGATGTTCTCAAGAGGCTGGAAAAATATGGAACAGCCAAAGGGGTTTGGGATGCACTGTAGATAACATGTGAAGGAAGCAGTGAAGTTACTAAAAGTAATAAGGATAAACTGATAAATCAATATGAGACATTTCACCACACCAAAGGAGAGTCAATCTCAAGGCAGTTTCATAGATTTGTACAACTGGTGAATGATCTTGAGATTATGGGGGTTACTTACAAAGAAAAGGAAATGAACAAGAAAATGCTGCACAGCTTACCAGAAAGTTAGAAACAAAATGTCACTATGTTGAAGAACACTCTTAATTTGGAGAGTACCAGCCTAGATATTATGATTGCTAAAATTAAAGCTCTAGAGTTGGATGAACGAAGCAAAAATCTCAGTGGACGTCAAGTCATTGAGGCTTACAAGTTTCCATCTGAAACTCATTCTGTTGAGAATGCTTTCGTGACTGAAGAAGATGATTTTCTCTCATCAAGAGATCAAGCAAAGACAACTGGATTCTGTGCTGCTCCAGAACAACATAAACCATCATCTTCTGCTCAACCCACAGTAACACCCATAAGTATGCCCAGTGAGCAAAGATCTGAAGAGCAAAAAGCGATTTACAATGCCTTTGTTGCTAGCTTTGAGGCTTATCTTGGGGCAGACTCACTTCAGCTTATTTAATTCAGGAAGATCTTGAAGAAATGGATTCTGATGATGTTGAAGAAATTACAATGGCAAATGGCCATGATTGCTATGAGAGCAAAGAAATTCTTCCGAAAAGGGAAGACACTGAGTCTAAATGAGAACACGAAGCTTGGATATGACAAATCCAAAGTTAATTGTTTTAACTGTGGAATGACTGGTCATTTCTCTAGGGAATGTAATGCTCCCAGAAGAAGCAACAACTATCAAAGAACCTCACATGGTTAGCATTCATCTCAACCCAATTCAAGCTCTCAGTCAAGTTCTCTTCATCAAAATCAGCATCAAAATCAGCTTCAAAATCAGCATCATAATCAGCAACAACCAATTCATCAAAGATAACCTCTATTGGCTCATCAAGCTTAAGGAAGTAGCCAACTAACATCTAATGCACTTGTCATTAGACAAGATGGAGTGTGTGATTGGAGCCTATACACAGAGGAAGTTCAACCTCAAATTCAGAATCATGCACTGATGGCACACATTAATGATGGTCCAATTCCAATGCCATCATAGGTAAAATCTAATTTATGTTCTGATAAATGTGTTCTAGAAGTATAGGGTTACAGAGAACAGAATCACAAATTGGCTAATAAAATAAAAGAAGAAAAGGTGAAATTTGAGATGTTAAAACAAGAAATGAGAATTTTTGAAGTCAAAATCAAATCCCTTTTATCTGACATGGAAACACTCTATGGTGAAAAGTTTACCCTTGCAGCTGAGAATGAGAGGTTAACTGAACTGTTAACCAAATCAAAGGCTGAGCAATTGGCTACTAAAGTGAAACTTGAAAAGTTTCATCTCTCATCTGTCAAGTTGCAAAAGTTACTTGATCCTCAAAAGGAGGCCAAGGATATGACTGGGATAGGTTACAAAACTTTTCCTCCTCCATATAATGACAACTACACAGTTATGGCCGAGTCACTCACCCAATCTGATTCAACTGAATCTAAAGTTACTGAAACGAAAATAATTGTTTCATAAATAACGAATCCTCAAAATAAACCAAATGTTTACATTGAAACAAATGAGGATAAAATCAAATTGGGTCATCCTATCAAAATCAAAGAGTGCTTTGACAAACCTGTAGTTGTCCAAAAACCAAAGAGCCCAGTCAAAGCCATTGTGCCTTTTGTAAAATTTGTTCCTGAAAAAATCAAGATGAATAACACTGCTGAATGTTCTATGAAACCCACTACTGAAAGCAGATCTGATAGTGAGATCAAATCTCCTAAAACTTCCAGCAAATCAAAAAAGGTTTCATTAAACTTCAAAGAGAAAGCTATAGTTCCCTTAGTGTCCAAAGGGAAATCCACTTTGATTCAAAAACCAAATGTAAAACCTGCTTCATCATTATCATCTAAAAATAAACAAGGGATAGGTTTTGACATTTGCAATAAACAACATGTGGAACAATTTGAAAGAGGGTTGAAAAAGAGCAAAAAGAAGCAAAATCAATCACCAAAACTTAAGCAAAGCAGAATTATGAAACAATCTACTGCCACCCAGAAAACTGATTTGGCTTCTTCATCAAAGTCAAAGAACAAACAAATGTATTGTGATATTTGTGCCATGTCTAATCATAATACAGAGGAGTGCTACTTTAATCAGTATTGCTCTATCTGTGACATGAACAATCATTCAACCAAAAACTATTATTTTAACAAATATTGTTCTGTATGTGATATGACTAATCACAACACATCTGATTGTTACTTTAACCAAAAGGCTTGAGAATTCCTCAAAACAAGCCTATTTCACCAATTTCATCTGACAAGGTCAAAATTAGAAGTCCAACAGACCTTAAACACTCACGGGTTTCAATCAATGATAAGGATTTCTAAGATAAATGGCAGCCAAAGAGTACCAAAAAGAACTTTAATGATCATATGAAACAATCACTGAGTTCTCGTTCAAGATATAAAACTAAAGTGATTTCTGAAAAACAAAAACGTACTCAATTTCTACATAGAAATCGAGATCAAAGATTTGCATACTCTTTTGATAGTTTAGTTGAAATTGATGAAATCAAACCAAAAAGAAATCCACAAAAATTGGTCAAAGCATCTTCCTCTAAAACACAAATTAGAGGAAAATATCAAGGGGTCACTGTGATGGATAAAAATGGACTACTCAAGACCATCATGGCTCGGGTTCCTCAATCTAACTAGTTCGTTTATACTTGTATGGTCGTCCATACAGGTCCAATAGCTTATGGTATGTGGACAGTGAATGCTCCCAACACATGACTGGAGATAGTTCCCTCCTTCATGACTTCAAGCATATTCAAGGAACTATTGTGGCATTTGGTGGAGATTCACAAGGTGGTAGAATTACAGGGGAAGGATCTGTGACGAATGGATTGCTGAGTTTTGATAAAGTGAACTACTGCGAACAACTGAACTTTAATCTGCTTAGCGTGTTTCAGATCTGTGACAAGAAATATTCCACTCACTTCACAGACAGTCATTGCTACATTCTGAAACCAGGATTTCAAATTCCTAAAGAATGGCTTGTCTTGAAGACACTGAGAAAGAATAACACTTATGTCTTAAACCTTAATTCTGCTTATCCGTCAGAAGAGACATGTCTTTTGTCTAAAGCATCTTTTGATGAGTCACAACTTTGGCATAGACGTTTAGGACACACGAGTTTCAAAAACATGAACAAATTGGTCAAAGGGAATCATGTACTTGGTTTACCTCAAAAAGAATTTCATTTCATTGACCACTGTTCTGCATGTCTTAAAGGAAAAAACATAAGTCCTCCCATAAGCCAAAGCTGGTGAACACAAACAATTCTCCATTGAAGTTGCTTCATATGGATCTCTTTGGTCTGACTCATGTCATGAGTATTGGGAAGAAGCATTATTGTTTGGTGATCATAGATGACTTTACACGATTTACACGGGTCTTCTTTTTACTTCATAAAAACGAGGCGTCCCAAATAATAAAAGATTTTATCATAAAAATTGAAAATTGACTGGATTTAAAGGTAAAATCAATTAGAAGTGATAATGAGATAGCATTTAAAAACAAAGATCTAAGTTCATTTTGCACACAAAAAGGCATTGCTCATCAATTCAGTGCAGCTCGGACTCCTTAACAAAATGGAGTAGCTGAAAGAAGAAATAGAACACTAATTGAAGCAGCACGAAAAATGCTAGCCAATGCCAAACTGCCAATTATCTTTTAGGCAGAAGCTGTCAACACTTCATGCTTTGTGCAAAATCGAACTTTGATAATTAAAGAAAGCAACAAAACACCATATGAACTTCTTTTTCGTAGAAAACCATTTATTGGATTTTTGAAGTCATTTGGTTGTCCTGTCTCAATATTAAACACCCGAGACCATTTAGGAAAGTTTGCTCCTAAGTCTGACAAGGGATTCTTTGGGGGGTATTCCTCTGTTTCAAAGGCTTTTAGAGTGTTTAATCCTAGATTAAACATTATTGATGAATCAACCAATGTTCAATTCAATGAGCATTCTTTTCCCAAGTCAACAAATGGTCCAGACTGGTTGTTTGATATTGACTCATTTACTAGATCTTTAGATCAGTTTCACTTGTCAAATACAGGATCTCCTGGAACAGTGGATAGAAGAACTGACATTCCTATGATTCCACCTTCTTCTGCTGATCAACTTAATGAAGAAGTCCCACTACAAGCCGATCCTATCAGACAAGCTGTACAACATCAGAGTGTTTCAACTGAAGGTGGTCCTAGTTCAATGCCCACTCCTTCAGCAGAACCATCCACTGAAGTGAGAAATCCAGAATCAGCATCTATGCCAGTTGAAACTGAAGGAAATACAAACAATGAAAGTCTTCAAAGTGCTGCTGAAGTTGATGAAGCATCTGACTACTTTCATCATTCTCCTACAACACAACCTGAAGATGCCTCTCACCAAGATGATCTGAATGTCTCAAATCTTGATGTGTCTATTGCTGGTGATTTGATTCCAGTTACCAGGGCACATAAGAATCATCCGTGTCTAACATCATTGGTGATCTAGATGAGTGGGTGACAAGAAGCAAGTCAAGTATTCTAAACATCTGTTTGTTTTCTTGCTTTCTGTGTCAAACAGTACCCAAGAAACAAGAAGTATGGCAACTGGTAGACCTTCCCGAAGGACAATACCCTATCGGTACCAGATGGCTATACAGAAACAAGACAGATGATGGGGGCGTTGTCATCAGAAACAAAGCAAGATTAGTTGCATAGGGATACACTCAAGAAGAAGGAATAGACTATGATGAAGTGTTTGCTCCTGTTGTGATATTAGAAGCCATAAGACTCTTTGTTGCCTACTCTGCATCTATGAAATTCACTGTGTATCAAATGGATGTAAAGTGCGCATTTTTTATGGAAAAATCTCAGAAGAAGTCTATGTGAGTCAACCGTTTTGAGGGTCCTGATTTCCCTCACAGGGTATACAAGCTTGACGAAGCTCTGTATAGTTTACATCAAGCCCCTCGGAAGTGGTATGAGACTCTATCATCTTTTCTTCTTGATCATGGATATGAAAGAGGAAAGATTGATTAGACTTTATTCAGCAAGAAGAAGGGACATGAACTGTTGCTTGTCCAGATCTATATGGATGATATCATTTTTTACTCAACAAACAAACAACTCTGTAAAGACTTTGAAAACCTGATGCACTCTAACTTTCAAATGAGCGCAATGGGAGAACTTACCTTCTTCCTGAATTTACAAGTTCAACAAACAACAAATGGAATTTTCATCAATCAATCAAAATATGCGGAATCTATGTTGAAGAAATTTCATTTAGCAGACTATCAGTCCATCAGAATTCCTGTGGATACTAAAGTGAAGATTGGTCCAGTCTCCGATGGAAAATCAGCGTATCAGACTCTGTATCGATCAATGATAGGTTCACTTATGTATCTTACAGCTAGTAGACCTGACATTATGTTTAGTGTTTGTGTTTATGCCAGATATCAGGCTAATCCCAAAGAATCTCATGTGAATGCTGTGAAGAGGATATTCAGATATCTTAAGGGCAAGCCTGTGCTTGGATTATGGTATCCAAAGGAAGGAGATTTCAATCTCTATGCATACACAGATAGTGACTATAGGGGATGCAACTTCAATAGGAAGTCCACTTCTAGAGGTTGTCAATTTCTAGTTCCCAGTCTGGTCTCCTGGTAGTGCAAGAAGCAGACAAATGTATCTGTTTCAACAGCAGATGCTGCGTATATAGCAGCATCAGCATGTTGCTCACAAGTTCTCTGGATTCAAAACTAGTTGCTTGATTATGGATTTAACTTCTTGCACACACCAATTCACATTGACAACACAACAGCCATGTTTATTACAAATAATCCAGTTCAGCACTCAAAAACTAAACACATTGAAATCAAATATCACTTTTTGAGAGACTGTGCTGAAAAGGGG
This sequence comes from Flaveria sonorensis, assembly GCA_025506505.1. Taxonomy (NCBI): domain Eukaryota; kingdom Viridiplantae; phylum Streptophyta; class Magnoliopsida; order Asterales; family Asteraceae; genus Flaveria; species Flaveria sonorensis. The sequence continues at coordinate 27,425,517 of CM046439.1, read as the reverse complement.
TTAATCAAGTTGATTCAGGTTCACACGGACAATCAGTTAGCTGATTTGTTCACTAAGGCATTTGACCCTAGTCGGTTTGAATTCTTAGTCCAATCAATTGGCATGATTAACCTTGAGTAAAATCAAAATTACCAAAAACATTCAAAAATCATTAAAATACAAAAACAAGTCAATTTTGTTGTAGTACATGCAATGTACTCCTGGGAAATGATATAATGACAATCGTTATATCATTCACTGTGCTTATTTCAAAATCTCAAAAGACTGACATGACTTACCTTATATGCGGGTAGGCTCATCTTGGAAAAGAAGATAAATGCTGTGATTAACTAAAGAACACATTCAACTGTAAGGCCATCATCTCATGGTGTGTAAGTATTTCACTTATCCGACTGTGTGTATGTGTAGTAATCTAAACACACCAGGTCATGATACCTTATAAATCTCATTCACCCACTTCGGTTTCTCCTTTGTTTTGCTGAGCAAAGATCTGGAGAAACAAGCACATACTGATGATGTCAAGATCCAAAAAGATTCCCAATGTGGAACACATCCAATCTGGATGAATTATATTCCACGTGAATGAACAAAAAGAATCCTAAAGTGGATCACCTTCCAAAATGAAGAGCAAAAAGAATCCCAATATGGATCAAATAAATGTAAGGATCAAAATAAAAGAATCCCAATGAGGATCCCCCTTTGATGAAATCAACTTTTACAACAACTTATTGAACATGAACATATTAGAACAATATTCAACATGAATAAGTTGATTTACCCAAGGACCTTTTCAATATCTCTCAATAATCAACAAACAAGAACCATGTTGCGGAAACCCATGATTCAAGTGTATGAAATCAGTGTGTGTGTGTGTGTGTGTGTTTGAATGCTTGAAAATGATAATAACTGATTGTTTGATTGATTGTTCAAAAGCTTACAAAGGATTAGGGTAGTGTGCAATTTATAGCCTATACACAAAAGCTATATACAATTACTTAACTACCCTTATGTAAACGAATATTACATAAATAATCCTAAGTGTGTAAGCTATCCGTTGTGGAATTAAGTCATCTGCTGTGGAGGTTTCTCATCCACTGTGGAGAAGACTATTCATCCGCTGTGCATACTTGGTTGTTCATCCGCTGTGGATGAACATCCGCTGTGGATGAACATCTGCTGTGGATTTTGTCCGCTGTGGAATGTTCATCCGCTGTGGATGAACATTCGCTATGGATGTTGTCCACTGTGGAATGTCCATCCACTGTGGATGAACATCCACTGTGGATGTTGTCCGCTGTGGAATGTTCATCCGCTGTGGATGAACATCCGCTATGGACAGTTGTGAGTTTTCTTGTATGTTGTCCGCTCTATGTTCTTCATCCGCTGTGGGATTCTTTCATTCGCTGCACATACTTAGATGAATTTTCTTCATTCGCTGCTGATGATCTTCATCTGCTGTGGAGACTCTTCATCCGCTGCTAACACTTGGTCAAAATTTCTTTTATCTACCAATCTAAAAAAGAAATTTAAACAAATGTTAGTGATTGTTATGAATGTTAATAATGTTAATGTGTTATAAATGATTGTTTTGTATGTTAAAACATATTTTGTTTGATATATGTTTGATATGGCAAGCATCATACTTTTATGCATTAATTCTTAATGCACTTGTTGAGTCCAACAATACTCCCCCTAAGTATGATGTTGCCATCAATTTAATGATTGCTTGTTACTGTTTTGTCTATTAATAATGAATGTGTGTGTGTTTATTATGAATGGTAGTTGTTTGTTTGTTTGTTTTGAATGTTATGCATGTTTAGTTGTTTGTTAAAATGGTTTGTTTGGTCACAGCGGATGAACATTTGTTCATGCGCTATGGATCCTTGAAACATTTGATTGTTTGTTCATAGCGGATGAACATTTGTTCATGCGCTGTGGGGACATGAAATGTTATGATGATTGTTCACAGCGGATGAACATTTGTTCATGCACTGTGTACACTTGGATGTGATGTGAATGTTTACAGCGTATGATTACCTGTGTGCATACGCTATATACACTTGCACTGTTTCTACAACGGAGGACTTATATTAGTCATGCGCTGTGGAATGGCACTGTATTCACAGCGGATGCCTTACCAACATCATGCGCTGTGAACACTTGTATGTTCATAAGTGCATAGCGGATGTTTGTTTGTTTAGTCCGCGATATACACTTGGTGAATTTTGCATGTTATGATGATTACTGTAGCTACAGCGGATGTATGTTTGTGTGTCCGCTGTGACAACAGTTTTTCGAAAATTTCAGATTTTTGTTTGTTTTGAACTAATGTCTTTCGAAGCATATGTTTGATAAAATTTTCTTCCAAAAGAACATTTGTTTGATGAAACTTGTTTAAATCAAAATGTTTGTTTAAATCTTTGATTTAAAATATATGTTTAAATATTGATATTTTTAAACATATTCAATATATGGATGATAAGATATCACTCACAAGCAATATTATGCAATAAAATAAACATATGTATGTGTGTCAACCTGCTGTTTGTTAGTGTTGGCTTGACTTGGCTTTGTTTAAAACTCAAAATTTAGAAAATCTTAAGTTTTGAAATATGTGACAATGCATAATTCTGCTGCCTTTGATATTTCCATGTTCAATTTCTCCTCCTAAATTTTTGCATAGTTATAAAAATCTTTTACAAAATGACAAAAATTTGTTTGTATTTGAGTTGAAATTATCAAAGTCCAATTTGCTTGTTTGATAATCATTTAGAAAAAGAAGAGTTAATCTTACTAAAAATGGATGTTTATCATGTTTTACACATTAATCTTTTGGACATACCATGAGATCATACAAGTCTATAGTTCTCACTAAGTTGTTTGTATGGTTTTGAGAATAGACATTGACAAGTACAATGTTGATTGCAGATATATTGATCCACTTAAACTCATGCATGGTATTAATGGTTGATTTAAATAGTGAGTGATTATCATGTTTTGAGTTGATTGACATGAGATGTATGTACCCCATATCTGATTGTTTGATTAATACAACCCTCCTCAAGATATGCTAAAAAGTACTTTCAATACTTAAAACCTAGCTACTTAAGAGTATAAATGCTTAATTTGATCCATGATGTTTGATCCTCATTGGGATTCTTTTTCACTTCACTTTGGAAGGTGATTCTCTTTGGGATTCTTTTGATTCATTCACAAGGAATGTAGTCATAAAGACTTTATTAATGATTCATCCAAGATGGATGTGCTCCTCTTTGGGAATATTTTTGGATCATGATTTAGGTCATTCAGGTCTGTGCTTAGCACAACAAAGAATTCCTAGGTGTACTCCAGGTCTATGATTATCATAACAAAGGAGACACTTGGATGATTGAGTAATTTATAATCTGTTTCACTTGTTGTATTGTAGTTACTTTGAAAGCAACCTATATTGGATAGATCAATACTCACCATAAACCAAGATGTGTTGTTAACCACACAGTCATGAGAATTTAGTTCTTCACTGTTGTATCTGATTTTATGTGTCCCATGCTGAGCCTATCCACATATCAAACAAAGAATTTGTCAGTCTTTATTAGTGGAAAAAGACTTAAGTGAAGAATTATGCTAGTGTACTATCATTTCTCATGAAATTTATGTGTGATTCAGTATTATCAAAATGAATGATTTGCATGATATCTTGATTTTGAAAAGGGAAAGCTGATGGTAATCATGGACTCTGACAAAATCAAGTATGTCTGATTTGAATGTTTTGAAAATATTAATTTGTTGTTTCATAGTTGATCATACCAAGAGATTGAACCAAAAATTCAAATCGTGTTGAATCAAATGGTTTTGTAAAAAGGTCATCCAATTGGTTGTCTGTGTGGACCTTGAGCAACTTGATCAGACCCTTTTCTGAGCAATCTCTCAGAAAGTGATATCTAATCTCTATGTGTTTGGTTTTTGAATATTGAACAGCATTGTCTGTTATAAACATGGCTGCAGAATTATCAAAGTGTATGGGTGTTTTAAGAAAATTAAAGCCATAATCAAGCATTTGGTTTTGAATCCATAACACTTAAGAACAGCATGCAGAAGCAGCTATATATTCTGCTTTGGCTGTGGACACAGAGACATTTGTCTGTTTCTTGCATTTCCAAGATATCAATCTTGATCCAAGAAACTGGCAGCCTCCACTGGTTAATTTCCTGTTGTTATTGCATCCCCCGTATTCACTATCTGTGTATGCACATATTGAGAAGTCTCAATCTTTAGGATACCACAAACCAAGAGTTGGTTTGCCTTTCAAGTATCGGAAGATTCTTTTTACAACATTTATGTGTGATTCCTTGGGATCTGCTTGATATCTTGCACACATGCACACTGCATACATGATATCTAGTCTGCTTGCTCTAAGGTACATCAGAGAACCTATTATAGATCTGTAAAGTTTTTGGTCAACTGATGTTCCTTCTGGATCTAGTCCAAACTTCAATCCAGTTGCAAATGGTGTCTTGCTTGAATTGCGATCAGTCATGTTATACTTCTTGAGGATCTGATGCACATATTTGCTTTGATTGATGAAAATTCCATCTGTTGATTGTTGGAATTGTAGACCTAGGAAGAATGTGAGTTCTCCCATTGAGCTCATCTGGAATTTTGATTGCATAAGAGTTTCAAACTCTTTGCAAAGCTGTGTGTTTGTGGAGCCAAATATAATGTCATCCACATAGACTTGCACTACTAACAAGTCTTGTTCTTTTCTTTTTAAGAACAATGTCCGATCAATTTTACCTCTGGTGTAACCATTCTGTAGTAGAAACTTTGATAGAGTTTCATACCACTTTCTTGGTGCTTAGTGAAGACCATACAGAGCTTTGTCTTACTTGTATACTCTGTGAGGGAAATCTGGATCTTCAAACCCTGGAGGTTGAGCAACATACACCTCTTCATCTATCTTACCATAAATAAATGCACATTTGACATCCATTTGGTAGACAGTGAACTTCTATGATGAGGCATAAGTAAGGAATACTCGGATGGCTTCCAATCTAGCTACAGGAGCAAAGACATCATCATAATCAATGCCTTCCTCTTGAGTATAGCCTTGAGCTATAAGCCTTGCTTTGTTTCTTATGACAATCCCTCTATCATCTACTTTGTTTCTAAATAGCCACCTTGTGCCAATTGCATATTGACCTTCAGCCAGATCTACCAGCTTCTAAACTTCTTGCTTCTTGAATTACTGTAGTTCCTCTTGCATGGCTTCTATCCAACTGTTGTCCTTTAAGGCTTCAGTGATGTTTTTGGTACAGTTAAGGATAAGAAACAGGAATACAAACAAAGGTTTGTTGTATCAGATTGACTATGAGTCAATCTTTGTGAATTCTTGTTGTGGTGATCTGATCAACATGGATTGTTGAATCAAGATTGGTGATTGTCTGATCGTGTGATGAGGGATGAGCAAAAGTATTAGATGATGTGTGATTGTCTGATTGAGGAGGTTCAGTGAATGTTTGAGGGGAATCATGAAAGAAATCTGGGATTTCATCTTCATTATGTGTGTCGGGTAGAGAATGGTAGTCATCATTATCTTCAGGTTGTTTTGTTTTGTTGGTATCTTGTGATTGAGTGGGTACAGGAGATGAAGATACTAGAGTGTCTGATGATGTTTCTCTTGAGGTGTTTGGTTGATCAGGAGGTGTTGACACAAATGTGCTTGATTGTGTGTTAGTGATTCTCCTTGGAGGATCATCAGTCAATGGAACATCAATGGTTGATGGAGGAACCATTAGATACTCTTTGTTCTCCTTTGAACCTGAAACAACAAAATATGTTGTGTCAAATGATTTGGTTAATGCATCAATATCAAACAGCCAGTTAGATCCAATGACTTTCTTACTGAAAGAATGTCCATTGAAAACAACATCTGTTGTTTCTTCCACTATATTTAGCCTTGGATTGAATACTCTGTAAGCTTTTGAGCTTCCAGAATATCCAGCAAAGAATCCATCATCTGCTTTTGGAGAAATTTGGATAATTATTCTCTGGTGTTTAATATTGAAACATAACATCCAAAGGCCTTAAGAAATCCTATATGTGGTTTTCTTTCAAACACTAATTCATAAGGTGTTTTGGAGTGTTCTTTGATGATTAATGTTCTGTTTTGTATGTAGCATGCTGTGTTTATGGCTTCAGCCCAAAAGGATATGGGCAATAGAGAGTCAGCTAGCATGGTTCTAGCTGCTTCTATTAATGTTCTGTTCCTTCGTTCAGCTACTCCATTCTGCTGAGGAGTTCTTGCTATGCTGAATTGATGACTTATTCCTTTTTCTGCACAAAAAGAAGAAATATAGTCATTCTTAAATTCAGTGCCATTATCACTTCTTAAAGATTTGTCTTTAAGATCATGTTGATTCTCAATCTTTGTGATAAAGGATGTAATGATTTGTACTGTTTTTGTCTTGTGTAGTAGAAAGAAAACCCATGTGAATCTGGAGTAATCATCTACTATGATAAGACAGTATTGCTTCTTTCCTATGCTTAGGATGTTTGTTGGGCCAAAAAGGTCCATATGAAGCAATTTGAGTGGTGTTTTGTTAGAGTTAATCAATTTTGATTTATGAGAAACTCTATTTGTTTGCCTTTCAGATATGCTATGCAGTGGTCTGAACAGAAAAATTGCTTTTATGGCAGACCTATGACTAGATCATTTTTAATAAGTTTGTTCATTCTGTTAAAATTAGTGTGACCTAATCGTCTATGCCACAATTGTGATACGTCTTCTGTGGCTTTTGATAATAAACAAGTTTCAGGGGATGATGCTGAAACATTGTTCATATCAACAATGTATGTGTTGTATAGATGAGGAGTTTTCAAAAGGATATGATCTTCTAGAATTTGAAAACCACGTCTTAAGGATGTAGCAGCTATTGGAGTCAAATAGGGTGACATATCCCTTGTCACAGATTTGGGATACACTTAGAAGATTGAACTGAAGATTGGAGTAGTAGTTGACGTTCTCAAAGCTAATCAATCCATTTGTTACTGTTCCTTCGCTAGTTATCTTCCCACCTGTTTTATCTCCTCCAAAGGCTACATTGCCTCCATGTTTGTTCTTAAAATCCCAAAGGAGGGAACAGTTGCCTGTCATATGACGGGAGCATCCACTGTCAACATACCAGATGTTGTCAGTCCTTCTAAGATGTCCCTGAAAAACAAAAGAAATCAGTTAGTTGGAGCAACCCAAGCCAAGATGGTATTTGGTTTTCTGTCTTTTCCAACAATGCAAATTTCTTCCAAGACAGCATTGTCTGAAGGTTTTGGAGCTCTAAACACACTAGATTTCCTTTGGTTTGATTTAGCTCTATTTGGAGAAGTGCTTTGTGCTCTTCTCTTTTGTGAGATAGTGTCAGTGGTTTGTCTATTCTGAGACTTATGTCTCCTTGATGTGTGTTGAAAATTATCATAAAAGGTTTTATCATTATCTAAAACAATTTTTTGATGAGGAGTACGTTTAGGAACTCCTACTCTGCTCTTATTTTGAGCAACAGGTTGTTTTTTAGTAGTTTTCTCAACCTGAGCTTGTTTGTTTTGTTTCTTGTTTTTCTTGTTGAAAAAACAATTTGCCGTGCTGTGATTGTTTCTTTCACAAATGGAGCAATAATTGTGAAAATGACATGTTTCTGTACTGTGATTATTCATCTTTCAGTACTTGCAGTACTTGCCATATCTGTATTTTTCAGTTGAATGTGTGAATTGATCACACCATTCATAGTATGGCAATTCTGTTTTTGTTTGTTTGATGAAAACTTTTGATTTCAAATTAGATTTTGATGGAATTTCAAAAGTTACTGACTGTTGTTTTGGCTGAATTGTGGCTTTGCCTTTCCCTTTATTTACCTGTTTGGGAGCGGCAATGGAAGTTACAGCTTTCCTTACACCTAAACATATATCAAATCCTTGAATCTGTTTAGATTGTTTGTTTGATGTATCAGCCACACTTGAAACCTTTTGAGTTTCAGTAATTGGCTGATCAGACTCTTCATCTAATAAATCATCCTCATCATCATCTATTGTTTGATTATCAAATTCATTATTTTCTCCTTGATAAAAGTTAGTTGATTTGATTGATGATGGTGTTGAACTTTTAACAAACTTTATCAAGGGTGATTTTTATTTTAAAAGTGATTTTGATGATGATGATGATGGTGGTTTAGAGTCATCAGTCTTTTCTTGAGAATCATGAGATTCATCCTATTTGTTGGTATGGAGTCAGGTAAAGGAATATAATTATCATTATAAGGTGGACTTACCTTATTATATCCTAAACCTGAAGGGTCCTTAAAAGCCCTTTGTTGAGCAAGAAGTTCTTCGAACTTCTTATTGCTCACCTGAAACTTCTGAAGTTTCACTTCATTTTCAGCTTGTAATGATTTTGACTCAGTTGATGAGATAGAGAGCTGCTCAACCTGAGCTGACAATGTTAATTTTTCAGAAAGTAGTTTGTCTATGTCTGATTGTAATAAAAGTATTTTTTTTAGCATACTGCTTTTGTTCTGATTTTAGAGTTTCATTAAGAATGTTTGCTTCAATTACTTTCTTTGACAGCTTGTCAGCATGCTCTCTATACCTGTTTACCTCATCAATACATGCTTGACTGTAGAGGTTTTTTTTACCTCTTTCAGGATGTCTGTTAATTTGTCTTCAATATCAGCCATGAGGGCATGATCTGAAGGTGATGGTATTTCAGCCTCATAAAGGCTCCAGTCATATTCTCCATCCTTTTTGATTATCATTGCAGAAGATGTTGGATGTTGAGTTGGACTGAATTGTGTGATCTGAGGTTGAGTTGGTGTATTTGAAATACTGATTGGTGGAGGCACTTGTCTGTTTGAATTAATTCCACTTGAGTGTTGTGCCTGATGAGTGTTTCTATCAACTCTGGGCTGTTAACATTCTATGGAGAAGTGCCCATAAAGTTGACAGTTGTAGCACCTAACTTTGGTTTTATCAAAACCAATTATTGTTTTCTTGTCCATGGTTAAACCTTTATTTCTTTGCAGAAACCTTTTGGACTTGTATGCTATCATGGCCATTGACCATTGAAGATCCAGCTCTTCTACCATATCTGGTGGAAGTTCATCCAAATCCTGTTGGATGATCTGAGATGGATTCAGACTTGCTCCCAAGAAAGCTTTAAAGCTTGTTGAAAAGGCTGCATAAGCTACCTTTTGCTCTTTACTTTGTAGAATAATAGTAAGAGCATCCATAGGTTTTTCAAGCCTGTGTATGTTTGATGTTTGAGATTTTGACTTTGTTTGAGGTGGAGTTATGAGGGTGATGCTTGCTTTGAGGTGTGACTTCATGTGAAGCATGAACTCCAGTCTTCTTAGACTTGTGTTTATTGTTGGATGATTCTGGTGCTGAGAAGAATGATGTATCATGAGAATCCAGAAATTCTTCTTCTTTATCTTCTCCAGTGCTTGTGAGGAAAGCACTGTCTGTGTGTTGTGGTTCTTTGAACTTGTAGGTCTCGACATGTCTGATTTGGTTGTTGTTCTTGGATTTTTCATCTATTTCTAGTGCTTCAACCTTGGCTACAAGTGATTCAAGGGATAGTCCCTCCAAGTCCAATGTTGCTTTCATGAGAGACACTGACTGAGTCCAACTCTCAGGCAATGTATGCAATATTTTCTTGTTGATTTCAACAGTTTCATATTTAAGTCCATATACTTTCATTTCATTGACCAATTGGACATATCTGTGTAACTGTTGAGGAATTGATTCTCCATGGATGTGGTGGAAGGTTTCATATTGAGTTCTTAATTTTCGCTTTTTGATCTCTCTTATTTCCTCACTTCCTTCACACATGGTGTGAAAAACCTTCCACAGCTCATGGGCTGTTTTGAAATTTTCGACCTGTGTCAAAGTTTCAAAAGGCAAAGTCATAGCTAGAATACTGTATGCCTTCATGTCTGTTTTGACCCGCTTGAGGTCATCACCAGCTACACTTTTCAAACTAACTAGTTTCTGTATGTTATAGTCAGGTCCTAAAGTCACTGGAATGTAAGGACATTCAGTGATTGATGTCCATAGATCTGGATCTTGATATGTAATCCAATTCCTGAACATGATTTTCCATTGCTTGAAATCTGATTTTTCTTCAAATTTGGGGGTTTTAGTCCACTGTTTGAACTCATCATATCATCAGCCATGTTTGTTTGATTTGATTTTAACTTAATAACAATTTTTAAGTTAAATTTGTTTGATTAAAATTTTAGTCCGGTGCTAAAATTTAATTAATCCTAATTGTGTCTAGGATTTGTTTGTTAATTTGAGAAACTCATTTGTTTTAATTGTTTACCAAATAAAGGAATTAATTAATTAATTAATTAATGTCCTATGAAATGTTGCTTTCTAGGTCACGGTGACAAGAAAGATTGTGGATGATGAGAATATTTGTCTATTAGTGAAAAAGTCAATATTATTTTTGTAAAAACCCTACAAACAGATTTTGTCTTATGTAAAACAACTTTTTGGATCAAAAAGTTGATTCTGAAACTTTTCAAACAAGACAATCTGTTTTACGATGATTTTATCAAAACAACAACAATTCCCGTGAATTGTGTTCTGCAAAAACTAGGGTTTTCCTAGGGTTGTTGCGGTAAAGATTTTCAAACTATTCAACCCGATGGTTGGACAATGAACAAAATATGTTTCTAGGGAGATTGTCACTAGTTTGTGATGATAATGAACAATCTGACCGGTTTAGAATGTTCAAATACTGATTTGTTTCAAAGAAAAATCAATGAAACAATGTTTAAAAACAAAAACCTTAAAATCCGATTAGGGTTTTAAAGTTTGAATGACGTAAAATGTTAAAAACCTTTTATTTAAAGGATGTTTAACAATGTATGAACAATACCCATGTATTGTTTGTTGCAAAAACCACTAAAAACTTGCGTGGTAGTGTGATGTTCAAGCAAAATTAACAACACTTCTTCAAAATGCACAAAATGATTCATTAATCATGATGTTTGCATTTAATGAATGTTTATGAGAAGAAGATGATGAGTTTGATGATTGAATGTGTGTTTTTGAAGCTAATGAACCACTGAAATCAATGTTGTTGAATGAGAGGATTGAAATCAATGAATGTTGAGCCAAAGCTCTGATACCACCTGATGAAATCAACTTTTACAACAACATATTAAACATGAACATATTAGAACAATATTCAACATGAATAAGTTGATTCCCCCAAGGACCTTTTCAATATCTTTCAATAATCAACAAACAAGAACCATGGTGCGAAAACCCATGATTCAAGTGTATGAAATTAGTGTGTGTGTGTGTGTTTGTGTGTGTTTGAATGCTCGAAAATGATAATAACTGATTGTTTGATTGATTGTTCAAAAGCTCACAAAGGATTAGGGTAGTGTGCTATTTATAGCCTATACACAAAAGCTATATACAATTACTGAACTACCCTTAAGTAAACGAATATTACATAAATAATCCAAAGTGTCTAAGCTATCCGCTGTGGAATTAAGTCATCCGCTGTGGAGGTTTCTCATCCGCTGTGGAGAAGACTATTCATCCACTGTGCATACTTGGTTGTTCATCCGCTGTGGATGTTGTCTGCTGTGGAATGATCATCCGCTGGGGATGAACATCCGCTGTGGATGTTGTCCGCTGTGGATGAACATCCGCTGTGGATGTTGTCCGCTGTGGAATGTTCATCGCTGTGGATGAACATCCGCTGTGGACAGTTGTGAGTTTTCTTGTATGTTGTCTGCTGTATGTTCTTCATCCGCTGTGGGATTCTTTCATCCGCTGCACACACTTAGATGAATTTTCTTCATTCGCTGCTTATGATCTTCATCCGCTGTGGAGACTCTTCATCCGCTGCGAACACTTGGTCAAAATTTCTTTTATCTACAAATCTAGAAAAGAAATTTAAATAAATGTTAGTGATTGTTATGAATGTTAATAATTTTAATGTGTTATAAATGATTGTTTTGTATGTTGAGACACATTTTGTTTGATATATGTCTGATATGGCAAGCATCATACTTTTATGCATTAATTCTTAATGCACTTGTTTAGTCCAACACCCTTACCCCAAAATAAATGAGATTTCATAATTTAAATGACCTGGTCATACAAGTTGTGAAAAAGTTCTACCATACATTTCATGAGGGTAGTTGATCTTGCTATGCTTCTGAGTGTGTGGTACATGTTGAATGATTAATCCACTCAAAACATGATAATGATCACTTGCATTAAAATATTAACCAAGCATGAGTTTAAGAGGACAAACATACCTACAATCAATAGGGTCATGACTACTTGCACTTGTGAAAGGTAAGATTGATATGATCCCAAATAAGGTACACTTCCTTGTCATGTACAATTATGAAAAACAAAAAAAAAATTAGAAATATTTTCCTTTCAATTTTAAAATTCATTAAAGTTTCTATCCAATCTAGATATAAACTTTAGGGGAGTTATTAAAAACTTAAAAGAAAATATTCACAAAAACATAAAATTTGCAATTATTATTTTTTAGACAAAATTAAAACAAAAAAGTTTGACTGTGTTGGTGTGGAAGTTATATCATAAGTATCTCGGTGTATGCCGATATTTGGAAACACAAAGTCCAAGATCAGTCAAACTGGGAAACTTGTATCACACCGGATATACAAGTCAATTCAAGCAAGAATTGACAATTCTAGCAACTGATAAAACTTCATAAAATCAAAACCGCAGACTCATCTTCATAAAAATCAGAACATCAGTGCAAAAACAGTCAGAATCATCATGTGCAAAAAACATTAATTTTTGACAAGTTCAAAAATTAATGCGGGTAAGAGTATTGGTTAATGCAGGTGAAGGTAACCCTGACACATAATCAATGCGGGTAACTGTTTTTACACAAGTGTAACTAATGCGGACAACTTAATGTTCTTCCGCATTTGCTACAGTATATGCGGATAGTTCAACTTGTTCTTCCGCATTTGCTACAGCAATGCGGTTTAGTTAAATTGTTCATCTGCATTTGTTAAAGTAAATGCGGTCAAGTTATTTTGCTCCTCCGCATTTTCTACCGTAAATGCGTGCAAGTTAACTTCTTTATATGCATTTGTCATAGTAAATGTGCCCAAAGTTAAATGTTTATGCGCATTAGCTTCAGTAAATATGCCCAAAGTTAAATATTCATACGCATTTGCTACAGTAGTAAAATTAAACCTACGCATTTGTTCACAGTTGTAAAATTTGAGTAAGTTATCAAATGTACTATTTAAACACATTTATTGTGAGTCATTTATTACTTTTCAAATTTGAGTGAACTTTTAAAGTGCGACGAGCGTTTTTTCTACTGTTCTTCATCATCATTCAATCAATCACAAATCAAGTGTTTCTATTGATCATTCAAACCTCATACCATCTCTATTTGATTCTTCACCAAGGTAATATCAAAAACAAGGTGATTCTTAATGGATATGAAAATTTCAAATGTCAAACCAGTCATGAAACAAAGAACCCTAGGTTTAAGAAAATTCTTAATCTCAATCAAGAACAATGGATTTAACTAATGCGGATGAAGAAAAACAAATGCTGACAAGTTTTTGTTCATTCGCATTAACTAATGTGGATGAACAAAAGAAATGCTGCCAAGACTTGTTCATCCGCGGCAACTAATGTGGATGAATTAAGTTAATGCTGAAGACTATCAACAAAAAATGCTGATGAAGACTTGTTCATCCGCATTAGTCAATGCGGATGAACAGTTACAAATGCTGCTCGTATTTTGTACTTAGACTACTTTCTGATGTATAGTTATCAGGGTAGATTAGTCATTTTGTACAGGCAATGTGTATGCCTAGAAATAGAACAGTATGTCCTAAGTTTAAAAATTTCTTTTTCAATATTGATAATATTACTCATTTAAACAATAACCCCAGCTGTCTTTGTATCTTGTTTACTCACATCATTATACAAAGCATTTATTATCATTTTTAGTATTAAATGATCTGTGATTTGGTATTTCTGCTACTTAATCACTGACTCAATCATCATATTTGATCCTAAGTTGTGTCATATCAACTGAGATTCTTATTCTCGGACCTAGTCACACTTTTTAGGCGCTTGGGCACTTTTTAGGTGTATAAGACTAGATGAAACGCCTAACACTTGGTATTTATCCCTTCAAATGTCCAACCCTTGGAAGTTTTGGTACTATTTAGTCGCATAAGCATAAGATGATACACCCAACACTTTACCATTTTTCAGTCACATGATAACTGTTTAGGCGTATGAGCTTGAATGACACGCCTAGCACTTGTGCAAATTTCTGAAAATTCACCATACTCCTGATCTGAACTTATGAGTACTGTTCAGGCGCATGGGATCCTTTCCATGAGTCTTGACACTTGAACTTTTCTCATCATCCATCTGAACACTATTTAAACACATTAGTACTGTTCACACTCAATTTTTCTACACTTAGTCAAAATTGTTTGACTATCATTCAAAATTTTCATTAATTTCCCTCAATTTTAAAATTTTTGAAATTCAAACTTTTATATATATATTATTTTTATTTTTTACCAATTTATTTTTATTTTAAATTTTCAAAAATAATTTCATGTCATTTTAGTCTCTAAATCTACAAATGGTCTCATATTTGTTTTATTTTATTGCAAGTAGCTTTTCCATTTTTGAATTCTTTTCAGGTTCATTTTTACATCATGTCAAACACACATGCTTGAAATTTTCGGCTTTATCCTTTTCATCCAAAACACTTTATTTTGATTTTGATTTTCCACACTTATGAAATTTTAAATTTTCATTTATTTTCTCAGATTCTTACTCCCCCTAAACTTTTAAGTTTAACAAACTTAGAAGTTTCCTTTTCTTTGCAAGAAGAGCAACTAATCATTATTAACATGCCTGCACACAAAAATCATGCAAAAATCAAAACTAAAGCAGAATAAATATCTACTATATACAATTGAATCACATGCCTGCAGTGAGATCATATCAGCTAAGATCAGCATATTAAAATAAAATAAAATGATGAATAGTCATAGACAGTGATTAAATCCTAATCAAGTGTATTCCAGGTCAACATTTCTGCAGCAAAGAAGACAAGAGATCTAAGGACAGAAAATGAGTGCTTTTGGTAAGACAGTCAGCACACTTACTTTTTCAATTCTTGGATTGTTTAAGGTACGATTAGATATGACATTATGTAAGTCATACTTAGACTTAGAGAGTTCAACTCTCATCAAGATATGCAAGAAATCACTTTTCTCAACTTGTTAACCTGACATATACTTATAATCATATCTCATGTTCAGATTGTGCACATTGGCATCTTTTTGCATCAGATGAGAATATCCAAGTCTGTAATGACTTACAACAAAGGATATCTCGTCACTTCAGGTCTATGATGACTTATAACAAAGAAGTGAGTAGTTGCTTTAAATTATTAAAGCTCATGGTCATTCATATCACCACCAGGTGTGAGTTTGTGTCTTAACAAGCAATCAATTTGAGAAGTTAACACAACTCATTGGTGCTAAGAAGAACAAACACTAATGCATGATTGATTTAGTTTAATTGCAAGAATTTACTTCTTCAGTATAATTACATGACTTTACCTACACATCATATCTGATCACGTCAGACTTTAGTAGCGAGCGAAGTATGCCACTGATCAAAACTAATGTATCTATCATTTCTCATAAATTACAAAGATAGATTCAGTCCTAAACAATTAACTATCATGAAAAACTCTATTTTTGTATTTTTGTTTTATAATTTTCTCTTTTGATTTTTCATTTTCTATTTTTGTATTTACTTTTTCATTTTCTATTGAACATGCACACACAATATATACAATCAGGCAGTTAACTTTGACGGTTTCTCTCTTAGTTTTCTCATTCAAATAAGGGAGGGTTCTTACCATTTTATGACTCATTAACTGAAAACTCAAAACCAATTTTTAAACATGGTTAATAATTCCAATTGACTCGACCAGAAATTCAAATCGACCCGGTAAAAAGGCTTTTGTAAATAGGTCAGCCAACTGTTTTTCAGTTGTGATTTGAATCAAAATGATTAAACCTTTTTCAGAGTTATCTTTGAGAAAATGATATCGAATCTCAATATGTTTTGTTTTTGAGTGTTGGACAAGGTTAGCTGTAATAAACATAGCAGCAGTGTTATCAATGTAAATAGGAGTTTTAAGAAAATTAAACCCATAATCCAGCAGTTGGTTTTGTAACCAAAGGATTTGAGAACACCTGGCTGAAGCAGCTATGTACTCAGCTTTTGCGGTTGAAACATAGACATTTTTTTTTTCTTATATTGCCATGAGACTAATCTGGGACCTAAAAACTAAGTACCATCTTATAACTTAAAATCTTACAGCAAGGCATAGTTGCCTGACATATGCCGGCTACACCCACTATCAACATACCACGTGTTAATAGGACTACTCAGGCGTACCTGCATTTCAAAAAGAATTAAGTTGAGTTATCAACCCAAGCCGAGATGGTCTTGGCTTGCCAAACTTATCAACATTGGTAAACTGTTTAAAGTGAAGCTTATTTGGATCAAGCTTATTTTTGACATATTTACCAATTCCGTTCTTGACAAATTTTTGATTATCTTTGATTTGTTTATTCCTTAAAGCATGATAACGCTTTTCAAGATCATCATTAAGATAATTCAAACCACCACAAGAAACATTTTTTGAAAATTTTTTATTACCAAACTTCCCACCATTCACTCTCACAGAACGTGGAATGAATTTTTCTTGATTATACTGCTTTGGTTTTGCAGCATAAGAATCATCATAAACATAATCATTTCTTTGAAAAGATCTCAAGCCTAAGGAAGGTTGTTTTGTCAATCTTTGAAAACCAACACTTTGATTTCTTTAAAATTGTGGATTGACATATCCTTTCCTTAATTGTGGATTAACATATCCAGGCCTTGGCGAGTTTTTTTTGAAGTAGCAATTCTCAGTTTTGTGAGTTCTTTCATCATAAAAGGTACAATACTTGTTAAAATAACAATCAGCTGTTGAATGATTTTTCATATCACATCTATGACAGTACCTGTTAAAGAAACATTCATCAATCTTATGATTGTACATATCACAGATTTCACAATACCTTTGAAATTTAAACAATTATTGATTAACTTTAGATGTGGATGCCACATTTGATCCTTGTTTGGATTTAGGAGTTGAAAAGTTAACCTGTTGTTTTTGATTTGTGAATTTATTCTTTTGAAATTTGAGTTTAGATTTTTTAACATTAACATCATTCCTCGACTCCTTAGATACAAATCGTTTATTGACAGCGGAAGACTTAGAATCTAAACCTATTTTCAGATCAGAGTTGGATTTGTTCTTTGGATTAGATTTGATTTCTAGAATTTTGTTCATGTCAAAAATACCTGCAGATACAAATTTCACAGGTTTAGCATTTTTCCTTCTCCTTTGATTTCTAGATCCTGATGATCTTTGTTTACTTTCAGATTGAACATCTTTAGGTGAAGATTTCTTTTCATTTTCTTTATTCTTTTGTTCTTTTTGCCATTTTATAAATTCTAGATTATTTAATCCATAAGAAAATGAATCTTCAGATGTTATTTCATCTAGCTTTGCTTTCTCGTTATTTTTAGAATTTTGATTGTCATTTCTTTCACTTATTTCTTCGACAACAGACTCTTTTGGAACAAAATTTTTCTTAGTCTTTGGTCGTGGTACATAAGATTTATTTTTCATTGGGTGACCATTTTTGATCATTTCCGAATCATGTTCCTCAAATATCTCAACATTCGTTTTCTCTTCATCACTCTTAGAATTCTTTTTCTTATTTTGGAATGCTCTTAGCTTAGCTTTGTTTTCAGATGAGTGATCATGCGTGTTGAAGTTTTCTGGTAACGTAGTTTGTGATGGATTCAGGCATTGGTTCATGTGTAAAACCTAAACCTGCTTTTTGTTTGTCTTTTCTCTCACTTACCAATTGTTCTACAATTGTTTTTTGAACTCTTAACTTTTGCAAGATCAACCTGTGTTGTAGCATGTGCTATTTTCTCTTCTTCTAAATTCTTTGTCATTTCTTCAAGTTGTTTTATAACAATTTCCAGTTCTTTCAAAGTTTAATTCCATGATGATTGTAGAGATAGGATCTTTTCATCAGATATTTTGTGATTGTTTTAAGTTTGTTATGCATTACTTCCTCTTGTTTGAGCTTGTCACATATTTTATATGAATAAGTTCTGTAGTACTCTACTTGTTCAAAGCAAGCTTTAGTGCACATTTTATTTACTTCAACTGGAATTTCAGGATATTTTAAGAAAGACGTCTTAGAGTCAGAAAATGAATTTTCAACCTTTTAGTTGATCTGACTGTGCCATTAGTGCAACTTCTTCTGAATCCTCTTTAGGATCAGATTTATCACTCCAGTCATACTCTTCTTCTTAATTTTATGAGTTACCTTTAGCCTTAGGATCACTGTCTTCTGACCAATCTTCAGTTTGAATTTCTGCAACAAGAGATAAACTAGAGGTTAGATCTGCTATAAATTGTTCAGCATAAGCACTCTAATCATATCCATCTTTAATGCTAACAACTAGAGCTTTCTTTGGCTCTTCAGATGCTTTTGATTCATCCTTTAGTTCTAGCATAGGAAGACTTTGATAAGGCTTTTGAAATGTCTTCTGAGACTGCTGATGATATCTTTGACTGCTAGAACCTGCTTGACCATTTCCTCCTTGGTTTCTGGGAGCTTTACATTCCCTCGAGAAATGACCATAGTTGTTACAGTTGAAACACCTTGACTTTGATTTGTCGAAGCCAATGGTTTTGTTAGCACTTGGCTTGTAGTTCCTATTAATATATGAGTGTTTCTGGGTTCTATATGCAATCATCACCATCTGCGAGTTCAAGTCCATCTCTTCCACATTGTCTGTATCCATCTCAAACAAATCCTGCAAAACAAGATCTAATTATGTTAAATGACTACCTTGATAAGCTTGAAAACTTGCCATAAAAGCAGATTTAGACTCATCATCCTGTAAGAGGATGTTAATAACATCTTTAACTTCATTAGTTTTAGCAGAGTTAGAAGATGGAGTCTCAGTTTGAGGTTTAGGAGTTTGAGTTTTAAGAGGAGACTGGGATTGACGTTGAGTTGCATAAACAGGAGCACTTGTGTAAGAAGAATCTATAAAGAAATCAGCTCCGACGAACAAATCACCCTCTTCTTCTGGAGATTTATCATCTCTGGCTAGAAAAGCATTCTCCACTATATTAGCTGGAGATGAAACATACTTATACTGAGACATTAAAGCAACTATATCATTGTTTCTGGAGCTCTCATCAATCTTAACTGATTCAATCTTGGGAATCAAAAGATCAAGATCCATAGGAAACTTTTTAGTATGCTTTAACAGTGTAACTATTTGTTTCCATGAAGATGGAAGAGCATTGAGAAGTCTGAAATTTAGATCTTTTAGATCATTTTTTACACCAGCCGTTGACATCTCAGTAGTTGCATAAATCTGTTCATCATTTGATCTATTGTTTCCCAAGAAATATGCTCAAACAACTCTAACTGCCACTTAAGTTTCTGCTTTTTAAGATCTTGTATCTCTTTACCTCCTTCACATATGATTTTCAAAGCTTTGTACATAGTGTACCCAGATTGATAACCATCAAGTCTAGTCAAGACTTCCAATGGTAATCCTTTACACATCAATGAATAAGCTTTGATATCATTCTTCACTTTCCTTAAGTCATCACCTTGCAGACCATCGTCAGGATAAGGTTTTTGAAAGTCTTTTATGTAAGAAAAACCTCTATTTGGACCATAAAATGTAATTAGGATATGAGGTCCTTTCTCTATTGACTTCCACAAGTCAGTGTCAATAGAATTTAGATGACGATTCAGTCTAAGCGACCAGTTCTTGAAATCAGCTCTGTTCTTTAGCTTTGGAACCCTGTTCTCAGAATCTTCAAACTTAACCATTTTGTATTTTTGAATTTAAGAAAAAGACTTGTTTTTGTTGTTTTTAAGTTTTGAATGGAAACCTATGAAATGAAAATATTTTTGGATTTTAGTTTCTGAAAATATTTCTAAGTGTAAACTGATAAGTCTGAAAGCTGATGCACCTGAATAGTTATCAAGTGCCTACACAGTAGTGAAACGCCTACACAGTTCTCAAACACCTGACCTTGAAGTAGAAACGCCAAGGGAATGCCTTGTATAATTCTAAAACCGCCCAAATGAAATGCACCTGAATAATGGAAATGCGCCCAAACAGTGGTTAAATGCCTGGGTGTAAAACGTCCACACAGTTCTAATGCGCCTAAACAGTTTAAATGCGCCTAGAATTACTTTGTTTCTGCAAAGTCACCAAGTGTCAAAACATTCTCAAAACATCTCAATAGTGGTCAAACACCTGATCTGAAACGTCTGAACAGTACTAAAATGCCCAAATAGTGTTGATGCGCCTAGATACTTAAACAATTTTCAGCAGTTTTCAACCATTATGCGCCTAATTCATCAGCTTCAACGAACTCAGATCTTATGAAAATCTTCAAAACTTCATTAATTAATCTAAAAACTTCCAATTAGGTAGTAATTAGGTCGATTAACAATCCTTAATCCTCAATTTGATTAAACAACAACAACAAATCTGATTGAATTTCAGTCCGAATATGATGAACAAAGTTCAAACACTAATACAATCAATTTCCTAGATTTAAATGAATTGAACACAAAATTGTGATTCAAATCATGTATCTATAGATGAAACACAACTGAAAACAAGAATTAGTTGATCAAATCGCTATCAATCACAGATTCAAGTGATTCAACAAGCTCAAAAGTTCGATAATCACTGAACCAACAGCTCTGATACCATTTGATAGGTTCAAAATGGATCGAATCTGTGCTTATATGATAATACAATGATCAAATCAAACACAAAGTAATCAACACATGAAAATACATCAAAAATTCATAGATTTCATTGATAGCAAATGCATAGGATACAAAGTGTAAGAATCCAGTTCATTCAACTGATTCTGTCTCTCACTTGAATTAAATATCTTCCCCCGCAGTTGACTCGATGTTATTGCTCTGACATGTTGACTATGTTGCGTACTTGATGATGTGAAATCATACACGTGTTTGTTAGTCTTCCATAGGAATTAGTCTTCCGTAGGAATTTTTCATCCGCAGCAACACTTAGTCTTCAGTGCTTGTTTTTCAGTGATTGTGCTTTCGCAGGAGTTCTTGTACTTGGTCTTCAGCAGCATGCTCTCCTTCAGTAGCTTCACTTGTCCTTTAGACTTGTTCAGCTGAGGTTGTTCTTCTGTAGGAGATCTACGAAAGTACACATGAGTTATGCTCTTGAGAACATCTATGGAGGAACACTTATTCATTCGCAGTTTGTTCTAACACTTAGTCAATTTTTCCAAATTGACTAAGTCTGAGGTTTCCTGCAATCAGACGTAAACCAACACATAATATGGGTTAACATATATGTTGTGTAGTACATTATATTATAAACAATAGAGTTACAATAATGAATTACAAGAGTTGACAAGTCAACTAAACCTATACATTTGTTCTAGTCCTAACAATACTCCCCCTATAGGTTTTGCCTCTTGTATTCAACTGTTCAAGTCTCTCAATTCTTGCACCCTTGCCAAAATTTTGGTGTTGAAGTATCCCATAGTATTCTTTTGATCTTCATATTGATACTTCATCTTCATTCTTCCCATTTTCTTCAATGTTTTGTATTTCTAACTCAGGATGTCCTCTTTAGTGGTTAGTGTTGCAACAACACTATTATTAGACACCACTTCTAACTCATTCTGTTCTAAAATTCTCAGTTTTGTTATTGGCTCTATCTCTGCTCCCATCAGCTCCCCAGCTTCAAACTTCCTTCTCATGTAGGCCTTGGCATGAAGCTTTTCAATAACTTGGATGACATGTACATACAAGCACAAGTCATTTTGACCAGTTCGATCGTTGAGCTTGGAAAATACTTGTCATGTAGATATGAAGTATAGCTCGGATGAAGCAGCTTGATCTCTATTGGGTCAAATAGCCTTATGCTAGGACCTTTCGTCAGTGGATCATTTCTCTGCAACACCAGCTCTTTCGTCCTTTCTACATATCCTCATTCTGTGATAGGGAAAGAGTACTGATTTCCCTCAATAACTTTGATGGATGCTTGAGTTTGATCTTTATACCAAATTCTCAGCAAAAATTCATCATCCATATGTTGAGAACTGGAATAAGACCTTTTCTGTTTCAGCTTCCTTTTGTTGTGTTCTGCATCTTCTCTCTTTGCTTCTTGAAGCACATCTCCCTTGAACCTATGACTTAGCTTAGCCATAAGTCTAGAGAAGTCTCTTCCTCTTTGACTGATTGGGTAGTTTGTTATTGGGATGTTTTCCAAAGTTGTGAGGTCTGTATCTGGAAGTGTAAGGAGTGTTTCCACCCTTGGAAAGTATTGAATCATTCTAGATGTTCTCTTTATCACAGCACAGTCCCACTCTGAATCATATTTCCAAGCAATGATTCTATTTTCTTCTATTGATCTTGAAGTTGTCATTTTGTCAAACAACTGAATCATTGTGGTGTTTTGTTCAGTTATCTCTCTAACTACAGTTCCCAGAGGCCAGACCTTGTTAGGGATCACATCCCTTGGCTCTCTTATCAACTTTTCTTTACCTCTCTGCATGTCTCTGCTCTGAACTACAGTTGGTTTAGCAGGAGTTTGTTTTGCTTGTTGTTTGTATGCAGGATTGGGAGCTCCAGTCCTGTATATTACTCTTGTGTCTAGCTCCACCTTCATTACATGATCCATAATTTCCCTAGCTCACTTATTGATCTTCCTTTAAGCTCATGGGCCTCATAGTTATGACTCTGCAACCAGCGAGTCATGTTGTACCTGATCAGCTTCTTAGTTTCATAATGACCCAATTCCTTCTTGATTTTCTCCATAGCTTTGTATTTTGAATAATTTTCATAATTGCATATGGGCAGCATCAGCCTTGCAGCATCGAACTCGTTCAAAACTTCAATCATCTCATTCATGTTCATTCATTCAACCATGTCATAAGGGAATCTATTACTTATTAAGTCCATGAACATGGCAGATTGAGCTCTTTCTTCCAAAATGTCTTCAGTTGATAACATGCCAGATTCTTCTTCAGTTTGCTACTTCAACTCATCATCACTTTCTTCTTTGATGATGTCAATTTGCTGATAAGCTGCAGGATCCGCTGATGGAGTGTGAGTTGAGGAGACCCTTTTGTTTTCTTTTGTTGATCTTTAGATTCAGCACCTTCATCTTGAGATTTGCCCAGATATTTTCTTTTGCTGCTATAAATGATTATGGGTTCTTTTGATTTCATCATTGTACTCACATCAGCTTCTTTCTTTTTGCTTACATCTTGTTTAGACAACTTTTTCTTTAACTTCTCATTCTCATCATCTTTTGCTTTCAGTTGTTCTGATTGTTCAAAGATTAGCTCATTCATTGCACCAATCACATCGTTATCAGTCTCAATATCTTCTCTCAGCCTTTTGATTCGTCCTTCTAGTTTTGTGATTGTAGCATATTTCACAACTATGAGTCTATCTTTCTCTATCATCTCCTTCTTCATTTTCCTCAACTTTTCTAACTTCCTATAGCTTTTGATGATCAAATTGTTGTATTTTGCTACCAGTTAGCTCTTACTCACATCAATCTCTTCTTCATTCAAGTCATCCTCATTATAAGCAAGGATGTCAACATAACTACCCTCCTCTTGTTCAACTTCTTCATCTTTCTCCCTTTCAACCTCCAGGCATATCTCCTCAGTAGCAACATCTTGAACCTCATGTTCATCAACCTCCTCCAGGTTTAGTATCTCCGTATGAGAAGGGCTAACTGTGGGTGATATTGGTTCAGTAGGTGTGGGTGATGTACTTGGTTCTGTTGATGGATGTGCAGGTGTTTGTATGAG
Organism: Flaveria sonorensis; assembly: GCA_025506505.1. NCBI lineage: Eukaryota > Viridiplantae > Streptophyta > Magnoliopsida > Asterales > Asteraceae > Flaveria > Flaveria sonorensis. The sequence continues at coordinate 27,401,459 of CM046439.1, read as the reverse complement.
ATGTGGTGAGATGGGTTCTATTGCACCAGAATGTATTGATGATTGAGATTGTTGTGGTGATAGTTGGACATCATCTTGAGAAACTACTTTAGTTGAAGAAGTGTTGACTGCTGTTTGTGAGTTGGCAGGGGATATGGGTTGAGTGTGTTCATTTAATGAGGATATCTGGAGAATAGGTAATGATAATGGTTGGGGTTCTTGATAGTGAGGATCTGGTGATTCAGTTGATGGTGTTTGATGTTTTGGTTGTTCAGGGAATAGGAGTTCCTGAGGTATGTCAGTAGTTTCATCAATGACATGAGCAAACATCTCCACCTCTTCTCCTTGATACTATCCAGTCAATTTGTTGAGTAGCGATCTTCCTAGGTGAGTTTGCACAAACACATCACCTTTTCTTTCAATAGTAGGCATTGTTTCGTTTATGATAAGTTGAATAAATCTTGGGAACATATACATCTTGTTGTCCTTTTGCATTCTTATATGGTCACACAGGCAACCAAGAATGTACTTGGAGTAGTTGTACTTTCTTCCCTAAAAAATACCGATGATACCCGATGAGATGCGCCTCAAGAATCTGTCCAAACCGGACTTCCTGTTGGATATGCACTTGAGATAGGTGTGACATAGGAATCTATACGGCTTGCACAACCTCCCCTTTTTGATCTCATTGTTTCGATAGTCTCCGTCATACCCCATTAACTGAAAAACTTTTTGAATGTATTCATGATCAAATACATCAGGGTGACCTTCTTCACCTTCTCCGAACTCCAGTGCCCTCCTTATTGTTTGTTCTTCTATCCTCAGCTATTCGTTTCTGATTGTGGCATGAATCACCCGCTCACCATCTTCTTCTTCAATCCTCGCAGTGTCCCAGAAATCTTTGATGCGAGATTGATAGATAATGGGATCCGTAGATAGTGCATAAAAGAATCCTGATCTTCTCAAATAGCAGATGATGTCTCTGCATCCATCTTCCACTTCTGGATTTAGGAATGTGCACACATTATGATCTTTAACAAATCTATTAGCCATAGGTTGTGATGTTCAAATGGTGTGAGGATTAGTTGGGTGGAACAATCGATTTAAATGAAGAAGATGAAGGGGGTTTTTGGGTGAGAGGATTTCTAGGTCTGGAATGGTTTTTGTAAGTGGATAGAAAGGCCAACGGTTGAGGTGTCCTTTTATACTTTTCCAGACAGTTTAAATCTTATTTTAATGATATGGGACCCATCTACCCTTTTTTCCTTTCTCAGGTTGTTTTGCTAATTCTTCCGCAAAACTTCTACGGAAGGCAAAAGTCTTGGTTCCAGTTTGTATCTTTTGCAGAACATCTATGGAATGCAGACACTTTTTTTTCAAGTTACTCTTTCGAAGATAGTTTTGATAAAATATCTTCCAAAGGTGATAAATGTATCTTCCGAAGATAATTTTGATGAATTATCTTCCGAAGGAAATTTTCTTCCGAAGATAAAGGTATGATAAAATTTCTCTGTATGTACTAACATATAGTTAGTCCATTTGTTGTTTTGCTGTTGGACCTTGTTGACTTTGCTTCATGGCAAATATGCAAATGATTGAACACATCATATATCCAGAAGGCCAAGTTAGTGCTTAAGTTGTAATTTTCTTCATATTACAATGTTAAGCTCAGTTTTCATGCTGTTGACTACTCCCCCTAAATTTGTGATTAATCATAAACTTATGCATTTATCAAAAAATTATAAAGAAAATAGCATGAAAAGCAGTTAATCTGTCCATATTATTAACAGGAAAATTAATAGAAATCCTTTTGAATGTTTGTTTACAGGCAAGTATATCCTATACAAGGGATCATACTATGGACTAAGCAATTTCCTGAACATTATGTTTGATGTTGTGGTATACTGGATCTAGTGTTGATTGCATATATTATGATCCGCAGAAATTCAACAAGAGTTTATTGTCAACTTGTCATGCTATTTATCATGTTTTGGTATGGGTTAAAGATGAACAAAGAAGGACTCAGCATTCAAGTCACATTAAAGTTAGTCCTCCTGACATGAATCAATTCATCATCCTTAAACTATGTTCCATAGATTATAAGCTCTATCTTAAGATTTCATTGAAATCTTTTTAATGCTGAGATGGTTTACATGCTCTTTGATATAATATATAGTTGATCTCATTGAATTCTTTTAGAGCAGTTCCTTTTGGACTTTTGATGATCAACATCATGTCACCAGGTCTTTACTTATGTAAAACAAAGGTTCCTATTGACCCAGGTCTTTGCTTACGCAAAACAGAGGGTTATGATGCTCAAAGATAGAAGTTATAAGGTTTTACAACATAGTAAGTGTGCGTGGGTGAATAAAATGATCACAGCCGGATAAAACTTACTTGCTTGCTCCTCAAAGTGAATTGTCCACATTTAGTCACCTTGGCATTATGTTATGCATGACTTTGTTAATTTTCCACTCAAGCTGAACCTATTCACTTATCAAATTACATCTGATCAATGTTTAATTGTTATTTAGAACTAGGAAAGTATGCCAAGTTATAGTGTACTATCTTATCCCAGTATATGAACTTCCTTAAAAAAACATGGCAATATGTTAGCATTTACTGTTTTTTTTTTTGTGAATGTTTTTTTATTTTTCATATGTATAATAGTAATGGACAAATGATGCTTTGCTTGGTGTTGTTGGCTAAGCTAACTTGATCATGCCTAAGGCTTCAATTAAGAAATTAAATCTAACTGAATCAAAGGCTTTAATGAATAAATCAGCAAGCTGATTTGTTGTATCCACTTTTATCAACTTGATTAAACCCTTTTCTGAACAGTCTCTTAGAAAATAGTATCTGATTTCTATATGTTTAGTTTTACTATGTTGCACTGGATTGGCAGTGATAAACATAGCAACTGAGTTACCTATATGTATTGAAGTTTGAATAAAATTGTAACCATAATCAAGTAATTGGTTTTGCAACCATAAAACTTAAGAGCAACCAGCTGAAGCAGCTATGTACTCAGCCTCGGCTGTGGATACTGAAACATTGGTTTGCTTTTTACTCTACCAAGAAACAAGTCTTGGTCCTATGAATTGACAACCTCTAGTTGTTGATTTTCTGTTGTTATCGCACCCTCCAAAGTCACTATCTGAATATGAGTCAAGTTTAAAGTCTCCTTCTTTAGGATACCAAAGTCCAAGAGCAGGTTTCCCTTTAAGGTATATGAAAATTCTCTTTATTGCACTCAAGTGTGACTTCTTAGGGTTTGATTGGTACTTAGCACAAACACACACATCAAACATTATGTCAGGTCTGCTGGTAGTTAAGTACATTAATGATCCTATCATAGATCTATATAATCTTTGATCAACAAACTTCCCTTTAGGATCAGGTACAATCTTTTCTATTGTAGATGCTAGTGTTTTGCATGATGAAGACTCAGCAAGATTGTATTTCTTCAGGATTTGAAGCACATACTTCTCTTGATTAATGAAAATACCATCTGGTTTCTGATGAACTTGTAGACCTAGGAAGAAAGTTAATTCTCCCATGGAACTCATTTGAAACTCAAATTGCATCAAAGCTTTAAAATCTTCACACAATCTCTTATTTGTTGATCCAAATATGATGTCATCAACATATATTTGGACAACTAAGAGATCTTGATATTCATGTTTGAGGAAGTGTGTCTGATCAATTGTTCTCCTTTTGTAACCATGCTTCAGCAGGAATGATGACAGTGTTTCACACCATTTTCTTGGTGCCTAATGTAGACCAAACAATGCTTTGTCAAGCTTGTCACCCAGTGGGGGTAATCAGGATCTTCGAAGCATGGGGGTTGGGAAACATAGACTTCTTCATCTATTTTACCATATAAGAAGGCACATTTTACATCCATTTGGTAAACTGTGAACTTCTTATATGAAGCATAGGCGAGAAACACTCTCATGGCTTCAATCCTTACAACTGGTGCAAAGACTTCATTATAGTCTATTCATTCTTCTTATGTATAGCCTTGTGCAATAAGACTTGCTTTGTTTCTGACAATTATTCCTCTATCATCTAGCTTGTTTTTGAACAAGAACCTAGTACCAATTGGATATTGCCCTTTAGGGAGATCGAATAAATTCCAGACTTTTTGTTTTCTGAATTGCTAAAGTTTTTCTTGCATTGCTTCAATCCAGTTGTTGTCTTTTAATGCTTCAGTTATGTTAGGAGGAACCACTTGTGATAGAAAACAAGAGAATAGACAGATGTTGGCTGCTCCCCCTTGTCTTCTTGTGGTTCTGTCATTAAGATCACGAATCATGTTTTCAATTGGATGATACTTATGAGTTCTGACTGTTGGAACATTTTGAACTTGAATGGATGAATCCAAGTTAGTGATGTTGGTTGATGGAGATGGAGTCAGCTGGGATGGGGAATCAACAAAGTAGTCAAACTCTTAAGGATGTTGATCTTTTAAAGCTGAATGATGTCCATCTTCATGAACTTGTGTTTCCTCAAATTTGTTTATAACTTCCATAGCAGTTGATAGAGCAGCTGCGGATGCTGTAGTTGGTTTATCTGCATGTGTGAGGGTTGTTGGTATGTTTTCTGGTGGGTTGGGATCTTCAAGTGATTGCAGTGGATCATCTCCAGAAGTGGGAACATCTAATGAAGTGGAAGGAACTTCTATTGATGGAGAAGAAACTTCTGTTGATGTAGATGGCACTTCTACTGATGTTGAATTACGAAATCCATCAGGATGTTCTTTGGTTGTTTGAGTTGAAGGGCCAGGATTAGTAACACTTTGTGTGTGTGGCTGAACTACTCTTGGTGGATCAGCTGTCAATGGCACTTCACCTATGTTTGGAGGAACATAAGGATAACATGTATCCGTAAGACCTACCACATTCAAATAACATGTTATAAATGAATTTGTTAATGCATCTATGTCAAACAACCAAGATGATCCTTATACAGATTTTGGAAACAAGGATTCATCAAAAGATACATTAGGAGTTTCTTCCACAATGTTTTCATGTGGAACATAGACTCCATATGATTTAGATGTTGATGAGTAACCAACAAAGAAACCATCATAAGCTTTTTCTGCAAACTTGCCTAATTGATCTTTTGTGTTTAATATGGACACATGACACCCAAAAGCTCTAAGATACCCGATGAAAGGTTTTCTTTTAAACAAAAGCTCATATGGTGTTTTATTATTTTCTTTCACAGTTAATGTTCTATTTTGAACATTGCATTTTGTATTCGCTGCTTCAGCCCAAAATGTTATTGGTAGCTGTGAATCAGCTAGCATTGTTCTTGCTACTTCAATTAGAGTTCTGTTTCTTCTTTCAGCAACTCCATTCTGTTGTGAAGTTCTGGGAGCATTGAATTGTCTAGCTATGCCTTTGTCCTACAAAATGAGTTTAAAACATAATTAACAAATTCAGTTCCACTATCACTTCTTAAAATTTTGATTTTTAAATCAAGTTGATTTTCAGTCTTAGTGATGAACTCCATTAAAATTTATGATGTTTCACTTTTATGTTTTAGGAAAAAGACCCAAGTGAATCTAGTGAAATCATCAACAATCACCAGGCAGTATTGCCTTTTTTCAATGCTTAAGACATTGGTTGGACCAAAAGATCCACGTGCAATAGCTTTAGTGATGTTGTGTTTGTGTTAATTGTTTTGGATTTATATGATACTTTATGTTGTTTTCCTTTGTAACATGATAAACAATGATTAGAACAATAAAATTCTTTCTTTGGAAGACCAAAGACTAAGTCATTTTGCACTAATTTATTCATGTTCTTCATGTTAGAGTGAACCATCCTTCTATGCCATAGTTGAGCTTCATCTTCTGATGACTTAGAAATCAGGCAGGTTTCATTGCTTGTTATGGATGTGTTGTTAATGTCCAACACATAAGTGTTGCCTTTTCTTGGTGCTTTAAGAAGGATCCAGTCTTCTGGGATTTGGAAACCTAGCTTAAGAATGTAACAATGAATGTTATCAAAGAATGTGGTATAGTTTTGATCACAAATTTAAGAGACACTTAACAAATTGAATTGTAATTTTCACATAAATTAACTTTCTAAAGAATGTAACTTGATGGTCTTGGGCTTACCATTGTTATCTAATATTGTTATTTTCTCATGGATGAGCCTTGATGTCTCTAACTTATTTTTAGATTCAATTGGTTCATTATATTTTGTTTTGGGTGAGGATGATTCTTTTGAAGATGATGATGAAGCACTTTCATCTTGATTCACACTGACTTCCTCAATCACCTCTTCTTTCAGTGCTTTTTTCTTTGAACTAGATGTTGAAGCTTGCCCTGCAAAGGTTTTAGCATCCTTTGATTTTGACTGAGGCACATGGTTACCTTTTTCAAAGTGATCAAAGAAGTCATCATCTGCTTGCAACACTATCTTTTTGTGAGGTGTTTTTCTTTGAACTTATTGTTTGTCCTTCTTTTTCTTTGAGTGATCCTCAGCAAATGTTTTCTTTGTCTTTGAATTCTTCTATTGTTGTTGCTGCTTCTTTTGTTTTGAGACTTTTGAATCATCATTTTCAGAAGATTGTGAATCTGATTCTACATTCTCATCTTTTTGCTTCTTGGAGACCTTTGTTTTGTTCTTCTTGTTGAAGAAGCATTCTTGAGTGCAATGATTGTGTTTGTTGCATATTGCACAATATTTGTTGAAATCAGAGGTCATATGATTGTTTATATTGCATATTGAGCAATAGCTGCTGAAGTAGCATTCTTCTGTGCTGTGGTTGTGCATATCACACCACTTACAATACTTCTCTTTAGCTTCACTATCAGAATCAACTTTTAGTTTTGTCTGTTTCTTTATTATTGCCTTCTTTTGCTTCTTTAGTTCCTTTTCAAACTTTGCAGCTGATAATTCTTTACCTTTTCCTGACATGATGTCAAAAGGTTCTTGTTTATGAGCATTCATTTTTGTTGTTTCTTTAGTTTTTCATTGGATGCTTCCGCAAACGTTTTCTTTTTCCTCATTTCTTCTACGGATGGTTGTTTTGAAGCGGATGAATGCTTCTGTAGATCATCTACGGATGTATGTTTTGGAAGATCATTTTTCTTCCTTGGCTTTTCTACGGATTGGTCAACATCTGACTTCTTCTTCCGCAGGTGATCTGCAGAAGTGACTCTTTCTTCTTTCGTCGTAGTTCTATTTGTTGATTTGCTATTGTGCTGTTTGGTTAGTTCATGTATGCCTTCATTCAACTGACCAATTCTTGTGTAGATGGTCTTCAGCAAATTTCTTTGTTTTGGTGGATAGGGTAGCTTGATTTCATCCAGAACTTTGGGGATTATATGTTCTTTTACCATAGTTTTACCCTTACCTAAACCAGCACTATCAAGTTCATTAGGCTCATCACCCTCATCCAGATCATCACAGTTATCATAATCAAATTTTGATTCATTTTTCTTTGAAAATTATGATTTAGATGAATCAGTTTCACATGATTTAGTGTCATTATTTACCACTTCATTATTTTCAACTTTTGACTCAGTTTTGGTGCTAGACACAAAATGATTAGATAAACTGTTAGTCATGGACTCAGGTAGGGTGGTGTAGTTGTCATTTACTGGTGGTGCAACCGCATGAAATCCCAACCCAGACCTGTTCTTTGATTCAATATGAGAGTTTAACAGTTCCTCATACTTCTGTAATAATAGTTGAAATTTCTGAAGCTTTACTTCAGTAGATGCATGCTCAGACATGGATTTTGTTAATGAGGTGGTCAAATGCTCAACTTGTGCTTCTAGGTTGTTTCAAACACAAGTTTGTCTAAATCCTTTTGTAATGAGTTGATTTTGACCTGATAAAGTTTATGTTCTCTTATATGATATTCATTTAAAAGCATAGTTTCTTTGACTTTATCAGCCAATTGTTAAGCATGATGCCTATATCTTTCAACTTCATTAATACATAAGGAAGTACATAACCTTTCTCTTACCTCTCTGGCCATTGGTGGAACTTTATTTTCCATGTTAGCCATTAGTGCTTGGTTTTCTTCTAGCACTTCCTTCTCATGCAAGCTCCAATCACAAGTACCATCTTGCAAAATAATCAAACCAGTTTCTTTAGAATTACTAATACCTGTTGAAGAACCTGTGGCTGGTGGGAATGAGTTTGTGAGATGTGTTGCTTTAAGCTCCTCTGATTTGCTTGTCTTGTGTCTGTTGTGGATTGATGATGGTTGTTGCATTCCCTTGAGAAGTGACCATATAGATTGCACTTGAAGCATCTCACTTTGGACTTATCAACACCAATTTTTGTTGTTCTTACTCCTACTGACAGTCCCTCGTTTCTCTTCATGTACATTTTGGCTCTGTAGGCAATTATGGCCATTTTCCATTGCAGATCCATCTCTTCTACTTCAAGGTCTTGCTGATAGAAGTGGGCAGGAGTCAAAGTACTTTCCAAGTAAGCCTGGAAGCTTGAACTGAAAGCTACAAAAGCTGCCTTTTGTTCCTCTGATTCCAGAACCACAGTGATTGGTTCTGTTTGATTTCTATTCTTATTGATCTTGGAGACATCAGCCCTTCCTTTTGACTTTCTATTTTGATTGTTTTGAGAGCTCAATTTGGAGGGCTTGGCGGCATAGAAGCCAGTTTCCTCTTCATTGTCACTCTCAACACAAGAGTTGTCTTCATCTTCATTGGAGATGAATGCACTTCCAACACCCATTGATTCTTTGAATTGGTACGGTGCTATAGGTGCTTTGACACTCTTGTTTCAGGTCTTTTCGTCCAACTCCAAAGCTTCTACCTTTGCCACTAGAGTGTCTAGTCCGATTGACTTCAGATCAAGTATGTTCTTGAATATAGACACAGTCTGTGTCCAGTTTTCTGGTAAGGCATGAAGCATCTTTTTGTTTAACTCCTCATTGCTATACTTTAGTTCAAAGATATTCATCTTTGTAACAAGTTGCATAAACCTATGGAGTTGTTGAGAAACCGACTCACCTGCAATATGATGAAAAGTTTCATATTGTGAGCAAAGTTTATCCTTTTTAATGCTTCTTATTTTGTCACTTCCTTCACACAAGGTGTGCAGGATTTTCCATAACGAGTTTGCTGTTTTGTATGACTCGCACCTTATCAAGGGATCTTCAGGAAATGCCATAGTAAGCATACTATAGGCTTTGATATTGATCTTGACCCTCTTGGCATCATCAGGTGATAGATTTTGTAGACTTATAGGTTGATTGTTATCCTTATAATCTGGTCCTAAGGCAGGTGGAATATAAGGACCTGATTTTCCAAGTTTTGATTCCTGGACCTGATTTTCCAAGTTTTGAAATCAGATATGTTTTCCAACTTCGGAGGTTGATACGCACCAACCACTGAATTGCTCATGTTAATTAATTATGTTAAATATCAAAAGCAATAACTTTGTTTGAATAAACACCAATTAAAAAAATAAAACTAATAGATCAACTTATCTAGATCAATGAGCACTTGGCTCTGATACCACCTATGAATCCAAGGATTGATACAGGAATTATCAATTTGATTTTAAAAAGTGCTGATCGCGGAACTATCAATACTTGCTGTTTAATAGATTGTTTATATTGAAATCGATGAATAATGTATTGAACAATCAAGAAACAACTAAACGTAACAATGCACAAACCAAGAATGTGTTTAACTGTTCTTCAATCACAATCAATCAATTACAATTGATTTTGATGTATTGCTCTGTTGCTAATGATGTTTTGTATGCTGTAACTGCTCTTGTATATTTGTTGTGTGTGCATGTCGATCTCTGTTATTGTTCTATTGATATATAGAGATCGTGTTTCTATTCTATTCCTAAATCATTACTGATACTTCGCTATTTTGTTGCTATACTTAAGCTAACTTCCTCTAACTATGTGAATCCTTGCCTTGTCGATCGGCATAAGAGTTCACAATTTACAATGAAATTATATTTTACAAAATAGAATGTTGTTGATGTGACATGCAATATTCGCTTGAATTAAAGCCATTGACTCGATGTTAATGCTTTAACATGTTGACTTGTTGACTATGTTGCGTACTTGATGATGTGAAATCATACATGTGTTTGTTAGTCTTCCATAGGAATTAGTCTTCCGTAGGAATTTGTCTTCCGCAACAACACTTAGTCTTAAGTGCTTGTTCTTCAGTGATTGTGCTTCCGTAGGGGTTCTTGTACTTGTTCCTCATCAGCATGCTCTCCTTTAGTAGCATCACTTGTTCTTTAGACTTGTTCAGCTGATGATGTTCTTCCGTACAAGATCTACGGAAGTACACATCAGTTATGCTCCTGAGAACATCTACGAAGGAACACTCATTCATCCGTAGTTTGTTCTAATACTTAGTCAATTTTTCCAAATTGACTAAGTCTGATGTTTCCAACAATCAGACATAAACCAACACATATATAATATGGGTTAACATATATGTTATGCAATACATTATATTATAAACAAGAGAGTTACAATAATGAATTATAGGAGTTGACAAGTCAACTAAACCTATACATTTGTTCTAGTCCTAACATATGTGTACATCAAATTCATTGTTTTCCCCTTGATAGAAATCTGTTGATTTTATTTGTGGTGGTGCTTGGCCTTTAACAAATTTTATCAGAGGTGATTTTGATATTAATGATGATTTAAATGATAATGATGTTGGTTTTGAGTCATCTGTCCTGTCATGAGGGTCAAGTGATTCCCCATGTTTGTGGGTCATTGAGTCAGGTAGCGGGATATACTTATCATTATAAGGTGGTTTAACCTTATTGTGTCCCAAACCTGAAGGGTCTTTGAATGCCCTTTGTTGAACAAGAAGTTCTTCAAATTTCTTACTGCTCACCTGAAACTTTTGAAGTTTCACTTAGAGAGTTGCTCAACTTGAGCTACTAGTGTTAACTTTTAAACAACAGTTTGTCCAAATCATTTTTTCAGTGACATAATTTTGATCTTATACTGTTTTTGTTCTGATTTGAATCTGTCATTTAAAATGTTTGTTTTAACAACTTTCTTAGAAAGTTGGTCAGTATGCTCTTTGTATCATCCTTAGCAACATCCTTACCTGCCAACTGATATGCATATAAAAAGTCAGCGTTGCTGAGTGAGTTCTAGTTTAATAATATAGAAAAATACACTTTGTAACTTCATTTGGTGATCATTCATCAATATATATAATCAATCATAAAGTGACTCATTATCTTTCTTTCTTTCTTTATCTTTCTCTTTCATTAACTAGGATTGCACAAAGCAAGAGCCTACATTGTTGGTTGGCAGCAGATGCCGAACCCCTGTCGGCAAACGTTTATCATGGTAGTTAACCCATCGACAGTTGATCCACACTGCTAGGCATGAAGCCTGCTCATGAACTAGGATCCCATTCATTCATTGGTCAATCCCTACCCCTGATGTACATCCTCATGGGCTGATACAGTCGTACATCAGTTGAGCAAATGACCTCCTGGTCATGAACCTCCATTCATTTGCTTGCAAGGCTTTTCATTCATATAAGCGCCCGGGGGTAACATTCATTAAGTTTCACTGTTCTTCTTTTATTCCTTTGTGTCCACTTGTTATGGATAATACTTAATAAGATGCTCATTACTTTAATCACATAACATGAAAATATAATTGACATAGTAAAAACAACATCTAAGAAAGAACCAAGCATAATAATCCTTAAACAAGCATAATCATCCCTTATACAGAAGTTTTCCACACTTAAATTCTATTCCTAAAATTTTAGAAAATCCTAAGTCTCAAAAGAAATTTGGATGAGCTTAGACAAATGCGGATTAACAAATGTGGATGAACATTCTCAGGAAATATTCAAAGTGTCAGGAAGTGCACATGAACCAAATGTGGATGAATAAGGCAAATACGTATGGACACTGTAGCAAATGCGCATGGTCAAAACAAATACGGATGAACACTTGGCTGTACTAAGGCAAATGCGGATGAACACAGCAAATGCAGATGAACAACACTTAAGCGGATATTCATGTCTAAATCCGGATGAACTAAACCAACCTCCAGTTGTCACCTCTACTATAATCAGTTCCAAATCCTCATTCTTATACATTCACAGGACCGATCTAGCATGCTAAACTCTTAGAACAAGCATACAACCACACAAATCGATCAAGCATTCGAAACACACACTCACACACATAACAAGTGCAAAGCATACAGATCAGTTTATATTTTCGGTTGTAAAGCAGTAGGTAATATGCATTTCAGCCCCAAACAGATTAAAAACAAGTAAACCAGGGGTCTAGAACTCACCTATTGCAGCCTTCAAGCAAAACTCCACCAAACATGAGGGCACAAAGAGTTCAAATGCCTAAACACACCAATACACAAAGCCGAACACAAAAGAGCACATAAGAATCGGTCCCGAAGCTGAAAACTCAGCTAAAACCAAACAAAACACATAAAAACTCACCTTCAAGTCGAATCTTCTTCTTCTTCTCTCTAGAACCTATGGAAATTCTACTTTTCTTCTTTTTAGCAGTCGAAGCAGTTGATGAAGCAGTGTAGTGGGCGGCCATTCCCACTTTAAACATAAAATAATAATGTTTTGTCCTTATGTACAATTTAGCCCTTCCACTTATGCAACTTCTCCTTTTATCTTTATTCTTTTCGTAATAAATTTTCGGGTGCTACAAGTCCACCCCCCTTATAGAGGTTTCGTCCCCGAAACCTGTCACTCTTCGAACAGTTATGGGTAATGTTGTCTCATCTCCTCCTTAGTCTCCCAAGTAGACTCAGATTCCTTCCTGTTCCTCTACTGTACTCGCACCAGTGGAACCACTTTGTTTGGTAATCTCTTCTCCTTTCGGTCAATGATTGCCACTGGTTGCTCTACATAATTGAGCCGTTCATCAACTTCAATGTCCTCCAGTGGTACAATCTTATTTTCATCAGCTAGGCATTTTGTCAGATAAGATACATGGAATGTTGGATGAATTCCACTTAACTCATTGGGTAGCTCCAACCTATAGGCCACCTCACCTACTCGTGCAATGATTCGAAAAGGTCCTATATACCTCAAGCCCAGCTTACCCCTCTTTCTAAAACGAATGATCCCCTTCCAAGGTGAAACCTTCAGCATCACTTTATCACCGACGTTAAACTCGATCGGTCTTCGACGTTTGTTGGCATAGGATTTTTGCCTATCTTTGGTGGCTTTCATATAAGCTTTAATTCTGCCTAACTTCTCGTTGGTCGTTTCGATAACCTCGATACTCCCCAACTCCTTCTGTCTGATTTCCCCCCTAACAAACAGGGGTTCTACATTTCAGGCCATAGAGCATCTCATACGGGGACTTACTAATACTAGCATGGTAACTGTTATTGTGTGAGAACTCTGCCAACGGTAGGTGACTATCCTAGCTTCCACCAAAGTCTATGATACATGCCCGAAGCATGTCCTCTAAGGTTTGGATAGTTATTTCGGATTGGCCGTTGGTATGCGGTACTGATGTGCAGTTTGGTTCCCATCGTATCATTGAACTTCCAAAATTTGGATGTAAACCGCGTATCTCTGTCCGAGACAATCAACACCGGCACACCATGATGGGTAACTATCTCATTGATGAACAATTCGGCTAGCCGTTTCGAGTTATACATCTCTCAGATGGGTATAAAGTAAGCACTCTTCGTCAGTCTATCTACTATGACCCATGTGGCATCATAACCTTTAGCTGTACGAGGTAGCTTCATTATAAAATCCATTATAATATGTTCCCACTTCCATTCAGGAATTTCCAAGGGTTGGATTTTCCCGTATGGCTTCTGATTCTCGGCCTTAACCTAGAGACAGGTCAAGCATCTTTTTACATACCTCGCTACGTCCGCTTTCATTCCTGGCCACCAAAAAATTTTCTTTAGGTCCTGGTACATCTTGTTTGTTCTCGGGTGAATGGAGTAGCGAGTCTTGTGAGCTTCATCCAACACTTTCTCTCACAGACCTCCACGTTTAGGAATCCACATGCGCCCAAACCTCGTTTTGACACTATTGGCATTTTCTACCAGGCTCGCGATCTGACCTTTCATCATTTCTTCATTAGCATGCTCGGGCCTTAGAGCCTCTCCCTAAGCTTCACCCACTAGCTTTATCACATCAGGAGTCATGATCAACTGATAAGATCTCACCCGAATCGGTTCCCGGTTTTCTTCCGGCTTAGAGCATCCGCTACAACGTTAGCTTTACCCGTGTGATAATGAATCTCACAGTCGTTGTCTTTTATGACTTCCGACCATCGTCGCTGTCTCATATTAAGATCCTTCTGCTCGAAGAAATACTTTAAGCTTTTGTGGTCCGTAAAAATCGTACATTTGGCACCATATAAGTAGTATCTCCATATTTTTAACGCGAATACCACAACAGCCAGCTCTAGATCATGAGTAGGGTAGTTCACTTCATGAATCTTTAACTGCCAAGATGCGTATGCGATGACTTTGCATCGCTGCATTAGTATGCACCCTAACCCTTGATAAGAGGCATCGGAATAGACAACCAAGCCTTCATTACCTTCTGGTAGCATTAACACTGGAGCTTGTGTCAATCTTCTCTTTAACTCCACGAACGTATTTTCTTGGCGGTATCCCATTCAAACTTCACATCTTTCCTCGTCAACTTGGTCAACGGCGAGGCAATCATGGAAAAATCCTGAATGAATCTTTAAACAAGCATAATCATCCCTTATACAGAAGTTTTCCCCACTTAAATTCTATTCCCAAAATTTCAGAAAATCCTAAGTCTCAAAAGAAATGCGGATGAGCTTAGACAAATGCGGATGAACCAGACAAATACGGATAAACAAACGCGGATGAACAAATAAGGATGAACAAATGCGGATGAACATTCTCAGGATATATTCTAAGTGTCAGGGAGTGCGCGTGAACCAAATGCGGATGAATAAGGCAACGCATGGACACTGTAGCAAATCCGCATGGTCAAAACAAATGCGGATGAACACTTTGCTGTACTAAGGCAAATGCAGATGAACAACACTTAAGTGGATATTCATGTCTAAATGCGGATGAACTAAACCAACCTGCAGTTGTCACCTCTGCGATAATCACTTCCAAATCCTTATTCTTATACATTCACAGCATCGATCTAGCATACTAAACTCTTAGAACAAGCATACAACCAAACAAATCGATCAAGCATTCAAAATACACAATCACACGCACAACAAGTGCAAAGCATACAGATCAGTTTATATTTTCGGTTGTAAAGCAGTAGGTAATATGCATTTCAGCCCCAAACAGGTTACAAACAAGTAAAACCGGGGGTCCAGAACTCACCTATTGCAGCCTTCAAGCAAAACTCCACCAAACATGAGGGCACAAAGAGTTCAAATGCCTAAACACACCAAAACATAAAACCGAACACAAAAGAACACATAAGAATCGGTCCCGAAGCTGAAAACTTAGCTGAAACCAAACAAAAAACATAAAAACTCACCTTCAAGCCGAATCTTCTTCTTCTTCTCTTTAGAACCGATGGAAAATTTTCTTTTCTTCTTTCTAGCAGTCAAAGCAGTTGGTGAAGTAGTGTAGTGGTCGGCCATGCCCACTTTAAACATAAAATAATAATGTTTTGTCCTTATGTATAATTTAGCCCCTCCACTTATGCAACTTCTCCTTTGTCTTTATTCTTTTCGTAATAAATTTTTGGGTGTTACAAGGAGATTGTATCTCTGCCTCATACATACTCCAGTCACACTCATCATGTTATTTGATTATCCTTACAGAGGACTTAGAGTGTTAATTGGGACTGTATCGTGTGATTTGTTTTGGTATTGGTGTAGATGTGATGCTGATGGGAGGTGGAACTTGTATGTTTGTATGATAACCACTTGAAGTTTATGTATGTTTCTTGTTTCTTTCGGTGTTGACATTCCCTTGAGAAATGACCATAGAGTTGACAGTTGTAGCATCTTACTTTGGTCTTGTCAAAAGCAATTATTGTTTTCTTGTCCATATTCAACCCCCTGTTTCTTTGTTGATCTGTATGGTATCATTGCCATAGACCACTGAAGATCCATCTCTTCAACCATGTCTGGTGGCAATTTATCCAAATCTTGATGGATGATTTGTGATGGTGTAAGATTTGCACCAAAATAAGCTTCAAAACTTGTGGAGAAGGCTGCAAAGGGTGCCTTCTGCTCCTCACTTTGTAGAATGATTATGAGAGCATGCATGGGTTTCTCATACTTGTGTATGTTTTTGGTCTTTGTATGATGTTGTTTACTTGAGCTAGAAGCATCTTGGTGTTGTTTCCTCTAAGTTGTTGCTTAATATGACGCATGAACACCAATCTTTTTAGACTTCTGTTTGTTTTGTGCTGATTTAGGAACCAAAAAGAACGAAGTTACACTGGAATCAAGAAACTCCTCCTCTTCTTCTTCACCGGTGCATGTTAAGAAAACACTATCCGTTGTTTGCATTTCCTTGAATTTGTATGATTCCACATGTCTAACTGTGCAGTTGTTTCTGAATCTCTCATCTAATTCTAGTGCATTTACTTTGGCCACTAGTGCATCCAATGATAATGCTTCTAGATCTAATGTTGCATTCATCAGATAGACTGATTGAGTCCACCTCTATGGAAGAGTATGCAACATTTTCTTATTGATCTCCATAGATTCATATTTGAGACAATAAACAATCATCTCATTTACTAGCTGTGTGAATTTATGGAGCTGTTATGGTATTGACTCTCCTTGAACATGGTGAAAGGTTTCATATTGGGTCCTCAATTTTTCTTTCTTGATTTCCCTAACTTCAACACTTCCTCCACACATTATGTGAAGTACCTTCCACAGTTCATGTGTTGTTTTAAAGTTCTCAACTCTGGTCTGTATCTTAAATGGGGGAGTCATTGCCAGAACACTATAGGCTTTCATGTCTGTTTGACCTTTTTTAGGTCATCACCAGCTACACTCTTTTAGCTGACTGGTTATTGTATGTTGTAATCTGGACCAACTGTCACAAGTACGTATTGTCCCTCGGTTATGGATGTCCATAAATCCGAGTCTTGAAAAATAATCCAGTTTTGAAACATTATTTTCCATTATTTGAAGTCAGCTTTGTTCTTCAGTCTGGGTGGTTTAGAACACTGTTTGAACCTTAAATTTCATCTGACATGATTTTTAAATTTTGAACTTTACGATTTCAATCAAATTTGTTTGATTATATAGCTTAATGCTAAATTTGATTTATCCTAAGGTCACTAGGATTTGTTTGTTAAATTTGTCACTTTTAATTTTAACCGAATAAAAGAAACTAATTAATTTGAAATTAATTAAGTAATGTCGAAGGTTATGTCACATTAAAGGCTCGGTTGAATAAAGGGAATATTTTGTTAAGGAAGATCAATATCAGTCAAAACCTTTTTAATGATGTCAGTCAATATAGTTAAAACCCTAAAAATAAATAATATGTTTTTAAAAGTTTACTTTTTAGATCAAAAAGTGACTTTTTCAAATATTTAAAAGAATATCGGTTTCTTCTTTAGTTTTTGATAAAAAAACAACAAAATCACCATTAATTTTGAATGTTTTGTATGAATGAAAAACTAGGGTTTATCCTAGTAATGTTTCGGCTGTGATGATCTTCAAAGAAACAACAATCGATTTGTTGTTTGAAGATAATCAAAAACCCGATTCAAGTATGAAGATACTACAATGATGATGATTTAAACAAATCAACATGATTCAATGTGTTTAAAAATAGTGTTCCTAGGATGAAAACTCGATAAAACAGTACTCCGTTACTGTATTAGCAAAAACCCTTAAACTGATAAGGTTTTTAGGGTTTGTATTATTATTTCTATTTTAAAAACAGTGTATGAATGATGTTTAGAGATTTAAAAACACAAAATCTTCTTCACAATGTACTAAAACAGTTTATTGAATCATGTTTTGAACATTTGTTGAATATTTGATGTAGAAGAGAGTTTTTGTGTCTATTTTTAAGCTCAAAAATGGATGATATGAAGCTAATAAACCCAAAAATGGATGATATGAAGCTAATAAACCATAGATATCATTGTATTGATTGAGAGTATAAAAAATCAGTTGATTGATTTGAGCAAAGGCTCTAATACCACCTAATGGAATTCGAGTTTAACAAGAACAAAATGAATGAATTCCCCCAATGATCAATTTCAATCTCTCAATAATAACAACAGATTGTTATTGAATCAATACTGAATAATCATGGTGCGGAAAATCATGATTAATGATATGAAATATCTGTGTGTGTGTGTGTATGATTGTGAGTGCTTGTATGCTTGAATGTTATGAATAATAATATCTGCTTGTTTGAAAGATTGTTCAAATGCTTACAAAGGATTAGGGTATACTGCTATTTATAACCTATACCAAGATCTATGTACAGTAACAAAAATACCCTTATATAAAAACAAATTACATATAATCCTAAGTCTATAAGTCGTCCACTGTGGATGATGAACTGTCCGCTGTGGAAAACAGATTGTCCGCTGTGGATTTTGAATACTTGTC
Organism: Flaveria sonorensis; assembly: GCA_025506505.1. Lineage (NCBI taxonomy): Eukaryota > Viridiplantae > Streptophyta > Magnoliopsida > Asterales > Asteraceae > Flaveria > Flaveria sonorensis. The sequence continues at coordinate 27,382,905 of CM046439.1, read as the reverse complement.
CGCTGTGCTTTGGATGTTGTCTGTTATAAACACTTGGTGTGTGTGTTGTGTTGTTGTCCTCTGTGGAGTGTTCTTCCGCTGTGGATGTACATCCATTGTGAATTATTCATCAGCTGTGGGACGTGGTCATCCACTGTATATGATTGTTCATCCGCTGTCATCTCTTAGACTTCATTCTTCATCCGCTACGCCTTCTTGTTCATCCGCTGTGGGCAGGCCTCATCCGCTATGGACACTTTGCAAAAATTTCTTTTTATCTACAAACCTAAAAAAGAAATTTAAGCAATAATTAGTGTTTGATATGAATGTTAATGATGTTTGAATGTTAGTCAATGGTTGTTTGAATATTAGAACACATTATGATTGATTATGGCAAGCATCATCCTTTAATGTAGTCTAACATATAGTCACTGTTCTGGTTCAAGGCTAGCCCCAAACTCACCTCTTCATACCATTCACAATTCGTTATTTTCGATGTTCAAAACTCTTTCAAAGGGTTTAATTTTGGACCTGTTGCACTTTAATTACTTTTAAACTATAACAATATTAATTGTTTAACTTAAAATCACACAAGAAGCCGGATATCCGAATTTTGAATATCCAAAAATTTTGAATAGTGGATTCCACTATTCGAATCCGAATCTGTAATTTTCGATATCTAAAATTTCAGATTCAGATTTAGATATCCATTCAGATATCCAAATTAAAAAAATGTATTATTTAATAACTTTTATAAAAATATAATAATTTTTTTTTGAATATTTTTTCGCAAATCCGAAGTGTTTATCAAAATATCCAAAATATATGAAAATATCATAAATATTTAATAAATGTTTAATATTTTTATCCAAAATATTCGAAAATTCTCAAAATCACTAATTGAATCCGAATCCAAATCCGAAATATCGGATATCCGAATTTCGAATTTTGAGATATTTTGGATTTAGTTTCAAATTCAGATATTTTGAAACACCCCTACAAGAAACATCACATTCAAGGCTTAACTCACATTTTAAGGCATCAAAAATAAGAAAAACTAATGAGGCATAATTACCTTTGCCAACCCAAAATCTACAAGTTGCACACATCAAAAAAATATGGCTTAATTACCTTTGCCAAGTTGAAATCTACGAGTTGCACAAATCATTTGTATTAACCAATATGTTAGAACACCTAAATAAGGATAAAAATCAAAATAGTAAACAATGAACATTCCTAGACACATATTATCAAACAGCGTATCATCAACTACACAGCCAGCTTGAGAGGTTATGTTTGAAGAGCGTTACTTTAAGCATCTTCTTGACATCCAAAAAAATACTACAAGGAAAGATAAATAATCTATTTTCAACATGTAAAAGATATTTTTCATTTCTTTGAGTTTGACAAATGATAAAAACAAGCAAAGTCACTCACAAGTTGCGGCGGTACACTTTGTTGGTTTTTGATTTTGTTTAGTCTCTTTTGAATATTCTAAAGAGACAAAACAAAACAGATTAAGCATGCACGTCATAATTTTATAAAAATCATACTTGTAAATCTTTGGTACTCTTATCGCCATTAGTGACAGTAAGTGTGTGATGTTTTAACTTCTATAGAGTGCTGGCACCTTTAAAAGGATAGAGTGAATGTAATAAATTCTTTGAAGTATCACATAAACTTATTACTAAATCAAGAAAATATGCATAAACTATACCTTGAGTTGTGTTTAGAGGTTAATTGGGCATAAGTGCCATTTCATGACACCTTATAAAATCAATAATCATCATTTGAAATTGAAAAACATAATATTCTATTTTTTTTTGTAAACAAAGGTAACAATATACTTAATAAATTTCAAAAGAAGAAATTAAATAATAAATCCCAAATGCCGTATCAATTGACATAAGTTTAATTTTCCTACTGGTTTTACCCTCGGCTACAAAAAATACGACTCAATATTTGGAAGCTTTATTTCTTCCACATTACATTCACACTGCCACTCATTTTTAATAATTTCATGAAAAGCTTCTGCAATTACACTATTTACCCATAAAAACATTAAAAATTTACTAGGTTAATCAATACCAAAACCATAAGCCATGTGCTTTCAATCCAAAAGATAAAAAAACAAAATATTTCATGTGCTTTGAAACTACTAATAGCAACTTCAAAGCACATCATCATGAAGATAATCAAAACATTTCATTAATTAGAAAATAAATATGACATTGAATATCACACCCCAATAAAAGTGCACGGTAGTGACTACTAAATATCAAAAGCGGAAACCATGCATGCAATAAAAATGAGCCATTGTTTTATACGAATAATAATAATAATATAAGTATATTTAAGTACAACTTGCCATGAGTATAACTAAATCATAGGCAAAGGCCATAGGATCACCATTGTCTATTCCTCAAAGTCCTTTTTTGTATGGCTCGTCTAGGTTCTTGTACAGTTCTTTTAAGGTGAGCCTTCTATGGGAAATTAACCATGTTCTAAAATTCATAAATCCGTTGCTTAGGAAGTCTAATCAAGACTACCCCTTATAATCAGACAAATACCTGAAATACATACTTAAAACTTATCAACATAAAGTTGGTGAGCTAAACTTTTCATGTAATATAATTCATAATCATACATAAATATTTATAAGTAAAACACAATTATTGGTGCATGAAAAAATGTATCAAAATCAAACCTGACCCGGACTTACCTGCCCGAGTGCTAAAATATCCCCTAACCCTTTACCCCTAGATTGTTGGGTTTAATTGTGCCATGTTATATACGGTTAAGTTGCACTAATTTATGTCACAACGATTAATGAATCTCAATGGAGGGTTTCAATGCATAAAGGGCCTATTGTGTGCGGGGGATTCCCTAAATAGTACAATCCACAAATCACGCGGCTCCTAATGGAGTTAGTGATTGTGCTCTGTTCGAGGAAAAGCACAGGTAGTATCGTACCACAAGTTAATGACCCAACGAATATGTATTTCACCCCAAAAGTTTTAATGTAAAAGGAGTTTCATGAGACTCACCTAAGCTCTCTTGTATACATAACTTATACTAGTACAGCGGGTTTCCTAGATTGAGTGCATAAGCCTTTTGGTAAAACCTAGCTACAATCATTTATAAGTATATAATATTCGTTAACATTATCATGGTGCGGTTGAGCTCTTCTTATGTTTTAAGTCTTATTGTAGCTAACTTAAGATTCTAGGTTTAGGACTCATTTTAACATCATTTAGTTGGTGACTTTGAGGGGGGTGATCTTCGTGTCGCTCTAAGGAATAACACTGCTTATAACGCCTTGTTTATTTATGCTAAGATTTTTCAACTTCCTTAACGTACACCTTATTAGTAGTAATAGTATTACTATTTATAGTATAAATAGTTAATAGTAATATCCTAATAATAGTTCATACATAATGATGTTATTGATGATTTCAATAATAATATCATTAGGTTGAATTAAATATGTGTTCAACCGTAGTAGTAATGTTATCCATTATTTATGCTACATACCTATAGATATATGATGTGAGAGTGTAGGAATGGTATTTCAAATGTTTAAATGTTAAATATTAAGTATGATTACTCATATTTATGCACTTGATTATATTAAATAGGTTAACTAGGAGTTGGAAGCTATTTTGTAGGTAAAATAATCAAATTGGAAGCTTACATGATGAAACAAGGCATTAGATGGATCAAGAAACAAAGATTCAAAGTGAATAGAAAATCTTCCATCATAGCCTACTGTAGACACTATAGGCTAAGCTAGCTTTAGTTTTAAAACAACAGAAAGCATCCTAGTGTAGGCTATGCTGGCTAGCGTAGCTTATGCTAGGGCCTTCGTGGACCACCTATAAAACCATGTTTTTTTATTTCGCCAACCACTTGCCCCCCATTCGACCTAGGATGATTGGAAAAGAATTTTTGGAGTTCTTAGGCCTTTAATTCATCTTTCCAAATCTTTCTAACAACATACAATCATCCGGTATGCAAATCAATAACGGTTTTGAAGATCATTTAAGAACGATAAGCGACTAATCTTCTCATGATCGACTGCGGGAAATAGGTTTTTTGTGATTAGGTTTTCGTTTATGTTGGACTTGTGTTGGGATTAAACTTTAGAACCCGTTAAGTTCTTTCATAAGTTTAACTTTTGTTTTGATTATTTAAATAATTATTTCAGTTAACCTTTATTCGAATGTCATATGATATTGCGCGAATCGTATGGTTGTAAGGTTTTGGTTGTTAATTGAATTGGTATTGTGTACTAAGACCCGTTAAGTCTTGGTTATCAATATCACTTAATCATTGTACGCATAGAATCCCTGTTAAGGATTTTCCACCAAGTTGGACCAAACGATTACTGAAAACCAAACCTGGATCCCGAAGTGGATTACTATTTCTCATAATTGTCTTCTTAATCAATTTTAATTATTTGTAATTCATTTTCCTAGATAACTTGTTAATCATTTAAAAATCCAATTTTCATAGCCAAGAGGCAATAGTTTAAGTAATTTGATTATTTGGTTAATTGCTTTCATATAAATCATTTCACAACAACCGACCACTAATTCCACGAGGATCGACAAGCCTACTTACCCTAACTAGTTTAAGGTGAATAGGAACAACATTTAACATTTTATTTCATTGGTACCTCGACATCGATCAAATTTTGACGCCGTTTTCCGGAGAATCGGTGCGCTTGGCGTTTTGTTATGTGATTTGTTATAAATTTTGTTTACTTTTTCTTGATTTATTTCTTTTATTTCCTTGTTACGCTTGGTGTTTTTCAGTGTGCAGGTGACAGGTTGCATGCATACTCGATATTCGGGTAGGAAATCACCACTTGTGTTTGATCCGGAGATTGAAAGGTGAGAAAGAGAAAATCGTGTTCTACATTTAGCGGGAATCCTAGTACCACCAATTTCGCACTAAATTGATGAAGCAGCTTCTAGCTCATCTAAGTCGAGAGTGATGGAACCATTAAATGTTCAACAAGGAGGGAATATAGCCCCAAACCAAAACCCACCCGTAAACCCTAATAACCAAAATCAAAAACCAAATCCACATCCACATCCACCACCAAATAAAAACCACAACAACCTAAATCAACCACCACCCAACAATAACCTAAATCAAAATAACGTCAATCAAAGAGGTAACCTTGATCATGTGAGCATGCAGAGTGTCCACTCAGGCGATGAAGATTATGAGGATGAGTGGAACAATAATGAAGAGCCTTATAATGGTTCAAATTATGATGCTTGGGATGGAAATTTTAGTGGAGGTGATGGACACAATGGAAATAACGATTGGGGGAATGATCAGTATGGGTGGAATGCACCACCTATCGATCAACAACGGGGTAAGGCTAATAATAATGTCAATCAACCAAGAAGAACTCAAAGAGCTCAACTACAAGGTGTGGATAGCCATTTCAGACTGGCTATTTCTGAAAATCCAAATCCTATCCCACCTCCAAACCGTAGAGGAAGAGCTTTTAACGTACACACCCATTATCTCACCATTCTTTCTGCTTTTAGAGGCAATACAACAGAAGGACCATGTGTGCATCTTGTTGAATTCAAAGCCATATGCAGCACTATTGGCGGAAACCACTTCACACAAGACGTAGTGAGGTTACGATTATTTCAATTTACTTAGAAAGATAGGGCGAAGCAATGGTTCATCACCTTACCTTACAATAGTATTCATACTTGACAAGAGATGCAAAGGGTTTTTCTTGAAGAATACTAATCTATTGTAAAAACAAGTGATGCAAGAGAGGCCATTCGATCCTTTCAACAACAAAGGGGTGAGCAATTTCATGAGGCATTTACAAGATTCAAAGAATTGATCCGCATGTGTCCTCACCATGGTATGGTGGGAATTGATTAAGGCATTTTCAGATGACTAACATCGGAGGAAAGGAAATACTTGTATTCTACAAGTAATGGTACATTTTTATCTAATCATGAAGACATGGATTGGGAATTCTTAGAAAGAATGTGCAAGAATTCCAAAGCTCAAGCTTCAGCTAGTGGATGGTCAAATCCCACTCCGACAAGGTCAACCACCATTGATTATGAGGCTAAAGAAACAATTGCATCTTTGGAAAGATAATTGGCCAACTTAGGACATGCAAGTATAGAGTGTTTGTTGCTTTTAGGTCAACATGAAGAGTTGAATCAAGTATATGGAGAGAAGAAATAGTTTGATATGAACTACAATCATTATCACCTAGATTTGAGGACTCATCCACACTTTCAGTATGGAAATTCTTCAAACCATATGAACCTAATTTTCAAGGTAATAATCAAGGCGGTCAAGCTTATCAGAACCGAGCACAAGGGAATTATAATCAAAGTGGTTATCAGAGAACTTCATATTCTTAGGAAACAATCAAAGAAACTACAATCATGGGGGTCAACAAGGTAGTTTATCACTTAACTATCAAAGTAATTGTCAATCGAGACAACGTGGTGGTAATGAGTCTACAAATGCAAAGTTGGATGCTTTGATGAATATGATGAAAGAGAATATGCAAGAGAACAAGAGAGAAAATGAAATTAAGGACAAGGCTTATGAAGCCTTAAACAAACAAGTGGGTCAACTTGCAGAAGATGTGGCTAAATTAAAAGGAACCCTGGAAAGCTACCGAGTGATACCATGATCAATCCTTAACATCAAGGAACCAACACAGAAAATATGAGAAATGTTCACATCAATTCGGTTAGTATCCTTCTTGACTCTGAAATTATTGAGAATGACTTTACTTCTTTTTCATAACAAGTTGCAGATAAGGAAGAGAAAGCCGATACAATGGAAGAGAGTGACCTGGGAGCACCCATAGTTCCAATCAAAGTGGGGAAGTTGAAGATAAAAAGAGTACTTATGGATTATGGAGTGGCTGTTAGTATCCTGCCGGGTATGTTATATGATCAGTATGACTTCGGTCCTTTAGAGGAAGTTGACACCACTGTGGTTTTAGCTAACTTGTCTCAAAAATGTCCTCAGGGGATGGTAAAGAATGTTATAATCAAGTTGGAATAATTTTACTACCCCATGGACTTTATGGTACTTGATTATGCATCAGTGAGGACAAATGAGCAACCGAAGGTCATAATGGGTTGACTATTTTTAGCAACTGCCAATCCTCAAATCAATTATAAGGATGGAACAACTGACATGACTTACGAAACTCGTCAGTTACATTTAGATGTATTTTCCAAGTCAGATAATTATTTTGTTAGTGATAAAGTTTTTGTGTCAGATATGACTAACGTTTGTGTTCCTGCTGAACAGCACTTTTGAGAATGATTTTGAGTATGATAGGGATAAGCATGTGGACTTGAAGGAATTAGTGGATTTAAAAGAAAAGAATGAGCCAATTATGAAGATGGAAACAAAAGATGAGAAGCCTAAAATGAAGAAAAAAGTTAGCGATCCACTTGATTCTATAAAAGACAAAGTTGAGGCAATAGTGTTTGGGCCACAATACGATCTAGTTGAAGACCCACTGGATCATTTTAAGAATATTAGAGTCAAGCATCCTACTCGACCACTATGAGTGGTCGTAGGTACGGTCAGGCTAAAGACCTAAAACTTAGCGCTAATCGGGAGGCAACCCGAAATTGATTTTTATGCTTTATGTTTGGTGTGTTTAAGTGGTTTATATTGGTAATGATTATGTTTGTGTCTAGATTAGTTCGGGTTGAAAAGTCATTTATGTTGATTGATTGGAGAAATTGAATTTAAAAAAAAACCTGCATTTAACCTAAATAGCATACATTGGGGACAATGTATCCCAAGTGTGGGGATGAGGGAAAGAAAAAAGTGAAAAAAATTTATTTTTTTTGTTTCTAAACGATCCAATCGAACACGAAAACGACAAGCATACCAATTGATTCCTACCTTGTTTGATGTAAGGGTCCTTAATCATGGTCTAATTCTAAGATAGCATAATGAATTGTGTTTAGCAAGGTTTTTAGAAGAAGTTAAGAATTAACTAATTATGATTAACAGGCTATTGATGTAATAAAAGGATACGCACATCGGCAAGCCTATTTCCTAACTTGTTGAGATATTGAAGCCTACTAGATTGTTAGTTCACACAAAAAAAACACTATTTTATTTGTTTAGTGTAGGCCATATGACTCTTTGTTTTAAAACTTGTGTGACTTGATGCATGCTAAGACGATGGACTTGATAAATGCACATAGATGATAGGGGCAATCTACGATTCTTGTTTCCTTTCAAACCATTTTCATGCCTCACTAGTTTCCTATAATTTCCACTAGTAACCCCTTTTGAGTCTTAAACCTTTTCTTTTGTTAAACCTACATCATTAGAACCCAAACCAACCTATTCAACCTGACAAAATACAATGATAGATAAATTCTTATTTTTACCCTATGTGACCAAGTCACCACTATTGATGACCTTCCTAGTAGTTTCAATATTTTCTTTCTTGTAATAGTTAGTGATTAAAAAAATCAGAAAAACAAAGAAAAATGCAAAATGCTAGTTATGGGTTAAATGTGCACCTTTGGTTTTTGTTTTGTTTGAGTAGTAGTTATGTTAATAAGAATGTCAACAATGATATTTACCTTGATTTTTATTTTAGCCACGTTCACAGCCAAACATTTCTACCCGAACCTAAGCCCAAATCCAATAAGTCCTTTTGATGTGTGCATTATTAATGTGTTACTATGGAAGTTTGATCGTCACTCAAGCATATGATAACAAAGTTTCATACGTGGACCTTGTGAGTGATATATTGGTGCACTTTTCACCAATTCAGAAGTAAACCAAGAAGAGTGAACAATGGTGATGTGTGTTTTACAAAAAAATAAAATCTGAAAGCTTGTTAGGTTAAATTAGGCGGATTTTAGTTTGAAATAAATGAAACATCCTTTACTTGCTAACCAAACACGATGATTGCATTTCTAGAATGGGGTATGACTTTGGACCATAGCTAAGACATATTAAGGGACCTTGGTTTATATATTGTTGTTTAGAGTTTCGAACAGAGTGGATTACTATTTCTCATAATTGTCTTTTTTATAAATTTTAATTATTTGCAATTCGTGTTCCTAGTTAACTTGTTAATCATTTAAAAATTCTATTTTCACAGCGATGAGGCAATAGTTTAAGTAATTTGATTATTTGGTTAATTGTTTTCTAATAAATCAATTCACAACACACCGACCACTAATTGCATGAGGATTGACAACCCTACTTACCCTGACAAGTTTAAAGTGAATAGGAACACACATTTAACATCTTATTTCATTGGTACTTCGACATCGATCAATATACATATATGCATATATATATATATATATATATATATATATATATAATGACATTGTTAGCAATCTTTGCAATGTAATAGGTGTAGTATCAAAGTCTTAATAGTAATATTAGTTTTAGTATAAATTTTGAAAGTACTATTTGCGATAGTTATTCACAAGAACAAAAATCGTTGTTAATTTCAAAATACTTTCAATAATAGTGATAGTGTCGATCCAAGAATTAAGGTAATAATGTTTATGTTAATATCATCGTAGCTATTATAACAAGAAAACTACTAATATTGTAAATGATTATGATGGTATATTATTTTGAATGGTACTATTATTAAGTGTAAAAATGTACATCATATTCCCTAAATGTACTAATGTTAAATCTTTAGTAAACTAACATCAGTGGCGTTAATATTCGCTTCATGAATTACTATAATATAAGTACTAGCATGATTATGAACGTTAATATTATATTACTAGGTAGTATTATCAGTATAGTATTTAATAGTCTACATTAGTATTGATTACCCTAATATTATAACAGGTTGTTCTAACTATTTGAGAAAGTGTGAGTAAATTGCATTATTAATTATAATGTATTAGCAGGTATAATGGTAATAATATATTTCAACTGTTAAGAATAAAAAGTCAAATTTATATTAGTAGTGATATTAATGATAATTCTAGCATCTATAATAGTAGTATTAGTACCAAGTTTTACGTCACGCTAGGATAAAATCGTATACTACCTTTTGTATTAGTTTTATATATAAGTCCTATTTTTTGTTCATAATATTAATAAAATTGATGAGTTTTAGTTTTAATAATTTTAATAATAATATTAATTACAATCCATGTTATGATAATACTTAAACAATTGTATCTATGGTATAATAGCGAACTACTATAATATATAGTATGATTATGAACGTTAATATAGTATTACTAGGTCGTATTATCAGTATCGTATTTGATAGTCTACATTAGTATTGATTACCCTAATTTTATAACAGGTTCTTCTGACAATTTGAGAAAGTGGGAATAAATTGCATTATTAATAATAATGTATTAGCAGGTATAATGGTAATAATATATGTGACACCAGGTATTTTCAGGTCACTTTTCAATCGTCACAATCATGGTTTTCCAATCATACATTCATTCATTTAGTATTGTTTACTTAAGTGCGTCATTTATTACACAAACATTCACGGACCTTTCACGTAACGGCAATTCGGTGAATTGCCGGATTGCACGCGCGTCTGTCCCCCGAACGTTGGTGACTTGTCAAAATAGTTTTCAAACAATCATAATTGGTGTGAAATTATGTGTTATGGGATTGTATGATTAAATGTGTAGTTTGGTTGTGAAAATTGGGAATTTTCTGGCATTTACGTGTTTTCGCGCATTTTCAGCTTTTAACGCCTAATTATTATAAATATGACATTGAACTAGCAAAATGAATATTATTTCATGCTATTAAAGTTTGTTTGATATTATATGAGTATTTGGAGGTTTTGGTATACAAAAAGTTCAATCGCGTAGCGTTAAAACGATTTTTAAAAAAGACGGGGGCCTTTTTTTGTAAAAACAAAAGTATAAAACCCAACCCCCCAACCCTAATCACCATTTGGCCATCCCATTCCCCTTTCCCTTTAGAATTTTTGCAACAAATCAAACACACACAAAAAGCACACCTTCTTTGATCTTGTTCTTGCATATTGGTGGTGATTTTCATCGTTTCATGCATCAAACGCGTACTAGGAAACATCATCTAGGTATTTCAAGTAAATTTTTTGTTTGATTTCATTTTCTTTGATTATCATGATGAACATGAACCCTAGAAATCCAAACTCGAATCAAAACTTGAAATTGATTGAAATTGATGATTGATTATGTGTTAGTATTCAATATAATGATCTTTGTATGGATTGGTTTTGTGAAATTATGTTATTTTGATCAAAACCCGAGACTTACTTATAATGGAAACTTTAATTTGGGGTTGTTGTAGAAATTGTATGAATTAGATTAAATTGGATTGAATTGATGGTTCTAGGATGTTAGTTGATGCTAAGGGATGAAAAATCATGTTTTGAACTTTTGATTTTGGCTTGCTTTTTGAGTACTTTCCATTAAATGAAACTTTTTGGGTAAGTTGGTTTATAAATGATGATTTATGCATGTTTGATGATATGTGATGATTGTTATATGATGTTCCGAGCATAAGAAAGGATTAGGAATATCCAAATGGTGAAAAAACTCATCGTATGAACATGCTTGCTATTTATAGAAACTTTTGTGACTTGATGTGATGAATGATGAGTATGATATATGTAGAACATGTTATGGTGATGTGATTGATGTTGGTTTGATCATAAGAGAATGTTAGGAGACTTGGGGTGAATTTGTGAAACTTGTGTTCTTATGTTTTAAATTAGGAAACTTTGGGCATGATGAAGAATCTAGGTTATGTTAACATGTGATGGATGATTGTTGGATGTGTTACATGTATAATTGAGATGGTTGTTGTCGTATTATTCATAATCTTTAAACGGGTTGCACATGTGTAATGATGTTATACATTCCAAAAATAGAAACTTTCCAAAAATAGATTTCCGATATGAAACTTAATGTGAATCATTATTTGAGCTATTTGAGCTTGAATAAACATGGTTTAATTATTTGATTCACCAACGAGTCGTCGGGTCAGTCCGGCCAACTTTGGTTAACAAAAGTCAACTTTTGACAAAAATTTAAACTTGTCAAACATTTCTCGAACACGCTAACAATTACGTTGTTTGGATACAACGGGGTTCATATTTACCATTATGTACATACACTCATGGACCTATATTTTTAGGTAATGATTAACTTCCAGTTTTTACACTTCATGTATTCATACGCATATAAGGTGAGTCTTCACGACCCCACTTTTACTTACTTTTGTTTTTGGGGGAGAAGTATGCAAACTATTTTTTTCTGGTTTTGGTATTATTGGTATATCGCTTGTTACTGTAGTGCAAACCTTATCACGCAAGTCCTTACACACTTGAACCGTTAATAACGGAGTAGCGAGGTAATTTTGGGTACTACTACTGGGTTTGACAAACCCCACCCGCGTTAGTCGCGCTAACTCCATTGGAGGTCGAACGGGTGTTTAATTGACCTAGACACTTGCCATTTTTCTGTGATAAGACATGGCGAAGGCAAAACAACTAACAAACAGTCAGCTTCGGTACGAAACGCTAAGTAACTCGATATATAGGCTAGCTACCTATGGTATACCTTTGTTTACTTTTACCAGGCAAATGCTCAAACATATTTAATGATTTAAACCTGTGAGCTCACCAACCTTGTGTTGACACACTTTAGCATGTATTCTCAGGTTGCTGGCATTCTTAAGTCTAGGGCTGCATATTTGAGGCTCATGCATCTTCTTTATCATTTGAAAGCAAGCTCACTTACACTTACTACTTTCATCGGGCGCCTTGTTTTGCGCATTTATTACTCATGGTTTCATTAACATTCACGCTTCCGCATTGATTACATTGAAAACTGTCTTTTACTTTGATTTACGTTCAAATGCTTATTTTGAAAATGTATATAGTGTTGTTTCATATAACTGTGTCTGTGATCCTAGTTTGTCACGCGCCTCGTGGTAGAACCCCGCTGGTGGATTTTGAGGGTGTGAAAGATTGGTATCAGAGCTATTGGTTATAGAGAACTAGGATTGCATTTGCATTTAGACTATAGCCTTAGACACACACTACCATTGCACATACTCTTATCTTTTTATTGTTTTTCAAGCATACATATTATTCCATGCACGCATAATGATTATCGGATGTCCATATCATCATCTACCCCGCTCATGTCACTAGCATCACCCCCAATCAATATGGAGACTGAGGATCTCGCCCTTATACCTTCTTCATCTACACTAATGGCCTCCCATCAAAGCTGAATCAGCATCAGCTGGAGCCTTCTGATGACTTCAAATAACATGGAGTGTTGTTTAATATTCAAGTCACAGGGGATACACAACACTGGAAGTGTTTACCTGATGTGATTGCCAGCTGAATCCAGAGGAGCACGTACCCCTTCCCCTTACTGCTAACATAACTAATTGTACTCCTGCATCATCACTTATACCTCATCGACTAAGCAGTCATTTGCTGCCCTTATGGAAAGGTTAGATCGTTTGTGAAGCATCCGGTGAGATCACTGAGATACCAGAGCATCGGACCACCATTAGTGAATATTTGGAAACACTCAAAGAAGGCTTAGTGGAGACTGGACAGAACGCAATACTTTTGTTGATGTATTCGAGGAAAAACAAACAAGCATAATTCCCTAGATGGCATAGTCGATGGAGCATTCGAGGCTACACTGCAGGATATGCAGCAGAGACTAGTGAGAGTAGCTAGGCTAAAAGCCTAAGCTATAGTTGCTACTGCATTTGAGGAATATCTGGAGGAGAAGTACTGTACTTGGAAAGAAGAGTAGAAGCTAGAAAAGGAATTTTGGAACATTAAGATGGTAGGGTCAAATATTGAAGAATATATGACCCATCTTTATGAGTTTGTTGCTTTATGTAATGGTAACTTCAACCTACAAGCATACTGAGATGTCAATCGACAGGATAGCACCTTAGATTTAAGAAAGGATCATCGCCGTTGATCCTATAACAATTCAGCATGCTATGAGGTTATCTCACAAGCTCATTCATTTAGTTATGGCATAGAGCACTCTAGCTAAGTGTGACATTGTTGATGGTTCATCTGATAGCAAGCAGGAATTGCATGACATGTAGAGTAAGTCATTCACCATCATGGCCAGTGTGATCATTATTGTTGCCCAAGATGAGGTAGGACGAAACATGTAGTCAAAGACTTTAAGGGAGAGTCAACGATGAAGCAGCAACATACCCTAGTAGCAATACAAGCTAAAGCATCATAGGGTTGCTCTGAATGGAACAAAGATAGCCAAATCAAGTGAGATTACTCTCAATTGATGAATGACAATAAGGACAACAACAATGGAAACGAACGATCGATAGTGTGTCAAGGGTCGAGAGTTTAAATTAGGTTTGGCAAGGTAAGAAACTTCAAGTGGAACAGAACCTGGTTACACCGTATAATTAGTTGATGGTAAGCTAATTGAAGCAACTCATATTCCGAAGGTATGTACATTGAGATTGTCCAACATTAAACATGTATAGATCTTAAGCCTATTAAGCTTGATAGTTCGATGTGGTTATCGACATGGATTGGTTGTCCAAGAACCAAACTGAAATTGTCTATTGCTAAAAGGTAGTTTGCGTACCACTTTGTAGTGATGAAGTCTCATCTGCTTAAGGCGATAAGAGTATTGCGGTATCAGACGTTTTTTTATGCAATGGTCATACCGCCATTTTATCTACGATCGCCAAGAAAGCAACTGAGGAAAAGAGGATCAAAGAGATCCTATCGTTCTTTACCTTCCTAAAGTTTCATAAAAGATTTAACTGGTTTTCCCCACACACATAGATCGAGTTTCAGATCAATTTGACACATGAAGTCTCACCTATTGCGAGAGAACCTTACAGATTAGCTCCGAATGAACTACCAAAACTATCTACGTAACTGCAGGAGCTGTTGGATAAAGGATTCATCCAAACGAGATCATCAACATAGAGAGCTCCAGTCCTGCTTGTTAAGAAAAAGGATAGAACTATGCGTATGGGTAGTGATTACCATGAGTTTATCAAAGTGACAATTAAGAACCGTTATTCTCTTTCACGCATCCATGATTTGCTTCACCAGCTTCAAGGATCGAGTTTGTATCCCAAGGTAGAACTGAGGTTGGAATATCATCATCTGAGGGTTTGAGAGGATGACATATCTAAGGCAGCACTCAAAGTTTGTATGGTCACCATGAGTTTCTAGTTATGCCAAGAGGGTTTACCAACTCACCAACGGTGTTCATGGAACTCATGAACCGAGTGCGTAAACCCCATATGGAAAAATTTATTAACTTCTTGCCAAAGACAATTTAATATATACAAAGAACAAGGGGGCATGAGGATCATGATTTTGGAACTACTATAACCAGGATAGCTGCATGCCAAGTTTTTGAGGTGTAACTTCTGGATGAAGTTCAAATTTTTGGTCATGTGTTCAACACGCAAGGAATGCTTATTGACCCTTCAAAAATAGAAGCCATCATGAATTAGGCTACACCTAAGACTCCGAATAAGGTACCTTGGATTGGTTGGTTATTACCGATGAGTCATCGAAGGGTTTTCAAAGATCGCACACCCTCTTACGACATTTACTCATTAAGGTACCACATATGATTAGGGTAACAAGCGAGAGTTCACATTTCAGGTTATGAAACAAAAGCTCTGTATTGTATTGATACTATCACTACAGGAATAAAGTAGATGATTTCATAGTGTATTGCCATGCTTCCATCGAAGGTCTCGGTTGTGTGTTGACGCAATGTGAGAAGGTTATCGAATTCACTTCCTGTCAGTTGAAAGTTCATAAGAAGAACTACATGACACATAACTCCAAGTTGAGAGTCATTGATTTGCACTTTAGATATAAAGGTATTACTTGTACGATACCAAATGTGTCATTATACCGATCACAAGAGCCTTTAGTATATCTTTGAAAAGAAGGAGCTGAACATGAGACAACGTCATTGGGTAGACCTGCTAAACGACTATGACAATATGATGAAGTACCATCTAGGTAAGGCTAATGTGGTAGCCGATGCCTTAAGTTGAAAGTAAACACCTAAACTAAAGCGAGTGCGAGCATTAAAGCTTACCATTCATGCAAGAGTACCTGATCAAATCCGTAATGCTCAAGTTAAGGCTTTGAAGGATAAGAATCTGAAGGCTGAGTCCATGCGACACATAGAAAACCAATTAGTGATAAAATCCGAAGGAATTCCTTATTTCATGGAAGGAATATGGACTTTTGTGTACGTGAATTTACGAGAGCTAGTAATGAATATAACTCATACGACTTGATATCCCATTCATCAAGGTTCAGGTAAGATGTACCATGATTTGTAAGTTCTTTATCGATTGCAGAATGTGAAAGGAGATATTACCACGCATGTAAGCAAGTGTTTAGCTTGTTCTAAAGTTAAGGTGGAATATCATGGATCATCTGGTTTACTCCAACAACTAGAAATTCTAGAATGGAAGCGGGAGTAGATCTCAATAGATTTCATTGTGAAGTTACATCAAACTCTTAGTGGATGCTATACTATTTGGGTAATAGTATATCGATTGGCGAAATCCGCACCCTTCCTGTATATTAGAGAGACTAATTGAATTGAGAAGTTAAGTCGTACCTATCTAAGAGAAAAAGTCTCTCCGCACGAGGTGCTAGTTTTGCATCATCTCTAATTGTGACACTCAATTCATTTCTTATTTTTTAAGGTCATTGCAAATGTCAATAGGAACATGGATGGATAGGAGCACAGCGTATCATCCACAAATTGATAGTTGGAATGAGTGTACGACTCAGACTCTAGAAGACAAGTTGTGAGCATGTGTTATTGATTGTGGTAGTAGTTTCGAAACCCACCTACCTTTGATTGAGGTCCCCGATGATAATAGTTACCACACGGTGATAAAGAAAGCACCATTTGAGACACACTATGGAAATAAATGCCGATCACCTATCTGTTGGATAGAAGTTAAAGGAAAGTTTGCCCAAGTTAAAGGAAAGTTAACTTACAGGTCCTTAACTTGTGCATGAGACGACTAAGAAATCATTCAAATTCGTAACCCCAGGGCAGCAGCATGTGACTGATAAAGGATTTACATAGTCTAACGCCAACAAAATCCATCAAATACCAAAACCATAACAAGGTACTTCTAAAAGTGTCACCTTGGAAAGGTGCAATTTGTTTTGGAAACAAAATGAGGAAAGTTAAACCCACACTACGTTGGATCTTTTGAGATTGTCAAAAGGGTTGGACCAGTAGATTAACAACTCAATTTGCCTAGAGAACTCAGTGGAGTACATAACGCGTTAGACGTTTCAGACATGAAGAAATGTCTGTCTGACGAAAAAGTCATCATTCTTTTAAATGAGAAACAGTCATTATCGAGGGACTAGTTGAAATCATGGACCAAGTGGTCAAAAACACTCAATCATAATTTTACCTTTACTGTTAAAGTTAGTTAGAACTCTAAGTGTGGACTAGAGTTTACCTTAGAACACGAGAACCATATAAAGGTGAAATATCCGTAGTTTACATGTTCAGAATTTCGGGGTGAAATTCCTTCAACAAGGGGATGATGTGACAACCACGAAATTTTCGTCCGTCTTTTACCGGAGTTAGCTAAATTTTGGGACGAAATTTCTTTCAACATGGGGATGATGTAACACCCGATATTTTCAGGTCACTTTCCGATCATCACAATCATGTTTTTCCAATCATACATTCATGCATTTAGTGATGTTTACTTAAATGCGTCATTTATTACACAAACATTCACGGACCTATCACGTAACGACAATTTGGGGAATTGCCGGATCGCATGCGCATCTATCCCTGAACGTTTGTGACTTGTCAAAATAGTTTTCAAACAATCATAATTGGTGTAAAATTATGTGTTATATGATTGTATGATTAAATGTGTAGTTTTGTTGAGAAAATTGGGAATTTTCTAGCATTTACGCATTTTCGCGCATTTTCGGATTTTAACGCCTAGTTATTTTAAATATGGATTTGAACTTGCAAAATGAATATTATTTCATGCTATTAATATTTGTTTGATATTATATGAGCATTTGGAGGTTTTGGTGTACAAAAAGTTCAATCGCGTAGCGTTAAAACGATTTTTATAAAAGATGGGGGCCTTTCTTGAAAAAACAAAAGTATAAAACCCAACTCCCCAACCCTAATCACCATTTGGCCGTCCCATTCCCCTTTCCCTTCAGAATTTTCGCAACAAATCAAACACAAACACAAAGCACACCTTCTTTGATCATGTTCTTGCATATTGGTGGTGATTTTCATTGTTTCTTGCATCAAACGCGTACTAGGGATCATCATCTAAGTATTTCAAGTAAGTTTTTATGTTTGATTTCATTTTCTTTGATTATCATGATGAACATGAACCCTAGAAATCCAAACTCGAATCAAAACTTGAAGTTGATTGAAATTGATGATTGATTATGTGTATAATGATGTTTGTATGGATTGATTTTGTGAAATTGTGTTGTTTTGATCAAAACCCAAGACTTACTTATAATGGAAACTTTAATTTGGGGCTTTTGTAGAAATTTTATGAATTAGATGAAATTGGAATGAATTGATGGTTCTAGGATGTTCGTTGATGCTAACGGATGAAAAATCATGTTTTAAACTTTTGATTTTGGCTCGGTTTTTGAGTACTTTCCATTAAAGGAAATTTTTTTGGGTAAGTTGGTTTATAAATGATGATTTTTGCATGTTTGATGATATGTGATGATTGTTATATGATGTTTAGAGCATAAGAAAGGATTAGGAATATCCAAATGGTGAAAAAACGCATCGTATGAACTCGCTTGCTATTTATAGAAACTTTTGTGACTTGATGTGATGAATGATGAGTATGATATATGTAGAACATGTTATGGTGATGTGATTGTTGTTGGAATGATCATAGGAGTATGTTAGGAGACTTTGGGTGAATTTGTGAAACTTGTGTTCTTATGTTTTAAATTAGGAAACTTTGGGCATGATGAAGAATCTAGGTTATGTTAACATGTCATGGATGATTGTTGGGTGCGTTACATGTATAATTGAGATGGTTGTTATGGTATTATTCATAATCTTTAAACGGGTTGCACATGTGTAATGATGTTATACTTTCCAAAAATAGAAACTTTCCAAAAATAGATTTCCCGACATGAAACTTAATGTGATTCATTATTTGAGCTATTTGAGCATGACTAAACATGGTTTACTTATTTGAGTCACCAACGGGTCGTCGGGTCAGTCCGGTCAACTTTGGTAAACAAAAGTCAACTTTTGTAAAAAAGTAAAACTTGTCAAACATTTCTCGAACACGCTAACAATTAAGTTGTTTGGATACAACAAGGTTCATATTGACCATTATGTACATACACTCATGGACCTATATTTGTTAGGTAAAAATTAACTTCCAGTTTTTACACTTCATGTATTCATACGCATATAAGGTGAGTCTTCATAGCCCCACTTGTACTTACTTTTCTTTTTGGGGAGAAGCATGCAAACTATTTTTTTCTGGTTTTGGTATTATTGGTATATCGCTTGTTACTGTAGTGCAAACATTATCATGCAAGTCCTTACACACTCGAATCGTTAATAACGAAATAGCGAGGTAATTTTGGGTAGTACTATTGGGTTTGACAAACCCCACCTACGTTAGTCGCGCTAACTCGACTGGAGGTCGAACTGGTGTTTAATTGACCTAGACACTTGCCATTGTTTTGTGATAAGACAAGGCGGAAGGCAAAACAACTCATAAACAGTCAGCTTCGGTTCGAAACGCTAAGTAACTCGATATATAGGCTAGCTACTTATTGGTATACCTTTGTTTACTTTTACCAGGCAAACACTCAAACATATTTAATGATTTAAACCTGTGAACTTGCCAACCTTATGTTGACACACTTTAGCATGTATTCTCAGGTCGCTGGCATGCTTAAGGCTAGGGCTGCATATCTGAAGCTCTTCATCATCTTTATCATTTGAAAGCAAGCTCATTTACATTTACTACTTTCATTGGGCGCCTTGTTTTGCGTATTTATTACTCATGGTTTCATAAATATTTACGCTTATGCATTGATTACATTGAAAACTGTCTTTTACTTTGATTTACGTTCAAACGCTTATTTTGCAAACGCATATAGTGTCGTTTGATATAACTGTGTCTGAGATGCTGGTTTGTCACGCGCCTCACAGTAGAATGCCGCCGGTGGATTTTGAGGGTGTGACAATATATTTCAACTGTTAAGAATAAAAAGTCAAATTTATATTAGTAGTAATGTTAATGATAATTCAAGCATCTATAATAGTAGTATTAGTACCAAGTTTATCATCACGTTAGGATAAAATCATATACTACCTTTTGTATTAGTTTTATATATAAGTCCTATTTTATGTTCATAATATTAATAAAATTGATGAGTTTTAGTTTTAATAATTTTAATAATAATATTAATTACAATCCATATTATGATAATACTTAACAAATTGTATCTATCGTATAATAGCGTTAAAGGTACGCTAAACATTGATTATATTAATCAGGATAATAATATTAGAAATAATAATTTTATAAACAACATTTATAGTGATTTATTAATGATGACATTACTATTAGTATTATTGTAAATAATTCAAGTAAATCAAATAATATTTGATAATGTTTGTAAATCATAAATGGTTATATTACTTATTAATAAGCATAGTAGTTATAATATTAGTAATATCATCAATAACAGAATATTAGCACAAGTGTCATGTTAAGATGATAATATTATTTATAACCTTATAAACATTGATAAGATTTAGGATTTATAACTAGTGTAATAATTTTAATAATAATTATAGGCAATAATTTGATATTGCAATTAAAACTATAGTCTATGGTAAAATAACATTTTAAATATTATTATTAACAACCATTACAATGATAATAATAATAAAACCAATAATAATATTTGTCATCAAAAGTTATAATTGATAATATAGATATGTTTACAGTACTTATAGTGTCTTATTATCTAGTTACATCTAGTCGTAGCGATTTTTCAAGTAATGTAGCAATACTAATGATTTTGATTAATGATAAAGATATGAATAGTAATGCTGATAATAATAACGTAACATTACACGCTATTATGATAGGTATAATTTCATAAGTAATAATATAAACATGTTAACTCAACTTATCTTTAAATGTTCATAACTTATGCATTTATATATAATTTAGATATTCATATATTACATATATTTTTATAATGCAATAGCGCATATTCATTTATTAGTTATCTCATTTTGTATAATTTGTATATGTTATCATTTATATAATTATTCCTTGTTTAACATTATTTCATTTTATACTAAGAGCTCAACCTTTTATTATCATTTAAATAGGCCAAACTTATTTTATATTTTAGTTGCGCGCTATACCTTTCCACCCAGCTTGCGAATTTGAACACACTCAATCTTGAAGTCGTCTGCTCGTTTGACCACTCTTGACCAACAGGTGACCAACAATTGACCACGAGATGACTGGCATTTCACCTGTACAACACATTCACATCCAAGCATCTTTGTGTTACCCAAGCACAATTTAAATGTAAACCTTGTTACCGAACACCACCAAATCCTCAAACTTGTTACCCGACTTCACCAGATAGCCCTTACCACCATGAACCACCACTATTACCACCGTGTTCAGCCATTAACCACCATTATCAGCCCTCTTTCCACCATCTGCTGCCACCACTTGAAATTCTTTAAAACCTCCATTATTGTTGTTAACCTCACATGCAACAACCAAAATCAACCATCATCAAGTGTAACTTGTTAAAAATTGAATACAACTTAAACCTTACTAGAATCTCATAGATCAGGACACTAGGAACACATGCATGAGTAGATGGACCCAAATAGGTTTGTGTTGAAGCTCTAGAAGATTAACATTTTGTATTTATGTGTTTTTTATCATAGTATAGAGACTTATTTATAAATATATGTTCCTTTGTTTTGTTGATAGTATAAATAGGATGCTTTATGTAGTGTAGAGAGGGAGTTCAATAGTAACAACAACTGTAATAGAAAGATAGAGAGAATCAGTTGAATGAACTGAATCCTTACACTTTGTATCCTGTGCATTTGCTATCAATGAAATCTATGAATTTTTTGATGTATTTGCATGTGTTGATTACTTTGTCTTTGAATTGATCATTACATCACAATATCATCACAGATTCAATCCATTTTGAACCTATCAAATGGTATTAGAGCTGTTGGTTCAGTGATTAGAGCTTATTGTGACATCCGGTAATTTTTCGTTACCAAACTCCATTAGTTTCGTTAGGTCTTGCATACACGTGTCGTGAGCACACACTAGTTGTCGTTGACCGTTGGTGACTTAATAACAATTATCTATGATAAACAGATAATAACTTGATTAATAATGTGATTATTAAGTTGTGCTTATGTGCTTATATGATTTTAAATACTATTTGTGAATTTTATCTTATAACATGGCAACGTGTTTATTTATTGCATGTGTTTTGTAGCTATTGAAAATTATGCATGATTATCATTGTTATTTTATAGTATTTGTGTTTAGTAGTTAAAACCTTTTAAAAAGTGTTAAAAGAGCAAGTTTTTATAAAATGTGATCAAGGAGGGATTAATGTGTAAAAACTACAAAACTTATATTTGGTAAAAACCCAAGCCTAATCCCCACCAACCCCAAAGTCATGGCCGACCTCCTCTCTCCCTCTCTCTTGCGATTTTAGACCAAGAACAACAATCAATCTTTGATTTTGATCGAGTTTCAAAGGTTACAACACGTTAGCAAGTTCAATTCTTGGCCATTACGCGATTAAAGGTTAGATTTGTTGGTTTTTCATGGATTTTAGATTATGGCCAAAACCCTAGTTCAATTACCATGATGAATGTCGAATTTTGAATGTTTGATGATTGTATGATGTTAGTTATATTGTATTGATGTTAGTTTACATGGATTATACAAGCAATTCATGGTTTTGATGCGTTGTTCATACCTTACTAATAATAATAACTTTTGTGCATGAACTTGAGGAATTGATGATGGATTGATGATGTTATGATGTTGATAATGTTGTATGAATGTTGGATTATGATAATTATGCAAGAAATCCATGAGTTGATCATGTAGTTCATACCTTGCTATAAGTAGAAACTTTTGGATATGAGATTTGAGAATTATGATGATTTGATGATGTTGGTCGTGTCTAGATGATAGTTATAGACTTGATTAGGCATGATGTTGATGAATTCATGAATGATTTGGGTGTTAGGTTGATTTGGGGTGTTATTTTCTCAAAAGGGAAACTTTAATTCTAAAGATCATTGGATATAGTGAGTTATACATGTTTATAGTATTAGGATCATGTTAGAATGTTTCTCGATGATGTCTAATGTGTTGGATTATGATGATTGGATCATATGGTTAGTGGGTGCAACTATGGGATCATATGGGCTTTCTTGGAAATGTGCAAGTATACATGTTATGTGCTATGGTGAACTGTCATTATCGATTATTATAAGACTAATGTTTTGCTTGTATGGATTACATGTGGAATGTTGAATTATTAGTCGTTATATTTGATCAAACAAGAACTTAATTTGACATGTCACCAACGGGTCAAACAGGTCAACTGGGTCTAATATGTCTTGTTTTCCAAAACCTGAGTCAATGTGTTTATTGAGCACTTAGGGTTGTTAAAGAACTTAATGTACTTATGTACTTGCGTGTTCTAGGTGACCTCTAAAGGTTGTCTTTTCGATCAGTGTTAGCTTTTACTATTGTTCGTTTGCGTACCAGGTGAGTTCATGCCCCACTTTCTTGTACACTCTCTTTTGTTGGAGATAGCATAATGGTTTATAAACGCTTTATTTTAGTAAGTTATGTATAGGTAACATAGTGGGTTATACCCTGGAAGTCCTCACACTTTTGGATCGTTAATATTGGTTTATAGCGGGAAATCTTTGGCAGTACTGCTGGGTATGACAAGCCCCACCTGTGCGACTTGAGGTCAAACGGGTGCAATATTGTCCTAAACTACTAACAGTATCGCGACCTGGTATGTCGTGACGGGAGGCAAACAACAAACACAGTAAGCTTCGATCGCGAAATCACTAAGGTTACTACTTGTAAATATAGACTAGCTATCTATTTCAATGCACTTCTTATGTTTTACAACTGTACTGATTTATGATTAACGCAAACTGTTGAACTCACCAACCATTGTGTTGACTCTTTTAGTATGCTATTCTCAGGTCGAGGTTAATGCAACATTTAGGAGCACTCATGGGTCAGCATTGTGGGTCAGCATTGTTGAGAACAATTGGGTTTTACTATTGGATAATTTTTGTATTTTTCTTTAAACAACGGTTGGCGCGTGTTTGCGCACTTTAAATTGCATTGCATTATTTTGGGCTTGTCATGTTTGCTGAACGCTTCCGCAAAAATTTTAAAGTTTTAAACTCTATTTTGGTTGAATGTTTCATATAGAGTCGTTCTGAGTAACTAATGACTGAGATCCTAGTTTGTTCACTCACCTCATGTTAAACCCCGTACGTGGATTTTAAGGGTGTGACAGATTGGTATTAGAGGCATTGGTTATAAGGAACTAGGGTGCATACACACTAGACTATAACCGCACAGTTTGTTAGTTACTCGTCACTTATTCCTTACTGTATACTCATTGCCATACACATCACGTACCTCGCAGCATGGCATCATCATCAAGAGCTCTAGGCAAGAGACATGCACGATCTGAGTCACCTCCTCCTTCTCCTGTACCTGATAGGGGATCAGACTGGCCTCGACATCCTTACCCCTCTAAAGAGATGGATTGGGATCAGCCATTCGCATTACCCGAGCACGATCCTCCATGGAACTGGAACTTCTATCCTACTTATATACACCGCATGGTTTACAGGGAGCGTGTACCAGCTGTAGCTCCTACCTGACCTAGGACTAGGTCATCGATAGCCTCCATATGACCTACTCTTCCTTCCCTAGACATCCCTCTCGAGCAGGCGATTGCAGCTTTAGTGGCTACGTTAGACACTGAGCGACAGCACATTAGAGGACTCACTGATGAGAACTCCACTCTACGATATGAGATGCGTCAGTTGCGTTTCCAGGTAGAGACGCTTCAAGCGACTCTCGATGGCCATTGGTGGGCATCATACCCTGGCAGGCAATGTTGTGGCACTTACCGAGCCCATGAACACGCAAGGGCACCACAACATAGTGATCGACGATATATTTACTGATCTGGAGGCATAGCTAGCGACGTTTCAGATTTCCGAAGCCCCTGCACCTGAGGAAGATCCTATTGAAGAAGACCCAAAGGAGGAACCGGAAGAAGCCCCGGAGGAAGAAGAACTAGCAGAGACGGAAGTGGACAGTGATGGATCTGACATGCTGGATTGATTCTATATTTATATGACTTGGACTATATAGTGTTTCTTTTCTTTTGAAACCTATGTGGGAAGGGTTGTTTCCCACCCAACTGAAAAACTAAAATTCTGACATTGATAGAATATTTTGTGACTCTTTTACAATTTATTTGTCTTTGGTTATTATTTTGGTTATAAATGTTGTGGTTGTGACAAATTCATTATTTCTTATCATTTACTGTACTTCAATAAGATAAATATGTTAGATGTTACTCATTATTGTATTTGTGAATGTAAAGTGAAATATGGACGGACATGGTAGAGGACGTGGGTGTGGCCGTGGACGTGGTTCCGGTGGACGTGGTACCGGTTCTATAAACATGACCCCCGCTGAGTTGGCCGCTCTGATTAATGAGCATGTATAGGCGGCAGTGGCTGCTGCCCAAACTGGACATCCAGTAGGTAAATGATACAAGGGGTCTAACTAGTATCTTAGTTGCTTGTTTAAGCTACTCAACTAATGTTTTGGTTGGTCGGAACAGGACCTCCACATTGTACTTACAAATCCTTCATGGATTGTAAGCCTCATACCTACAGCGGAACTGAAGGAGTTGTGGGACTGGTACGATGGTTTGAGAAGACCGAATCCGTCTTCGCAAAATGTAACTGTTTGCTAGCCGATCAAGAGAAGTATGCAACTAGAACTCTTGAAGGCACAGCCCTATCCTAGTAAAATGCCCAGGTGCAAATGCTGGGTCAGGCGATGTCTAATAACCTACCATGGGTCGAGTTCAAGGAGATGATGACAGAGGAGTATTGCCCCCGAAACGAAGTGCAGAAGCTCGAAGTTGAGTTTTGGCAACTCAAGATGCAAGGTTCTGAGATTGAGGCCTATACTACATGGTCTCATGAGTTGGCAACACTGTGCCCGGGAATGGTTAATGAAATACAGAGAAGGATTGAGCATTACATACATGGATTGGTTCCTGAGATACAAAGTATGGTGACTGCTACGAACCTCCCTACTATTCAACAGGTTATTCGATTAGCTCACAAGCTTATTGACCAAGCGGTGGAGCAGGGAAAGCTACCCAAACGGGGTGCTGTGGCAAGCTTGCCTGACAATAAACGCAAGTGGGACAACTCTCGCAACAAGGGATCTTCGTCAAACAGCCAACCTCAGCAACAACAGCAGCAACAACAGCACACTCAGCAGCATCAGCATCAACAGCAGCAAAGGAAGTTTGACAACAACAGTAGTTTCAATCAATCATCTTCTTCATCTCAAAGACAAGGTGGATATGTGGGGAAATATCCCAAATCTAACCGATGCAACTATCACCACACTGGCAGGTGTGACAATATTTGATGCCAGCGTTGTGGTAAGACTGGACACACAGCAAAAGATTGTCGTGGTGAGTTGATGAAGAAGCCTCTGCAATCCTAAGAAACACCAAAAGGTTGCTTTGAATATGGAAAGGAAGAACACTATAAGAGGAATTGTCCTCAGTTGAAGAAAAATGGGAATGGTGCTGTAAATGGTGGAAACAACAACAACAACAATAACAATAATGGTAATGGTGACAATAACGGTGGCAACAACGGTAGAGCCAAAGGGAGAGCCTTTGTCATGGGTTCAGGTGAGGCTCTATAGGACCCTACTACTGTGACTGGTAAATTTTCTGTTAACTGTCGTTTTGCTACTGTATTGTTTGACACTGGAGCCAATAGAAGTTTTATCTCTACTAAGTTTAGTAGTCTCTTAAATGATATGCCTTCTCCATTGGAATCTAAATATACGGTAGAATTAGCTGATAGTAAGCAAATTCACGTGACACACATCCTTAAGGGTTGCGAGATAGAACTTGCTGGTCATACTTTGACATCTACCTCATGCTTGTTACGCTTGGGAGTTTCGATATGGTCGCGAGCATGGATTGGCTTTCCGAGAAGTAGGCGGAAGTCATTTGCCACGAGAAGGTTATCCGCATTCCTCTCCTGGATGGGGAAATTCTCTTAGTTAATGGTGAGAAAGGTGGTGCTGTGATAGGCATCATATCATACATGAAGGCACAGAAGATGTTACGCAAAGGTCGCTTAGCAATATTAGCCCATGTAACTGACAAGCAACAGGAGGAAAAGAAGATAGAGAACATTCTGGTAGTTCGTGACTTTCCGGTGGTGTTTCCAGAGGATCTGCCTGGATCGTCAAGTTGAGTTCCAAATTGATTTGACTCCTGGAGCCGCTCCGATAGCGAGAGCACCTTACCGGTTAGCTCCGAATGAACTACAGGAACTATCTGCTCAACTGCAAGAGTTGTTGGATAAAGGGTTTATCCGACCGAGCTCATCCCCTTAGGGAACGCCTGTTCTCTTTGTCAAGAAAAAGGATGGCACATTTCGAATGTGTATCGACTATAGAGAACTGAACAAGGTTACAGTCAAGAACAAATACCCTTTACCTCGTATAGATGATTTGTTTGATCAACTTCAAGGATCAAGTTATTATTCTAAGATTGATTTGAAGTCTGGTTATCATCAACTGAGGTTACAGTCAAGAACAAATACCCTTTACCTCGTATAGATGATTTTTTTGATCAACTTCAAGGATCAAGTTATTATTCTAAGATTGATTTGAAGTCTGGTTATCATCAACTGAGAGTTCGAGAGGAAGACATCTCGATGACAGCATTCCGTACATGTTATAGTCATTATGAGTTCTTGGTCATGCCATTTGGGTTGACAAATGCACCAGCAATATTCATGGACCTTATGAATCGTGTGTGCAAACCCTATCTTGATCGATTTGTTATTGTGTTCATCAATGACATATTGATCTATTCATGGACCAAGGAAGAACATGAAGAATACTTATGTCTAATCTTGGAATTACTTAGAAAGGAGCAACTGTATGCCAAGTTTTCCAAGTGTGATTTCTGGATACGTGAAGTATAATTTTTGGGTTACATTGTTAACGAGAAAGGAATACATGTTGATCCAGAAATGATTGAGGCAATAAAGAATTGGTCGGTTCCCAAGACGCACAATGAGATACGATAGTTTCTTGGACTGGCAGGATATTACCGATGTTTCATTGAAGGATTTTCTAAGATCGCTCAACCCCTTACAGCCTTGACTCATAAAGGGACAACGTATAAATGGGGTGATAGTCAGGAGTCTGCTTTTCAGTTGTTGAAACAGAAACTATGTAGCACACTGATATTGGTATTACCAGAGGGAAGTGATGACTTTGTGGTCTATTGTGATGCTTCTATCCAAGGACTTGGTTGTGTCTCGATGCAACGTGATAAAGTGATAGCCTATGCTCCGAGACAACTAAAAGTACACGAGAAGAACTACACCACTAATGACTTGGAACTGGGTGTGGTAGTTTTTGCCTTGAAGATCTGGAGACATTACTTGTATGGTACCAAGTGCACTATCTACACCGATCATAAAAGTCTTTAGCATATCTTTAAGCAAAAGGAGTTGAACATGAGGCAAAGACGCTGGGTGGAATTGTTGAATGATTATGATTGCACTATCAAATATCACCCAGGAAAGGCAAATGTTGTTGCAGACACGTTGAGTAGAAAGAAGACTGCTAAACCACAACGAGTGCAAGCTTTGCAGCTTACAATTAGCACTCACTTGCCTGAACAAATACGAGAAGCTCAAACAGAAGCCTTGAAAACGGAAAACATTGGGTCTGAATCTTTACGGGGAATTGACAAACAGTTCAAAGTGAAAGCGGATGGAATTCGTTATTTCATGGACAGACTTTGGGTACCTTTTTATGGAAACCTAAAGGACTTGGTTATGAGTGAGGCTCATAAGTCTAAGTACTCTATACACCCTGGTTCAGACACACGACCTGAAGGCGCAATATTGGTGGCCTAATATGAAAGTAGATGTAGCTACGTATGTGGGCAAGTGCCTGACCTGTTCAAAAGTTAAAGTGGTATATCAGAAGCCATCTGGGTTACTACAACTACCTGAGATTCCTATATGGAAGTGGGAGCAGATTTCTATGGACTTCATTACCAAATTACCCCGGACACCTATTGGTTGTGACACGATATGGGTGATCGTAGATCGATT
Organism: Flaveria sonorensis; assembly: GCA_025506505.1. Lineage (NCBI taxonomy): Eukaryota > Viridiplantae > Streptophyta > Magnoliopsida > Asterales > Asteraceae > Flaveria > Flaveria sonorensis. The sequence continues at coordinate 27,353,317 of CM046439.1, read as the reverse complement.
GACTAAGTCTGCACACTTTTTGGCGATCAAGGAAACAGATAAAATGGATAAGTTAACTCGAATTTATCTGAAGGAGATAGTTTCGAGACATGGTGTACCGGGCTCAATTATTTCAGACCGCGATGCTCGTTTTACATAGCACTTCTGGCAATCGTTACAGAAATCTCTGGGTACGTGTCTAGACATGAGTGCTGCTTATCATCCACACACAGATGGGCAGAGCGAGTGTACTATTCAGACTTTGGAGGACATGCTACGTGTTTGTGTGATTGACTTCGGGAATGACTGGGAAGTTCACCTACCATTGGTGGAATTTTCTTACAACAATAGTTATCACACCTGCATTAAGGCAGCACCATTTGTGGCGTTGTACGGGTGAAAGTGTAGATCACCGGTTTGTTGGGCGGAAATTGGTGATAGTCAGCTAACAGGTCCTGAGTTGGTGCACGAGACTACTAAGAAGATCGTACAAATAAGGAACCATATGGTTGCCGCACGTGACCGACAGAAAAGTTATGCAGACAAGCGACGGAAACCTTTGGAGTTTCAGGTCGGCGACAAAGTTTTACTGAAAGTCTCACCGTGGAAAGGTGTGATTCGATTCGGCAGAAGAGGCAAGCTTAATCCGAGATACGTTGGACCATTTGAGATTTTGGAAAGAATAGGTCCAGTGGCGTATCGATTAGACCTACCTGACTCTCTAAGTGGAGTTCATAATGTATTTCATGTCTCAAATTTGAAAAAGTGTTTAATGGACAAGATGATGGTTGTACCACTGGAGGAAGTGCAAGTAGATGAACAACTACGCTTCATTGAAGAACCAGTTGAGGTGATGGACCGAGAGGTCAAAACTCTTAAGCAAAGCAAGATACCCATAGTCAAAGTTCGTTGGAACTCAAAACGTGGACCGGAATTCACTTGGGAATGTGAGGATCAGATGAAGCTCAAGTATCCTCATTTGTTCGAAACAACGATGCTTGCCGGTGAAGGTATTGATTATATTTCGGGACGAAATTTATTTCAACATAGGGATGATGTGACAACCCACCTGAAACTCACTCGATTTCTTTGTGCCAATGCAATAGACCAGTGATGTAACTCAACCATTTCAACATGGGGATAATGCGACATCCGGTAATTTTCCGTTACCAAACTCCATTAGTTCTGTTAGGTCTTGCATACACGTGTCGTGAGCACACACTAGTTGTTGTTGAACTTTGGTGACTTAATAACAATCATCTATGATAAATAGATAATAACTTGATTAATAATGTGATTATTATGTTGTGCTTACGTGCTTATGTGATTTTAAATATTATTTGTGAATTTTATCTTGTAACGTGTCAACGTGTTATTTATTGCATGTGTTTTATAGCTATTGAAAATTATGCATGATTTTCATTATTAGTTTATAATATTTGTGTTTAGTTAAAACCTTTTAAAAAGTGTTAAAAGAGCAAGTTTTTATAAAATGTGATCAAGGAGGGGTTAATATGTAAAAACTACAAAACTTATATTTGGTAAAAACCCAACCCTAATCCCCACCCTTGCCAAAGTCGCGGCCGACCTCCTCTCTCCCTCTCTCTTGTGATTTTCGACCAAGAACAACAATCAAGCTTTGATTTTGATTGAGTTTCAAAGGTTACAACACGTTAGCAAGTTTAATTCTTGGCCATTACACGATTAAAGGTTAGATTTTGTTGGTTTTTCATGGATTTTTTATTATAGCCAAAACCCTAGTTCAATTACCATGATGAATGTCGAATTTTAAATGTTTGATGATTGTATGATGTTAGTTAGATTGTATTGATGTTAGTTTACATGGATTATTCAAACTTGAGGAATTGATGATGGATTCATGATATTATGATGTTGATAATGTTGTATGAATGTTGGATTACGATAATTATGAAAGAAATCCATGAGTTGATCACGTAGTTCATACCTTGCTATAAGTAGAAACTTTAGGATATGAGATTTGTGAATTATGATGATTTGATGATGTTGGTCGTGCCCAGATGATAGTTATGGACTTGATTAGGCGTGATGTTGATGAATTCATGAATGATTTGGGTGTTAGGTTGATTTTGGGTGTTATTTTCCCAAAAGGGAAACTTTAATTCTGAAGATCATTGGATATAGTGAGTTATACATGTTTATAGTATTAGGATCATGTTAGAATGTTTCTGGATGATGTCTAATGTGTTGGATTATGATGATTGGGTCATATGGTTATGGGTGCAACTATAGGAGAATATGGGCTTTCATGGAAATGTGCAAGTATACATGTTATGTGCTATGGTGAATTGTCATTATTGATTATTATAAGACTAATGTTTTGCTTGTATGGATTACATGTGGAATGTTGAATTATTAGTCGTTATATTTCATCAAACAAGAACTTAATTTGACATGTCACCAATGGGTCAAAAGGGTCAACTGGGTTTAATGTGTCTTGTTTTCCAAAACCTGAGTCAATGTGCTTATTAAGCACTTAGGGTTGTTAAAGATTCTGTGTACACGTACTTATGTACTTGCGTGTTCTAGGTGACCTCTGAAGGTTTTCTTTCCGCTCAGTGTTAACTTTTACTATTGTTCGTTTGCGCACTAGGTGAGTTCATGCCCCACTTTCTTGAACACTCTTTTTGTTGAGATAGCATACTGGTTTAAAAACGCTTTATTTTAGTAAGTTGTGTATAGTGTAACATAGTGGGTTATACCCTGGAAGTCCTCACACTTTCGGATCGTTAATATTGGTTATAGCAGAAAATCTTGGGTAGTACTGCTGGGTCTGACAAGCCCCACCTATGCGACTCGAGGTCAAACTGGTGCAATATTGTCCTAAACTACTAACAGCGTCACGACCTGGTATGTCGTGACGGGAGGCAAACAACGAACACAGTCAACTTTGATCGCGAAATCACTATGGTTACTACTTGTGAATATAGACTAGCTATCTATTTCAATGCACTTCTTATGTTTTACAACGGTACTGATTTATGATTAAATCAAATTCTTGAACTCACCAACCATTATGTTGACTCTTTTAGTATGCTATTCTCAGGTCGAGGTTAATGCAACATTTAGGAGCACTCACGGGTCAACATTGTGGGTCAACATTGTTGATAACAATTGGGTTTTACTATTGGATATTTTTTGTATTTGACTTTAAACAACGGTTGGCGCGTGTTTGCGCACTTTACATTGCATCGCATTATTTTGGGCTTGTCATGTTTACTGAACGCTTCGGCAAAAATTTTAAAGTTTTAAACTCTATTTTGGTTGAATGTTTTATATAGAGTCGTTCTGAGTAACTAATGACTGAGATCCTGGTTTGTTCACTCTCTTCGCGGTAAAACCCCGTACGTTGATTTTGAGGGTGTGACACTTATCGACATTTTGAGCTCTTTGAATCACTTGAAATCTGTGATTGATTGCAATTTGATCAATTAATTATTGTTTTCAGTTGTGTTTCATCCATAGAAACATGATTTGAATCACAATTAGGTGTTCAATTCGTTAAAATCTGAGAAATTGATCAGATTAGTGTTCCAGCAGTGTTCTTCATTTCGGACTTCAATTAAATCAGAATACTGATTTGTTGTTGTTGTTTGATCAAATTGAGGATTAAGGATTGTTAATCGACCTAATTACTACCTAATTGGAAGTTTTTAGATCAATTAATCATATTTTGAAGATTTTCATAAGATCTGAGTTCGTTGAAGCTGATGAATTAGGCGCATTATGGTTGAAAACTGCTGAATATTGTCTAAGTATCTAGGCGCATCACCACTATTTGGGCGTTTTAGTACTGTTCAGACGTTTCAGATCAAGCGTTTGACCACTGTTAAGATGTTTTGAGACTGTTTGGACACTTGGTGACTTTGCAAAAACAAAGTAATTATAGGCGCATTTAAATTGTTTAGGCACATTTGAACTATTTGAACGTTTTACACCCAGGCTTTTAACAACTGTTTGGGTGCATTTCAGCTGTTCAGGCGCATTTCAGCTGGGCATTTTTAGAATTCTACTAAGGCATTCCTTGGGCATTTCTACTTCAAAGTCAGGTGTTTGAGAACTGTGTAGGTGTTTCACTACTGTGTAGGCGCTTAACAACTATTCTGGAGCATCAGCTTTCAGACTTATCAGTTTACACTTAGAAATTGAAACTAAAATCCAAAAATATTTTCATTTCATAGTTTTTATTTCAAAACTTAAAAACAACAAAAACAAGTCATTTTCTTAAATTCAAAAAATACAAAATGGTTAAGTCTGAAGATTCTGAGAACAGGGTTCCCAAGTTCAAAAACAAAGCTGAATTCAAGAACTGGTCTCTTAGATTGAAGCATCATCTAAACTCTATTGATACTGACTTGTGGAAGTTAATAGAGAAAGGACCGCATATCCCAATTACATCTGATGGTCCTAACAGAGGATTTGTTTATACCAAAGACTCTCAAGTACCTTATACTGAGGATGGTCTGCAAGGTGATGACTTAAGAAAAGTTAAGAATGACATCAAATCCTACTCATTGATGTGCAAAGGATTACCATTGGAAGTCTTGACTAGACTTGATGGTTATCAAACTGGGTACACTATGTACAGAGCTTTAAAGATTATTTGTGAAGGTGGTAAAGAGGATTCAGAAGAAATTGCACTTATAGCTTTGTCTGACCAACCAATGGTTGAGAATCCATCATCTGACTCTGAGACTTTTTCAACAAGTTATCTTGAAATTCCTGTCGAAGTCAGAGAGAAAATGTGCACAAAAGCATGTTTTGACAAAGGTGAGCATTAAAGAACATATTCGTTTAAAATCTGTGATAAGCTTAAATAAGAAGGAGTAATGCACAACAAACTAAAAATGATCACACAATATCAGATGAAAAGATCCTATGTCTACAAACCTCATGGAATAAAACTCTTAAAGAACTCGAACTTGTGAAGAAACAACTTGAAGAGATGAGTAAAAATTTAGAAGAAGAAAAAATAGCTCACGCTGCAACTCAGGTGGATCTAGCCAAAGTTAAAAGTTCAAAAACAATTGTTTAACAATTGGTAAGTGAGAGAAAAGACAAACAAAAAGCAAGTCTAGGTTTCACACATGAACCCAAACCTGAATTTATATCAAACACTTTACCAGAAAACTTTAATACGCATGATCACTCACCTGAAAACAAAGCTAAGCTAAAATCATTTCAAAATAAAAACAATAAGAACTCTGAAAGTGATGAAGAGAAAGCAAATATTAAGATATTTGAGGAACAAGATTCAGAGAAGATTAAAAATGGTCATCCTAAAAAAGTAAAATCTTATGAACCACGACCAAAGAATAAGAAGATGTTTGTTCCAAAAGAGTCTGTTATTGAAGAAGTGAAGGTAAAGAATGACAAACAGAACTCTTATAATAAAGAGAAAGCAAAACTTGATGAAGTAACATCTGAAGATTCATTTTCTTATGGATTAATCAATCCAGACTTTATTAAATGGAAAAAAGAACAAAAAGATAAAGAAAATGAAAAGGAATCTTCTCCTGAAGATGTTCAATCCCAAAGCAAACAAAGATCATCAAGATCGAGAAAACAAAGAAGGAGAAATAAAAATGCTAAAGCTAAATCATCTCAAGATAAAATTCAAAAAATCAAACTCAAAGAACAAATCAAGCTAATCAGTTTAAACCAGTTAAGTTTGTATCTGCGAGTACTTTTTACATGAACAAAATTCCTGAAATCAAATCTAACTCAAAAACAAATCTAACTCTGATCTGAAAACAGTTTCAGATCCAAAGTCTTCTTTTGTCAACAAAAGATTTGTATCTAAGGAGTCTACGAATGACGTTAATGTTCAAATATCTAAACTCAAATTTCAAAAGAACAAATTCACAAATCAAAAACAACATATTAACTTTTCAACTTGTAAATTCAAACAAGGATCAAATGTGGCCTCCACATCAAAAGTTAATCAACACTGGTTTAAATCACAACAAGGGTATTGTGAAATATGTGATATGTATAATCATAAGACTAAAGAATGTTTCTTTAACAGGTACTATCATATATGTGATATGAGAAACCATTCAACAACTGATTGTTATTTCAAGAAATATTGTATCTATTGTGATGAAATAACTCATAAAACTGAGGATTGCTACTTCAAAAAGAACTCGTCGAGGAATTGATATGTAAATTCTCAATTAAGAAGTGGATATGTCAATCCACAATTTCCAAGGCAGTATAATCAAGGAAAATTCATTCCACGATCTATGAGAATGAATGGTGGGAAGTTTGGTAAACAAAAATTTTGTCTGATGGTTTGAAATATCTTGATGATAATCTTGAAAAACGTTACAATGTTTTAAGGACAAAACAAATCAAAGATAATAAAAAATTTTAAGAAACGAAATTGCTAAATTTGTCAATAATAAGCCTGATTTGAAAAAGCTTGACTTTAAACAGTTTACCATTGTTGATAAATTTGAAATGCAGGCACGCCCGAGAAGACCTATTAACACATGGTATGTTGATAGTGGGTGTAGACGGCATATGACAGGCAACCATGCCTTGCTGCAAGATTTTAAGTTAAAAGATGGTACTTAGTTTTTAGGTCCCAGATTAGTCTCATGGCAATGTAAGAAACAAGCAAATGTCTCTGTTTCAACCGAAGAAGCTGAGTACATAGCTGCTTCAGCAGGATGTTCTGAAATCCTTTGGTTACAAAACCAACTGCTGGATTACGTGTTTAATTTTCTTAAAACTCCTATTTACATTGATAACACTGCTGCTATGTTTATTACAGCTAATCCTGTCCAACACTCAAAAACAAAACATATCGAGATTCGATATCATTTTCTTTGAGACAACTCTGAAAAAGGTTTAATCATTTTGATTCAAATCACAGCTGAAAAACAGTTGGCTAACCTATTTACAAAAGCCTTTTTACCGGGTCGATTTGAATATTTGGTCGAGTTAATTGGACTTATTAACCATGTTTAAAAATTGGTTTTGATTTTTCAATTATTGAGTCATAAAATGGTAAGAACCCTCCCTTATTTCAATGAGAAAACTAAAAGAGAAACTGTCAAAGTTAACTGCCTGATCGTATATATTGTGTGTGCATGCTTTTTAGGAAAATAAAAAGCAAATACAAAAATAGAAAATGGCAAAATCAAAGAGAATATTACAAAACAAAAACTTACAAAAATAGAGTTTCTTTGTTAGTTCATTAATTAGGATAGAATCTGTCTTTGCAATTTGTGAGAAGTGATAGATACATTAGTTTTGATCTGTTGCATACTTCGCTCGATACTAAAATCTGACGTGATCAGATATGATGTGCAGGTAAGCTCATGCAATTATACTAAAAAAGTAAACTCTTGTGATTAAACTAAATCAATCAAGCATTCATGTTTGTCTATTTTAGTACCAATGAGTAATGTTGACTTCTCAGATTGATTGCTTGAAAAGTCATAAACTCACACCTGGTGGTGATATGAGTAACCATTGAGCTCTAATTATTTAAAACATCTATTCACTTCTCTGTTATAAGTCATCATAGACCTGAGTTGATGAGATATCCTTTGTTGTAAGTCATTACAGACCTGGATATTCTCTCCTGATGCAAAAGATATCAATGTGCACAATCTAAACATGAGATCTGGTTATAAGTATATGTCAAGTTAACAAGCTGAGAAAAGTGATTTCTTGCATATCTTGATGAGATTTGAACTCTCTAAGTCTAAGTGTGGCTAACATATTGTCATATCTAATCGTACCTTAATCAATCCAAGAATTGAAAAACTAAGTGTGCTGATCACATTTCCAAAAGCACTCATTTTCTGTCCTTAGATCTCGTGTCTCCTTTGTTGTAGAAATACTGACCTGGAACACATTTGAACAGGTTTAATCACTTTCTATGACTATTCATCATTTTATTTTATTTTAATATCCTGATCTTAGCTGATATGATCTCACTGCAGGTATGTGATTCAATTGTATATAGTAGATTTTTATTCTGCTTTATTTTTGAATTTTGCATGATTTTCTGTGTGCAGGCATGTTAATAATGATTGGTTACTCTTCTTGCAAAGTCAAAGAAACTTCTAAGTTTGTAAAACTTAAAAGTTTAAGGGGAGTAAAAAATGTAAAAGAGAAAATAATTGAATTTCAAAAAGTGAAAAATCAAAAATAAACTGTTTTGAATAAAATGGATGAAGCTGAAATTTCAAGCATGTGTGTGTTTGATATGATGTAAAAATAAACCTGAAAAGAATTTAAAATTAAGTGGGAAAGCTTCTTGCAAACAAAATGAGATTATTTGTTTTGTAGAAATTAAATAGAGACTAAAATGACAGGAAATTATTTTTGAAAATTTAAAATAAAGATATAATGGTCAAAAATTAAAAAAAATATAAAAGCTTGAATTTCAAAAATGTTAAAATTAAGGGAAATTAATAAATATTTTGAGTGATAGTCAAATAATTTTGACTAAGTGTTGAAAAATTGAGTGTGAACAGTGCTAATGTGTTCATATAGTGTTCAGATGGATGATGAGAAAAGTTCAAGAGTCAAGACTCATGGAAAGGATCTCATGCGCCTGAACAGTTCTCATAAGTTCAGATCAGGAGTATGGTGAATTTCAGAAATTTGCACAAGTGTTAGGCGTTTCATTCAAGCTCATGCGCCTAAACAGTTGTCATGTGTCTGAAAAATTGGTTAAGCGTTGGTCGTATCATCTTATGCTCATGCGCCTGAACAGTACCAAGTCTTTCAAGTGTAGACGTTTGAAGTGATGAAAACACCAAGTGTTAGGCGTTTCATTTAGTCACATGTGCCTGAACAGTGCCCAAGCTCCTAAACAGTGCTTATACGCATAAACAGTGCTCATGCGTCTAAAAAAATTACACTTATATATACAACACTTATGTAGTTTTCATTCACTCATTCACAAAGACACACTCAAACACTCTGATTCACTCACTCGAACACCCGGTACACTCATTCATTAAACATTCGATTGTTATCAGTTAATCTTTGTGATATATAGGTATCACAAGAGAATTTGATTGTCGAGGAGTCTTCACTCGAAGTTATCAAAGTTGTTGCTGATTCACCTATTCATGTGCCAGATGAAGGTGGAAGATCAACAAAAATTCTACAGTTCTTTCTGAGATCTTGAATGCTGAGCAGATCATAGAATCTTTGAAAGAAGTTCAAGTCTGCATTCAAGAAGGCTTTGTGAGAGTTGGAACTCTACAAATAGAAGCCCGTGTTCAAGATCAAAGATGAACGAAAAAAAGTTCATGTTAGACTTAAGACAATGTAAAGCTTAGGGGGAGTATTGTTAAAGCCTCTAGAAGATTAACATTTTGTCTTTATGTTTTTTTTGTCATAGTATAGGGACTTATTTGTAAATATATGTTCCTTTGTTTTGTTGATAGTATAAATAGGATACTTTATGTAGTGTAGAGAGGGAGTTCAATAGTAACAACAACTGTAATAGAAAGATAGAGAGAATCAGTTGAATTAACTGAATCCTTACACTTTGTATCCTGTGCATTTGCTATCAATGAAATCTATGAATTTTTTGATGTATTTGCATGTGTTGATTACTTTGTGTTTGAATTGATCATTGCATCACAATATCATCACAGATTCTATCCATTTTGCACCTATCAGTTTGCCGGAAGTTGGCCAGAACCCAAGCTGCCACCTCAAGAGTAGCTGGAGAAAGGTTTCAGCCATTGATCCTAGTTGTCGCCTATCAAGTTAGGTTAAACGCAAGCAACCAGCATCACACTCGCCGATCTTGGATGCATTCAGTAACCATTACCACCACCGTACACCGAGAACCACCACACCATTCCATCGGAACCCACCCCCATCATCACCTCCTCACGGAGTTGCCTGATGGTTGGTTGTACCATAGGAGATAAGTACAACTACCGACCGCCACATACTCTTCGTAGTTGTTGCTGCTGGTTTGGGTCGCCGCTGTAGAAATCGAGCAACAAAACCACTTTGGGCGCGAGTACCCTCAGATCACCACCACCGTGATCAGTGGATTGAGATCTACACGTTTTCATGCTTCACTCGCCGTCACTTCCCGCTGGAGGCTTCGCCGGTACTCCGGTCAGTCGCCAAAACCCTAGAGGGGTTCCATCTTTCTCTCGTACTCCTAACGCTCTCTCTAGATTCCCTCTCTTTCCAAAAGTTGTCTTTTGTGTATTTTTCTCATGGTGTAAGAAATGTGTGGAATGGGCGATATGGTTTATAAAAGGGTTTATATAGGTAGGTTATTTTATGAGTGCCTTCTAACACAGTGCACTACTGACATTGCTTATTTCCTGTATCGCGTCTCCTCCCGATTTTTGTTTTATCGTTTTAGGTTCAGATAAAATATTTTGTATCTAGAATGACTTTGTTTCATAATAATTCATCATAAATTATTTATTATAAAAGAAACCATAATTAGCAGTCCATCTAGTCGACTCGCGTCTAGTCGCGTACTCGTTGCGTATACTGGAATATTTATATAATAATGAATCCACTACGATTTTTATAGAGTTATAATACGTTGTACCAAAGTATTTATTATCGGATTACCATAAGTTAGTCATTGGTTAAGCGATGCGTATCGAGGTCTCGTATCTAATGCATTTCGGCAAATAGAATGTGGCATCTCTTTGTCGCGTTGCTTTCATTGTAAACATACGTTCGAAATTAAAATAACTAGAAAGTAAGATTAAATATTTAGGAGAGATGAATATTCATAATTTCTCGTTTAGCTATCAGTTAAAACCGGATATCAGTTCGTAATTATACGTTAGACAGTACTACCCGCGGATTCTTATCACGTGATTGCTTAAGCTTAGATGGAATCCCTTGAGTAGTTAAATGTTTTATTTAACACTTTAAAATTATACCTTTTGAATTGGGTTTCTTGTTGGACCCTAATTGTGCTAGTTGGTGTTTTGGGATTTGATCAAGTTCGGTATAAGGTTTTGGGCCAAATAAAAGAAAAATTTTAGGCTCATATTTTGGGGTTGTCACATTGAAATATGAGACACAAAATTTCTAAAGTGTATTCCATGCTTTTTTATGACAATAAAACGATTATAAATAAAAATACGTGTAATCATTCCTTCGGATATAATAAAGGTGATAGTTTTTATAAAACACACTTTTGGATGTCATATAACCGTGTCTTATAATTCGCGTCCTAGTAAAGTTACTTTTCTAATAGTGGTTGATAATAAAATATTTTGATAATCAGAACACATAATATATTCAGAAGAGATCTTAACGTTATTTTAAAAGAACTAACTGTTTACATACAAATAGAAAACAGACATGCAAATATAAAATTAGAAGTTGCTACAAACAATCAAAAGGGAAAGAAAGAAGGGTCAATTAGCATGGGCGGTCAACGAGGTTGGGTTGGCCAAAAGATTATAAAGGTCTCCACGAAATGCTAGACACGTGAATATACTATTATATTATACATATACAATTAATATAACCTAACTTGAATTATCAACTTTTTATGATGATATTTAGAAAATAAAAAAATAAATCACTTTTTAAATATTTTTTGAATTATGGGTCCTTTCATTTAATGAACCGCATAACGCAAATTATTCTCGAAGGTTTTCTTAAGACTAAAATTGACGCCGGTTGATTATGTGATTTGTTAGAATTCCACTTCTGATATTTAATTTAAAGAAATTACTTTGACTATCTAGTGTTCACTCAACTATAACCATCCATCTAGCTTTAATAGATAATACCACCTATGTAATTCTCATGTTAGGACATTTTAGCTTTTTAAAATTCATTTGGTTATCTTTTATATTCCTTTTACTTCCACTTCACAACGTTTCAAAGACTTGTAGATCATCAGTGCTCTCGTTCAAATATGTTGAACCAAGATAAACCTTGGTTGTTGCTGTATATCTGTTTTACTTGTTTATTAAGTCTCATTTTTGTTTTGTTTTGAAAAACATTTCTGATTTTAATTTTAATGGAATTATAAAGATCAAACTGCTAGTTTTTTAGAGGGATCAATCAATCATAAAATCATACATTTCAAAACCATCATGCAACAACACTTACACACAATAGTTAAAGTTCCTAGATAAACCTTGGTTGTTGCTGTAAATCGGTTTTACTGGTTTATTAAGTCTCATTTTGTTTTTGTTTTGACGAACATTTTTTATTTTAATTTGAATGGAATTATAAAGATCAAACTGCTAATTTTTAGAGGGATCAGTCACTCATAAAATCATACATTTCGAAACCATCATCCAACAACACTTACACAATAGTTAAAGTTCCAAACGTGTTTTTATGTAATACATTGTATTACACATTATAACAAACTACAAGACTTAAGTTGCCTTAAACATGAAACAATAAACAATGGCAAATCAAGCGGTTGATCTCCTTTGCTTTTTGTAAATTCTTGTGACTAAAATTATTTTATACTCTATTGTAGTAACTTTTTCCACACTTAACAAGTTCATCCTATTCTATTTCAACCTAACTCTTTTTTCTATTCTTTTGATGCATTCACTACATAGAATCGACTTAATAGCAGCCACAGAGGTCGACGCAAAAGATCAAAAAAGTTTCCTCTAATAGTATTTTGTCGTCGCAGGTTCGTTGTTAATGATAACTAATTGCCACTGATTATGTCGTTGCAAAAAGTACCAACAGCGGCGAACATGTCGCCTATAAAAAGCTTGTTAGCCGGTGATCTACACTATTCGTCCCTCTCGTCCGAATAATCTTCGTCGTCTTGAATTTGTGCCTTTTTCAATCCATAAACTATGAGAGATGTGTTAAAAAAATTGGGTCTCGAAACAAATTTACAATTTAAGCATACAATATGAGTATACATTATAAGTTATTGTATTTTATCTCGTTTTAACCCAAAGTAAGATGTTCTTTAGTTTATCAAATGTGTTCGGGTCATTTTGACCATTTAAACTAAACCTATATCATTTAGGTCTATTATAGTTTTAATGGGTCAAAATGACACAAACTCACATTAATAAACTTAACACATCTGGCTTTAACTCCAATAAATTTCACTTGTGTCATTTTGACCCATTTAAACTTAAAATAAGTTATATTTATAAGTCTATCAAGTATGTTAAATTTATTTTCACCCATTTAAACTAAAACCTATAATGTTTTTTAGTTTAATTGTTTAAACGAGACATTATTTGTACCAACTGTAACAATGGCATAGATTTTGAGTGATGGACTCAAAATCTATGGCATTGTTGCAATGAGTTCAAACAATGTCTCATTTGATTTGATTTTCGTACTAATTTTTGTATTTTTGTGTATTATAGATAACTATTTTTGTTTCACATAGAGTAAAGCTTATTTCCTATGGGGTAAAGCTTAAACCCTAGGTTAGGAGAGTGTTAATTGAATTATATAAATAAGAACATTTTAACAAACCATATTAAAAGAGAAAATCATACCGATGAAGTGATTAAAGAAATACAAAGCATAACACGAACAATAGCAATATAACATTGGCCAAATATTCAGTCAAATATCTTTAACTCATTAATAGTAAGACATCTAAACCACTTTTGCACCCAACAAATAATATACGTTGGTATACATTCAAAACCAAAACCTAGATGTCAAAACTCGGGGCAAATTTAAGCATAAATTCACAAAATGGAGGTTTTAGCATAAATTCAACACAGTATAAATTTAAGCAAAAATTCACAAAATTGAAGGTTACTTCATAAATTTACTACTATTGATTAAAAACAATAAAATACACAAAACCATTTCTCAACATAGTACATATTCAAGCATGAAACTAAGCATAATATTAATCATAATAACATAGGTGCAATGCATAATAACCTAGATGTCAAAATTGACGAAAATTAGAAAATTGAAAGAAGAAGGATTGAAAAGCTCAATGTTGGCGATCGTGGTAGCTTCAGCGGCGGTTGATGGTGGTGGTGAATGGTCGGCACTTGATGGTGGCTATGGTGGTAGCTTGTAATGATGGAGGTTATGGTGGCCTTGGTGGTAGCTTGTAGTGGTAGAGTTATGGTAGCATTGGTGGTAGCTTGTAGAGGCGGTAGTTGATGGTCACAACGATGGTCACACAAGCAGCGACCGAATGCACAGTGGTGGTAGCTTCAGGCATGTGATCTAGAAGGGTATTATGGAGAGGGTCAGAATGTATAGATATAGAGGCAAATACTCGCGCTATAATATTTTAATCTATTAGCGGCAACATGTCCCAGCTATTGATATCACTAGTAATGTCTTCTGTATGATAAAATACCAACCCTTAGGTCTAGCTGCCGATCAACGACCAGATTTATCTCAGGTGCACAAAACCGGATTAGTAGTTATTAGCAGCGATATGTCGCCGTTATTAGGGCCGCTATTGATGTTGCCGCTATTGCTGCTTATCGTTGCTATTGTTGTCGCCTCTATTGCAGACATTTTTTTATCATCATTCAAACTCTTATGTGATGTAAGAGCATTCACAATCCATCCCATATCTCTATTTTTATAATTATATTAAATATCATTACTTTTTTCCTCTTTTTTTAAATTAAATAATACATTTTCATACATTTTTTATTAACTTTTCTTTCTTGTCCACTTACAACCACTTTCAAAAACATTACAACTTTATGAGGATTGTACCATGTTTTTCAAAATATGGGGAAACATGCTCCAAATATAGGGAAACACAGTATAATACTCATAAATTTTTTACCTCTTTCACTCATAAGCACTTATAACCATCCCTATAAGATACGACAACCACTCATATAAAAATGTGGAATGAGTTCTAAATGCTCTAATGGTGGACAAGGATAGTTAGGACACTAAGATTTTGGCCACATTTTTTACTACCAGATAAATAGTAGAGGTAGATACCGATAATTTTCTTTTTATACTTAGGATAAAGATTCAACCTCTACTATTTATTTGGTTCAACACTAAGATAATAAAAAAAAAATTAATTTTATAAAACTATCTTCTTAGGTAAACCTTAATATATAGGAACTTAAATATTTTAAAATAGCCAGATTGAGTTTTAATAATCCAAAATACCAAGCATGGGTCGATATTAATCCATAATATTAATTTGGCTAGTGATATTTACTTTCACTTTTATCACTAATAACAATCCCTATAATATAATTATCAAATATTTACTTTCACTTTGATTTGCACTCAATTGCGTTCAAAATAATGATTAGGAAGTAAATGAAAAAAACATACAAGCAAAATAAAGCGTAAAATAAATACAAACCTAATGTGAATATTGATAATTAAGCTACTGTAACATATTTTATGGATTATTATCAATCATTGAGCAATAATTTGAATTATTAAAATCCAATTTGACTTTAAAATATGATACATTCTATAAAACATCTACATACATTCTTATTGTGCAGAGAGCGGGCCTAGTGCTGATATTTGACCTTGGAATCGCGAGTTCAAGCCGTAACAAACCTCATGCACAAACTATAAGAAAATATTGCATACACTATATCATGTAGTGGTTTGGCCCCTCCCTCTTGAGCAAAACGATAGTCATATAAAGGACTTGATACACCTTTTTTATATTTTTATTGTTGCAAGAATAGAAAAAGAGCACCCAATATAATATTGCTATTCTAAAATTCTTGAAATTTTTTAAAATACATGTATTTGCAAAATCAATGATACGTGGTAGGGATTGAACCTAGATGCTCGGAAAATCAAATCAAGATTATGAAGATCAAGTCGTGCGAGAACCTAAAGTTGCCGCGCAAGAACCTAAAGTTGCCGCGCGAAAACTTGCTCGCGCGAGAACTTGGAAGTCATGCGAGAACCATGTGAGAACTTCCTAGTTTCCTAGTTTAGTATAAATAGATGTTTTGTAATGTAACTTAGAGAGCTTTTGTTATTTCCTGATTTCATACTTACTTATAAACATTCAAAGTTAGAGAGCAATAGAATTGCGAAGTTTTTTTACATTTGTGATTATCTTCTACTATAATCTTTTACCGTGATGATTATACTCCGCGTTCTTATCACGAGATCAATCTTATTTGTATTGTACTGATCCTTACAATTTCTCTAGACTGAACCTAAAGTCTCAAAAAATCAAATCAAGATTATGAAAATCAAGTCGCGGGAGAATCTGAAGTTGCCAAGCGTGAACTTGCATCTCGTGCGAGAAATTGGAAGTCGCCTGAGAACTATGCGAGAACATCACAGTTTAGTATAAATAGATGTTTTGTAATGTAACTTAGGGAGCTTTTGGCATTTCCTGATTTCATACTTACTTGTAAAAATTCAAAGTCAGAGAGCAATAGAATTGAGAAGTTTATTTACATTTGTGATTATCTTCTACTATTCAATCTTATACCATGATGATTATATTCCGTGTTCTTATTTGTATTGTGCTGATCCTTACAATTGGTATCAGAGCTTGGTTTGCTGTAGATCGGTTGAATCAAAGATTGAAAAGTATTTGTTGAAGTGTTCTTGAACTTCGAATTGAAATTCTTTGAACATTAACTGGATTTATGCTATTTTTTATCACATTTGAAGATCGTAAGAGCTGTTATGCTTTTGGTTGAAGATTAGACATGTTTATGTGATTAATTTAGCTTAATTCAATCAATTAGAGACAATTAGGATCAAAACTAAACCTAAAACACAAATCGGAAGCTTAATCAGTTAATTTTGAACAAATTGGTGAATGTTTGAACTTAGAATCATCGAAGTTGAGAAATTTTGATGAGGGGAAAACTTGAGTATCACACGCGAAAAGCATCTGCTCGTGCGAAAAGTGTGTTTTTTTGCAAAAGTTTGCTTGAAAATATGTTACAGAAGATTCCTTTGGCATGAAAAGTTGATCATTTCACAAAAGTCAGTTACAGAAGTATCCGAGCGAATAGTTTGTGCGAGAAGCTTGTGCAAATTAGTTTTGTTCAAGACTATTCGCGCGAGAACATTATCTTTCACGCGAGAACTTCAAGTTTGAAGAATTTTTGAAAAGTTTGAATCCAAAGTTTCTTAATGGCAAATTTAAAGCACATCATTGCTATTCTTAATCTCAACAATGAGATTGGCACGAGCACAAAACCTCCTAGACTTCTTCGCGAAGAAGATTATCCCGACTGAGTTATCGCTTTGAGAATCATGTCATTTACACCTAACCCCCGGATGATGCGGTCAATCAAACAAGGCCCGTATATCTCGGTGTATACAATGAGAAATGAGACTCGGTGCCTAAACCTGAACACCTCTGGGATGAAAAAGACATGAAGAAAATGGATCTTGATGATAAAGCGTATGCTGCCATTACTTTGGCACTTACTACTAAAATTGCTCAGAAGTTCAAGGGTTTTAGGAAGGCAAAAGATTTATTGGATGCAGTGGAGGAGCAGATTATGGGCAATAAGGATATGAGGTAAAGCCGAAAGGACATGTTGAACCAAGATTTTAATATGTTTAATCACATACTTGGTGAAACCTTGGAGGCTCAAATGTCTAGGTTTGTGAAGCTGATAACAAAGATGAAAAGTGCAGGAACTAGACTAGAGAACATCTCAATAATCTCAATAATCAATCTTATAAAATGGATGACAAGTTGAGAGCTGCTAACTACATCAACACAATAGGAGCTGAAGCATGAGCATTATATTCTAGAATGGCTAGTAATCCAAATTATTATTTCAGCTACTCCCAGTTGTGCCAACAACAACAATTATCCACTCCTGTTCATCCAAATGTCAAAGATCCATCCTTGCCATAGTTCTAAGCTTCTCATCAGAACCTTTACAATCCAGCTCAATCTCAACCACAACCCCATATCTACCCATAAAGTCAATCCACTCAACCTTCACAACAAGCATTTGTTGTAAACTCCTACCCTAACAAGCAAACTATTCAAATAGCTGAAGAGCATCTGGCTCTATTTACCACTTTTATGAACAGCTATGAAGCATTCACTGCTGGAAGACTCAATGCACCCAACATCTTAGTTTATAACTTACAACAAGTTAATCTTAATGATGTAAAACAAAATGATATTAAATATCGAATGGCTATGGTGGTGTACCGGGGGAAGAATTTTGTGACCTCTCGTATTTTTATTTAACGTGTATTAATCGTCATTATCTCTTGTAAAGGACTTGATTGTTATTAATGCAATTACAAGGATTCGTTCGTAAATTCTTGATGTAATTAAATGTTTGGATAATTAATATTGACAATAATAACAACAACAATTATAACATAAAAAAAAATAATAATAATACTAATAATAATAAGCATACTAAGTGTTAAACTTGAAATTAAATAATAATAACCTAAGTCTTATTATTTTTATTGTTATTAGAAAATTTGCAAATAATTTCTGGCATGAAATAACAAAATTCAAAAACCTCAAGGACTAAACTGTAAAACCTCAGGGACCAAAGTGTAACTTATTTATAACCCAACCCCCCAAACCTGTGTTTCCGGCCAGGACGTCCGGCCAACCTCCGGCCAGGACCTCCGGCCAACCTCCGGCCATGGTCCGGCGACCCTAAAACCCTCCCAAAACACACTTTTAACATAAAAGAAAGGTACCAACTGGCTCAGGAACATGATTCGAACCCCTTTAGGCTTATTAATTTGAATTTAACTGTGACATTACTACCAAATGGAACCGAAACAGAACTCATTCGAACTCAAAACTGATTCCACACTTAAAACATCGTAATTATCCAATTAATTGGTTGTAACTGATCGTGTATTCAAATAGAACTTAATGGGATGAATCATTGCACCTGAAACAACATTTAATCATTTAAATCGACATGACACGGCCGATAATAAAGTGATAGCCGTTGGACGTGATCGGGATCGAATTGACACTATAAAACAGAGGGCTAATGCTCTCGAAATTCTCTTTAAACTCTATGTAACCTGAATTTCATACAAAACACACACACACATCGAATTCACCAATCAAGAACTGACAACTTGTGCATCTTTCTGTTCTATCGAATTACAACCGAATTCAGGTAATTAAAAGCTATTATACACTTGATTAATCATAGGGAATCAAAGCCCTATGGTTAATTTGGTTATCATGATCGATTCAAGCTCTAATTTGGTCGATTATGAATTAGGGTTCTTGGTGAAAATTGGGGATTTCGGGTGAAATAGCTTTTGTTATTTCTTTGGTATTTCAGAACACAAAACAGGGTATTGGCCTAGTGGTTCAAGCATGGTGAGGTTATGCAGGGGGCCGGGTTCAAACCCGAGCCCCTGCCAATTTTTTAAATGTGTTCTTTTGGTTTTTAAAAAATGCAGAAAATATCTAAAAATTATTATTAATCACATAAAAACTATTTTTAATCAGAAAATTTTAAAATCATTTTCTTTTATATTTTATTGAAAATCTAAATTTAGAAATTTCCATTTCAAAATTATAAAAAATGATGGAAAATACAATTTATTATTAATCTTAAATTTTAATGAATTTCCACTAAATTTACAATAATTCCTATTAAATAAATTCTTTATTGTTACACATTTATTTATAATATTTAAGAAAATAAATACATCTACATAATTAAAAATGTACACTTGTTGTAATTAATAAAATTATTTTAATCCCTTAAACCTACAAGTTATTATTTTATTTAAACAGTAAATAATGTTCATTTGATAATAAAGATTTAATTTATATTAACAGTGTTAATCACTAAAATTCTTATCATTTAAATACCAAAATAATAACAAATTGTACCTATTTAATAATTTAAAAATCATGGGTTAAATGGTTTATAAATTTAACACTATAATCACCATGATTAACTTAACACGTTGTCCATTTAGGGTGAGCGTTAACGTATCCTTGGCATTATATACAAGACCTTCTTAGTTGAAATTCTTAATATTCAGGTGAGTTTTTCCATACCCCTTTTATATATTTTCACACTTTGGGGTGAAACATGTTAACCTTATGATAAATGCACTTGTAAACTCGTTTGAATCTTGTAAACACCTGGGCAATTCTTCTTATTTGTCGTGTTTAGTTGAACTCTTGTAATTACCATGTGATGACTATAGTATGTACAATCATTAACTATTGCTAGCCTGGCGACGTCATAGATCTATGGGCCTGACAAGCCTACTTGGTGTTAAACCAAGTACACTTACCTAATCGTTTAATCTTGTAATCATGTAATCTTGTAATCTGTCAAGGTTTGATTGTTACATTTGTTCATCCATCCCTAGTTACTTTATTCAATAACCTATGACATGTATTGCCATCTTTTATATATATTTATGTACGAAAACTATGGAAAACTCACCAACATTATGTTGACCTTTTATTTTTAACATGTTTCAGAAAATGATACTGTTTAGCATGCCTTGAAGACTTACATACATCTAGGATTAGACCTAGACTAAAATAAAAGACATTGATCATTTTGTGACTTTGAATTTCTTATGTATTGTTGGATGTTTGAACTTGCTCTATTTCTTAAATGTATGTCATGAATATTGGTTTTTAATAATATTGTCATTTTAAATTAGCGTTGTGTGGCATGAACAATCTTAACCCTCACATCTCGACGTTTCCACCGTTAAGGTTGGGGTGTGACAGATTGGTATCAGAGCCCATAACTATAGGGATGTAGGTTATTAGAAATAGTGACCTAGACTATGGTTAAATTAGGGACCCTTTACATGACGGTTGTTATAATCTTGTAAGTATGCTTATATGTCTAATACATGTTGCTATATGTTACATGATCAACTCCTTTATGTGCTATTTGTTTGTATTTAGAAAATAGTGCCTTAGGAATATGCCTTGAACCTTGTTTACCCCAACTTTCTAATCCTCTTCTTATGCCTCTACGTTCTACCATGTCTAATCTTTTCTAAATCTTATTCTCGACTACGTGTGGAAAACTACACATCTTATCGAGTGGAAAAAATTCCTTAGACGATACGTTTAAATCTTGAAAAATCTCATCGAGGTTTTAATTCTGATAGCCTTAGGGAAGTGTGCGACACATAAACACCTGTATTCTGGATTTCCTGGCAAAAAGCCCTCGGGCTAAGGCAAGCATTTTGTATAAATCTCATTGCGAGACCTGTTATGCTTACCTGGGGATTTCTGGGATGAGTGCTAAATTATGGTCAACATACACATCTTCTCGAGATAATTGGGATTAAGTCACCTCGACGTGTCCATGTTCCTATTGGCTATGTGGTACCAATTGGAACCATCCTAGCTATATTTGTAAAATATCTAAAATTCCTGTGTTCTTTGAACTAATTTATCTCGAATACTAATATTTCCTTTATTTATCTTATAGAATGTCTCGCCATCGAGGAAAGCGTGCTACTTTCGATCGTAAACTCGCTGCAATGATCGCCCGGCAAATGGCTGCTGTACTTCCGACAATGGTTGCTGAACTTAGCATCACCTTAATGGCCAACAACAACCACAACACCAATGGAAACAATGGTGGTGGTGACAACAATGGTCAAGGGGAAAATAGCAACAACCAAGGTGGAAATAACCGCACCTGCACATTCAAGCATTTCAACTCGTGCAAACCCACTAATTTTAGTGGAAAAGAAGGAGCCACTGGACTTCTTGAGTGGTTCAAAAGTATGGAAAATATGTTTATCGTCAGTGAGTGTCCGATGAACTCAAGGTCCGCTATGCTGCAAGTGTCCTTCAACAACGGGCACTCACGTGGTGGAATAGTGAGAAAAGGAATCGAGGGACTGAAGTTGCCTTGGCGTTGCCTTGGGAAGAATTTAAGGACATAATGATCCAAAAGTTCCGCCCGAGGAGTGAATTGCAAAAGCTGGAGGAAGAATTCTGGAACCTCAAGCAAGATAGTGGCAACCACTTGGCTTATTCCACCCGGCATCATGAACTGAGCATGCTCCTACCTCACATGGTGGATACCGTGCCCCGCAACATCGAGAAGTTTATTAAGGGGGTACCACCTCAAATTCAAGATTCCGTGGTGGGTAGTAGGCCCACAACTTTGGAGGAGGCAATTAATATCACCGCCCAGCTCACTGAAAACCATATTAGGGCTGGTACTTTGATGGTGAAAGGTGCCAAGACTGCTGTGAAGGTGACTCCCGAGGCTACAAAGGAGGTGAAGGCCGAGTCCTCTTTCAAAGGCAAGAAGCGCAAGTGCACACCGGCTCGTAATTACGCGGTGACAGCACCAAATGCCCCTCAAAGGCAAATTGTCGTTGCAAATCAAGCCCCCGTGGCGAGGGCTTATACTGGGCCGCACCCGATGTGCAATACTTGCAAGTACCATCATTCGAGTAACACTCCTTGCTGAGTTTGCTCATTGTGCAGGAAGTATGGGCATCTGGTGGCTACTTGCCTTCGTGCTCCGAATAATGCTGCGTTGGTGACTAATCGAGCCTGCTATAACTGTGGCGAACCTGGACATTTCCGTCCACAATGTCCTTGCAATGCGGGAACTGTGCCACTGCTCATGGAAGGGCCTTCAACATCAACGCCAACCAAGCTCAAGCCAACAACGACGTGGTGAATGGTACGTCATTAATTTCTTTTAATCGTTCTTTGACTTGTAAAATCCCTACCTGCGTTCATTATGCCAATAATAGGTTATTATTTGAGCTGGTATGTATCTTGTAAATAGTCATTATGCTTCTATACTGTTTGATTCGGGTGCGGATAAGAGTTTCGTGTCTTTAGAGTTTGAGCCTATTCTTTCCAAGCCGTGTTCTATTTTAGAGAGATCTACGGTCGAAGTAGCCGATGGCAAGTCTATCGAAGTCGGCGTCGTGATACGCGATTGCACCTTAAGTCTTAACGAGCACGACTTTCTCATCGACCTTATTCCAATGCAACTGGGGAGCTTCGACGTTATTATCGGCATGGATTGGTTAGCCAAGCAACACGCGGAAATCATTGCTTCGAGAAGTGTATTCGAATTCCTTTACTATCGGGTGATACCTTAAAGGTCTTTGGGGAGAGATCATCCCAAAGACTTAAACTTATGTCTTGTATCAAGCCCCAAAAAGGCTTAAGTAAAAATTATGTAGCTTTCATGGCTTATGTAGTTAACACGAAGGCCAAGGGTAAAGAACTGAAGGATATACCTGTTCGTGCGGGATTTTCCCGAGGTGTTTCCCGTGCGAGAAGTTGAGTTCAAAATCGACCTGATTCCTGGTGCGAATCCCGTGGCTAAGTCGCCTTATCGTCTTGCACCATCTGAAATGAAAGAACTAGCTAGTCAACTGCAAGAGTTGACCGATAAGGGTTTCATTCGACCTAGCTCTTCACCATGGGGTGCACCCGTGTTGTTTGTAAAAAAGAAAGATGGTTCTTTCCATATGTGCATCGACTACCGGGAACTCAACAAACTCACCATCAAGAACCGATATCCTCTTCCTAGAATCGATGATCTCTTCGATCAACTTCAAGGAGCTACATAATTCTCAAAGATCGATCTACGTTCTGGGTATCATCAACTATGTGTTCACGACAACGACATTCCAAAAACCGCGTTTCGTACTCGATATGGACATTATGAGTTCATGGTTATGCCTTTTGGCTTGACTAATGCACCTGTTGTCTTCATGGATCTCATGAATCGAGTATGTAAACCGTATTTGGATAAATTCATGATCGTATTTATTGATGACATTCTTATTTATTCCAAGACAAAGACCGATCATGAGTCGCATTTACGTCAAGTTCTCAACCTTTTGAAGAAGGAACAATTATATGCCAAACTCTCCAAATGTGATTTCTGGCTCAAAGAAGTCAATTCTTAGGACACGTGGTGAATAGCCAAGGAATTCATGTTGATCCTGCAAAAATAGAAGCCGTGAAGAATTGGTGTGTTCTCACGACCCCAATCGAGGTTCGTTCTTTCTGGGTTTAGCGGGTTATTACCGTAGGTTCATTGCAAACTTTTCAAAGATTGTGAAACCGCTTACGGCGCTAACTCAAAAGAATAGACTTTTTGAGTGGGGACACGAACAAGAAGATGCGTTCGAAACTTTGAAACACAAACTATGAAATGCTCCTATCTTAACTCTCCCCGATGGAAACGATGACTTCACCGTATATTATGACGCGTCTAGTCAAGGCCTTGGTTGTGTTCTCATGCAATGAGGCAAAGTCATAGCTTATGCGTCAAGGCAATTGAAGGTTCATGAAGTGAACTACACAACTCATGATCTCGAACTTGTTGCTGTGGTATTTGCTTTGAAGATCTGGTGGCATTATCTCTACAGGACGCAATGTATAGTCTACACCGACCACAAGAGTCTCCAACACGTGTTTAATCAAAAGGATCTCAACATGAGACAAAGGCGTTGGGTTGAACTGATTAGCGACTACGACTGCGCCATTCGCTATCATCCTGGAAAGGCGAATGTTGTAGCCGACGCGCTGAGTCGTAAGATCCACAACAAGACTGCCTCGCTTCATGAAATCCGAGATTGAAGACAATGATTTGACACGTTAGGAGAATTTGACACCGAGATTCATGTGGATGTTAACAAGGCCACTATCATGCTTCAAAACATAAGGATTGATAGTGATCTCGAGGTTTGCATCCGTGAGGCTCAACAAGCCGCATTAACCGAGGAAGGGAAAGATGAAGATTTGGCGTTTAACGTTCGGTCACAACTGGAGACAAAACCGAATGGCATGTGGTACTTTTTTTAATCGACTTTGGATTCCTAATCGCGACAATCTCCGTCACTTCATCATGAACAAAGCTCATCAAACACGATATTCTATTCACCCTGGGTCTGATAAGATGTATATGAATCTGCGTGGCCAATATTGGTGACCAGGAATGAAGAAAGATATCGCGTCTTATGTTTCTAAGTGCCTTACGTGTGCAAGGGTCAAAGCCGAACATCAACGGCCTAGTGGTTTACTTGAACAACCCGAAATCCCTATGTGGAAATGGGAACATATAGCCATGGATTTCGTAACCAAGTTACCACGTACCTCTCGTGGCCATGATAGCATATGGGTGATTGTTGATCGTTTGACCAAAACAGCACATTTCATACCAATACGAGACACTTACAAGGTTTCAAGATTGGCTCGTATTTACATCGATGAAATTGTGAGTCGTCATGGCGTGCCGTTGCATATTATCTCCGATCGTGATGCTCGTTTTACTTCGCATTTCTGGTCTTCGATGCAAGAACTTTTGGGTACTCAATTGGATTTGAGCACGGCTTACCATCCTCAAACGGACGGTCAAACCGAGCGAACAATCCAAACCTTTGAGGACTTGCTGCGTCTTTGTGTCCTTGATTTTGGTGGTGACTGGGATACGCATCTGCCATTAGCGGAATTTTCGTATAACAATAGTTATCACTCAAGTATCAAGATGGCACCATTCGAGGCTTTATATGGTCGTAAATGTCGTTCTCCGATCTGTTTGACTGACATTGGTGAGAATTTCATCACTGGTCCTGAACTTATTCAAGAAATGACCGACAAAGTTTCCAAAATCCAAAGTAACCTTGAGGTGGCTAGAAGTCGTCAAAAGAGTTATGCCGATAAAAGACGCAAACCGTTAGAATTTCAAGTCGGCGACATGGTTCTTCTTAAGGTCTCTCCATGGAAGGGTGTTGTTCGCTTTGGGAAGAAGGGTAAGTTAGCCCTACGTTTTGTAGGACCTTTCAAGATTCTGAAAAGAATTGGGAAAGTGGCTTACAAACTGAACTACCTTTCTAACTTAGCGGGGTTCATCCTGTCTTCCTTGTCTCCAACCTGAGGAAATGCCTAGCTGATGAAAATTTGCATGTTCCTTTGGAGGAAATCCAAATTGACGAGTTGTCGCACTTCATTGAAAAACCTGTTGAGATCATGGATCGAACGTTGAAGAAGACCCGTACATCTACTACACCGATCGTCAAAGTCCGTTGGGAAAACAAACATGGAGCTAAGTTCACTTGGGAACGCGAGGAGCATATGAGAAAGAAATACCCTTATCTTTTTGTTTAGTCTTGTCTTTAATTTCAGGACGAAATTCCTTAAAGTTGGGGAGACTGTGACCTCTCGTATTTTTATTT
Organism: Flaveria sonorensis; assembly: GCA_025506505.1. NCBI lineage: Eukaryota > Viridiplantae > Streptophyta > Magnoliopsida > Asterales > Asteraceae > Flaveria > Flaveria sonorensis. The sequence goes on along the minus strand of CM046439.1, from coordinate 27,327,196 downwards.
AACGTGTGTTAATCGTCGTTATCTCTTGTAAAGGACTTGATTGTTATTAATGCAATTATAAGGATTCGTTCGTAAATTCTTGATGTAATTAAATGTTTGGATAATTAATATTGACAATAATAATAACAACAATTATAACATAAAAAATAATAATAATACTAATAATAATAATAAGCATACTAAGTGTTAAACTTGAAATTAAATAATAATAACCTAAGTCTTATTATTTTTATTGTTATTAGAAAACTTGTAAATAATTTCTGGCATGAAATAACAAAATTCAAAAACCTCAAGGACTAAACTGTAATTTTGCTTAAATTAAAATGAAAACTTTGGATTTAATCTGAGCAACTTAAAACCTCATGGACCAAAGTGTAACTTATTTATAACCCAACCCCCCAAACCCGTGTTTCCCGCCAACCTCCGACCATGGTCCGGCGACCCCTAAAACCCTCCCAAAACTCACTTTTAGCACAAAAGAAAGGTACCAACCGGCTCAGGAACATGATTCGAACCCGTTTAGGCTTATTAATTTGAATTTAACTGTGACATTACTACCAAATGGAACCGAAACCGAACTCATTCGAACTCAAAACCGATTCCACACTTAAAACATCATAATTATCCAACTAATTGTTGTAAACGATCGTGTATTCAAATAGAACTTAATGGGATGAATCATTGCACCTGAAACAACATTTAAATCATTTAAATCGACCTGAAACGGCCGATAATAAAGTGATAGCCGTTGGACGTGATCGGGATCGAATTGACACTATAAAACAGAGGGCTAATGCTCTCGACCTTCTCTTTAAACTCTCTGTAACCTCAATTTGATACAAAACACACACACACATCGAATTCACCAATCAAGAACAGACAACTTGTGCATCTTTCTGTTCTATCGAATTACAACCGAATTCAGGTAATTAAAAGCTATTATACACTCGATTAATCATAGGGAATCAAAGCCCTATGGTTAATTTGGTTATCATGATCGATTCAAGCTCCAATTTGGTCGATTATGAATTAGGGTTCTTGGTGAAAATTGGGGATTTCAGGTGAAATAGCTTTTGTTATTTCTTTGGTATTTCAGAACACAAAACAGGGCATTGGCCCAGTGGTTCAAGCATGGTGAGGTTATGCAGGGGGCCCGGGTTCGAACCCGAGCCCCTGCAAAATTTTTAAATGTGTTCTTTTGGTTTTTAAAAAATGCAGAAAATATCTAAAAATTATTATTAATCATATAAAAACTATTTATAATCAGAAAATTTATAAAATCATTTTCTTTTATATTTTATTGAAATCTAAATTTAGAAATTTCCATTTCAAAATTATAAAAAATGATGGAAAACACAATTTATTATTAATCATAAATTTTAATGAATTTCAATTAAATTTGCAATAATTCCTATTAAATAAATTCTTTATTGTTACATATTTATTTATAATATTTAAGAAAATAAGTATACATGTACATAATTAAAAATGTACAGTTGTTGTAATTAATAAAATTATTTTAATCACTTAAACCTACAAGTTATTATTTTATTTAAAGAGTAAATAATGTTCATTTGATAATAAAGATTTAATTTATATTAATAGTGTTAATCACTAAAATTCTTATCATTTAAATACCAAAATAATAACAAATTATACCTATTTAATAATTTAAAAATCATGGGTTAAATGGTTTATAAATTTAACACTATAATCACCATGATTTACTTAACACGTTGTCCATTTAGGGTGAACGTTAACGTATCCTCGGCATTATATACAAGACCTTCTTAGTTGACATTCTTAATATCTAGGTGAATTTTTCCATACCCCTTTTATATATTTTCACACTTTGGGGTGAAACATGTTAACCTTATGATAAATGCACTTGTAAACTTGTTTGAATCTTGTAAACACTTGGGCAATTCTTCTTATTTGTCATGGTTAGTTGAACTCTTGTAATTACCATGTGATGACTATAATATGTACAATCATTAACTATTGCTAGCCTGGCGACGTCATAGATCTATGGGCCTGACAAGCCTACTTGGTGTTAAACCAAGTACACTTAGCTAATCGTTTAATCTTGTAATCTTGTAATCTTGTAATCTTGTAATCTGTCAAGGTTTGATTGTTACATTTGTTCATCCATTCCTAGTTACTTTATTCAATAACCTATGACATGGATTGCCATCTTTTATATATATTTATGTATGAAAACTATGGAAAACTCACCAACATTATGTTGACCTTTTATTTTTAACATATTTCAGGAAATGGTACTGTTTAGCATGCCTTGAAGACTTACATACATCTAGGATTGGGCCTAGACTAAAATAAAAGACATTGATCATTTTGTGACTTTGAATTTCTTATGTATTGTTGGATGTTTGAACTTGCTCTATTTCTTAAATGTATGTCATGAATATTGATTTTTAATAATATTGTCATTTTAAATTAGCGTTGTGTGGCATGAACAATCTTAACCCTCACATCTCGACGTTTCCGCCGTTAAGGTTGGGGTGTGACGAATTTTGCGAGAAGAACAGGGAGAAAAGTGTTTGGCCTAAACAACTCGAGCAAGATTGGGTTTGACAAATCAAGTTTGAGATGCTATAATTGTGACAAACCCGATCACTTTACAAGAGAATATACTAAAGGAAGGTCTAATCAAGCAGATAGTGGAAAGAAGACGGTGATTGTGGAGGTGGAATCAAAGGGAGACAAAGCATGTTCATCAAACAATAAACCCCTAGTTTCTTAGACTAATGAAGAGTGCGATTGGTACAATTAGATGGAGATTCTAGATATAAAATTGTCTACTGATTTGTTAGTAGAAATTCAAAATGTTGAAAAACATGTTTGTAACACCCAAAAATTTGTTTAAAATAAAGGAAAAGAAAAGTATATTGAAAGAAAAGATAATGGACGCAAGTGGAGGGGGAAAAGTGTACAAAGTACAAAACCTTATTATTTTATGGTTTAAAAGGCATGGCCGCCCATGCCACTACTTTTTCACTTCTGCTTTTCGGCTGGAACAAGAAAGAAGAAAGAAGAACTGAAGTTCTCTCGGCTTCTAGTGAGAGAAAGCTGAAAATTCGAAGGTGTGTAATTTCTTATGTTATTGGTTCGGTTTCAGCTAAATTTTCAGCTTGTGAATCGATTCTTATGTGTTCTTGTGCTTGGTTTTGTGTTTTGGTGTGTTTAGGCATTTGAATTCTAGGTTGCTCTCGGGTTTGGTGGAGTTTTACTCGAAAGCAGTAGAGGTGAGTTCTAGACCCCCCCTTTTAAATGTTTTCTGCTTATTTTGGGGGTTGGTTTGGATATTTGACTAATGTTTTCGAAGCAAGTTATGATTTTTCATGTATGGTGCGAACGATGTTGATGTTATGGTATGTTATGTGCTTCTCTTGTTGATCGTTTAAAGTTTATGATGTTCTAAGTGTTAGACTGATAGATCTAAGCTGTGTTCATGTTAGAATGATGATTCGGACTGGTAATGGCATAAGTTGAATTTCAGGTTAATTTTTATGTTCATATGCATTTAACAGAAAGTATGTTGTTCATGCGTATTTGTTTTCTTTTCTTCATGCGTATTTGCTAAGTCTTCATGCGCATTTGCTAAGTCTTCATGTTCATTTGCTAAGTCTTCATGTGCATTTGTTAAGTCTTCATGTGCATTTGTTAAGTCTTCATGCGCATTTGCTATGTGTTCATCCTCATTTGTTTTGCCCATGCGCATTTGCTATAGTGTCCATGTGTATTGCCGTAGTCATCCACATTCGGTTCATGTGCATTTCCTGACACTTAGATAAATTCCTGAAAATGTTCATCTGCACTTGTTCATCAGCATTTGTTCATCCGCATTTGTTATACTCATCCGCATTTGTCTAAGTTCATCTGCATTTGTCTAAAGACTTGGGATTTTCTGGAAATTTTGGGAATAGAATTTAAGTTTGGAGAACTTCTGTATAAGGAAAGATTATGCCTGTTTAAAGATTATTATGCTTGGTTCTTTCTTATGTTTTGCTTTTTTATGTCTATAATATTTTCATGTTATGTGATTATGTAATGTGCATCTTAATAAGGATTATCCATAACAAGTGGACACCAAAAATAAAAGAAGAACAGTGAAACTTAATGAATGTTACCCCGGGCCCTTACAACAATGAAAAGCCTTGCAAGCACGATGAATGGAGGTGCACGACCTTGTTTTCATTAGCTCAACTGTTGTGCGGCGGTATAGCCCACGAGGATGCACATCTGGGGTCAATCCTGGGGATTGAGCAATGAATGAATGGGATCCTAGTTCATAAGCAGGCTACGTGCCTAGCAGTGTGGATCAACTGTCGATGGGTTAGCTACCATGATGAACGTTTGCCGACAGGGGTTCGGCATCTGTTGCCAATTAACAATGCAGGATCTTGCTTTGTGCAATCCAAGTTAATTAAAGAGAAAGATAATGAAAGAAAGAAAGATAATGAGTCACTTTATGATTGATTATGTATATTGATGAATGATCACCAAATGAAGTTACAAAGTGTATTTTTTCTATATTATTAAACTAGAATGTTGGCAGGTAAGGATGTTGCTGAGGATGGCACGCGGGTGTGGCTACTTGGCTGGCAAAGACTGGCATCCATTCATGCATGATGATTTTTGTTGTTTTGAAATACAATTGAATGATTCTTTTGTAACTGTTAAATTACAATGAAGTATTGTTTAGCAACACCAAATATTAATGCATGAATTATTTTTGATAACTAAATCCACTGTGATGTTTTTATGAAATGTAGTTTTGTTAAATGAAAAATGCTGTGATTGTCCAACTGTGAGGTCTAGGGGAACGGGGCCTTACAAGTTGGTATCAGAGCCAAAGTTTAAGAGAAATGGGTAAATATTTTCAAAACCTAAACTTAAACTGAGAATGGGACCGAATGGAAGGATGCCAACCCAAGTAGCTGCGTGCCATCAGGTAATCTTTCATAAGTAACCAGTATTACGTGCGTGTGCTATTTTATTTATGTGCTTAGTAGATTTGGACACTGATGTAGTCTGGATAGGGAATGCTCGGGGGATGAAGAGTAAAGTAAGTGCCTAATCACAACTTGCCACTGTAATTAGGGACTTACTATACTTGACATAATATGAGCTATTACCTTGAATAGTGCTTGAATCTTACAGGAGGTAGATCTTATGGCGGGTAGGAAACCTAGGAAGGCAACCCGAGGCGATGCTCATGGCAGGTGTACTACTAGGCCACGTGTCACCCGAAGCAAAGCTATGGCTCCCGAGACAGTTCATGAGGACACGAATATTCATATCCACCAAGAGGGTGAAGGATCAGCCACCCTCAAGTCTACGGTAAAGGAAGCTATTACTGACAAAGTCTACAACGTCATGCAAAATGTGTTACCTTTAGTAGTGACCGAGGTATTGAGGGCAGTAAAGGATGGTGAAAAGACCAAAGGTTCCGAGGAGAAGGAGAAAGTTGATGAAGGGGCATCTAGTCCCAAGGTGGTAATCCCTAATGACGATAGTGATGGGGAGAAGGAGACCGCTAAAGGGTGCACCTATGGGGAGTTTTAGAGGTGCAAACCCCTGACCTGTGATGGTAACGGCAATGCTACTGCTGCTCATCATTGGGTTTGAGAGATGGAGGCAGTCCTGGACATCAGTGAGTGTCAGGAGGATCAAAAGGTGAAGTTTGCCTCTCATTATTTTTTGACTCGACATTATGTTGGTGGGACAACATTGTCCAAGCTGAGGGGAAACAGTCTGTTGCAAGGATGAGGTGGTCGGATTTGAAGGAACTGGTGCTGGAGGAGTATTGTCCACATCGGGAGTTTTACAAAATTAAGAAGGAGTTCTTGCACTTGGAGGCTGGAAACATGACTCATCAAGAGTATACCTCCAAGTTCAATGAGCTTGGAAGACTCATGCCGGATCTAGTAACCCTAGAGTCCAAGAAGATCAAAAGATACATGGAGGGTTTGCCTGTGGATATCAGGAGGAACATGATAGCTGCTAGACTTAACAGTTTCAGGTCTGCAGTAGATTTGGCCAAAAGGTTGTATGATGAGAAGGATCCGGTGCCAATTCAGAGGAAGATTGAAAAGAGTTGGAACAAGAACAGTAATGGGAAGCGATTCAGGGGTGACCATTATAGGATCGGGGAAAAGAAGATGGGGATTGATGATCGCCGCCCAGGATCGAGTAAAGGGGGTAACAGGAGGGAATGTAAGAAGTGTGGGAAAGTTCACTTGGGTGAATGTAGAGTGGGGACGAACCGGTGTTTTAAGTATGGAGGTGAAGGCGACTATGCTAGAAAGTGCGGGGTACCACGTTGTCATCGGTGTGGGGAGGTAGGCCACACGGGCCGAGATTGCAAGAAGGGTGGAGCGGGGAGCTCAGGGACTCCGACTATGGGTGAGAAAGGAAGGAGTGAGAACACCAAAGCCAAGGCAAGGGCATTCAACATGACCCGGGAAGAAGCCAGAGTGGACCCTGAAGTAGTTTCAGGTATGTTTCTGGTAAATCAACTGTATGCTTCTGTGCTCTTCTTTTTGAGTGCTAGTAGAAGTTTTGTATCTGCTACCTTCTGTTGTGTAATTCTTGGTAAGAATAAAAAGATAGACATGCCCTTCTATGTAGAAACAACGATAGGAAAGTCTACCAAAGTGACTGATGTGATAGACGATTGTCTGGTAGAGTTGGACGGTCGTAAGTTTCCTGCTAGATTGTACGTTATGGCCCTAGGAGGTTTTGATGTGGTGTTAGGGATGGATTGGTTAGCGGCCTACAAAGCGAACATCGTGTGCTGAAAGAAGACGATTTGTTTGACTATGCCCTATGGCTGTTTGGTTACGATACATGGAGACAAGGAGTGCATTACACCGCGAGTAATCTCGATGATCACAGCCGAGAAGATTATGAGATGCGGGTGTGCTGCTTACTTGGCCTATGTGAAGGATATGGATGCTACCGTGCCTCAACTGTCAGGCGTGCCAGTAATAGGCGATTTCCATGATGTGTTCCCCGAAGACCTACCAGGGGTACCACCTGACCATGAGATCGAGTTCCAGATTGATCTGATACCTGGTGCCCAACCTGTTGCAAAGGCGCCGTATCGTCTCTCTCCCTCCGAGATGAAGGTATTGATGACCCAGTTGCAAGAGTTGGTAGATAAGGGGTTCATCCGACCGAGTATCTCTCCCTAGGGTGCTCTGGTCTTGTTTGTAAAGAAGAAGGATGGTATCATGTGGATGTGCATTGACTACCATGAGTTGAACAAGTTAACGGTAAAGAACAGGTACCCACTACCGAGGATTGACGACTTGTTTGATCGGCTCCAAGGCGCCAGCTGGTTCTCAAGGATAGATCTCCCGATCTGGTTACCATCAGCTAAAGGTCAAAGAACAGGATATCCCGAAGACCTTGTTTCAAACTTGATATGGGCATTACGAATTCCTTGTTATGTCTTTCGCTCTAACCAACGCGCCAGCTGCTTTTATGGATTTGATGAATTGGGTGTGTCGGCCGATGTTTGATAAATCAGTGATTGTGTTTATTGATGATATCCTGATTTATTCGAAGAGTGAAGAAGAGCACGCCGGTCATATTACTGAAGTATTGGAGACACTTAGAAGAGAGAAGCTGTATGCTAAGTTCTCTAAATGCTTGTTCTGGTTGCGGGAAGTTTAGTTTTTGGGTCATGTGGTTAATTTTGAAGGGATTATGGTGGACTGGAAAAGGTGGAGGCGGTTATGCAATGGAAGACCCCAAAGGCGCCATCCGAGATCCGCAGTTTCTTGGGTTTAGCGGGCTAATACAGACGGTTCATCCAAGACTTCTCCAAGATAGCTTCACCATTGACCAAATTGACCCATAAGGATGTGAAGTTCGTGTAGGGTCAAGTGTAGGATAATGCTTTCGAAGAGTTGAAGACAAGGCTGACTCAAGCTCTTGTCTTGACGTTACCTGAAGGGAATGAAGACTTGGTGGTCTATTCCGATGCTTCTTATTCAGGATTGGGTTGTGTGCTGATACAACGGTGAAGGGTTATAGCCTATGCGTCCCGACAATTGAAAATCCATGAGGCTAACTATCCCACTCATGACCTGGAGTTGGCAGCTGTGGTTTTTGCATGGAAGATTTGGAGGCACTACCTGTACGGGACGAGGTGCACCATCTCCACTGATCATAAAAGTTTGAAGTACTTCTTCGAGTAGAAGGATCTTAACATGAGACAAAGAAGATGGTTAGAGTTGATCAAGGATTACGACTGCAAAATCCACTATCATCCAGGTAAGGTGAATATGGTAGCTGATGCCCTCAGTCGAAAGGAGAGACCGGAACCGATTCGAGTGAAGGCTTGCCAGTTGGTTGTGTCGCCGGACATTATGGGTCAAATCAGGGAAATCCAAGATGAGGCATTAAAGGATGAAAGGATTGAATCCGAACAAATGAAGGGGCAGGCGACAAATTTAGGGGAAAACACCCTTGGCGTTAAAACCCGTTTCGGGCTGGTATGGATTCCTCATTATGGGGAGCTGAGGGGAAGGATTATGGATGAGGCCCACAAAACATGGTGTTCCATCCATCCCAGTGGTACAAAAATGTATCATGATCTGAAGAAGGATTATTGTTGGCCAGGGATGAAGCGTGACGTGGTGGAGTACGTGAGTAAGTGCCTGACGTGTTTGCAAGTGAAGGCGGAACATCAAAAACCATATGAGAAGATCCAACCTTTGGATATACCCGAATGGAAGTGGGAACACATCACCATGGAAGTGAGAGGATGTGATACCATTTGGGTGAACGTAGACCGCGTGACGAAGAGTGCACACTTTTTGCCGATCCGAGAGACGTACTCGTCAGAAAGGTTGGCGGAGCTGTTCATTAAGCAGATCGTAAGTTGTCATGGCGTGTCGGTGTCTATTGTTTCTGATAGGGACACCCGATTCACGTCCAAGTTCTGGAAGAGATTTCATGATGCCATGGGGACGAGGTTACACATTAGCACAGCTTATCATCATCAGACAGACGGTCAATCAGAACGGAGCATTCAGACTTTGGAGGATATGCTCCGGGCATGCATTATTGACTTTGGTGGAAGTTAGGATGAACACATACCGTTTGCAGAGTTCTCTACAACAACAGTTATCATGCCAGTATAGGCATGCCACCATTCGAAATGTTGTATAGGAGGAGATGTAAACCCCGGTGTGTTGGGTGACATCGGGCAGAAAGAGTTGGGAGGCACCAAGATCATTGAAGCCACGTCAGAAAAGCTAGAAAAGATCAAGGCTTTTATGAAGGCGGCCAAAGATAGGCAAAAGTCATATGCTGAGAAGAGGCATAAGCCGATTGAATTCCAGGTGGGTGATAAAGTGAAGCTGAAGGTTTCACCTTGGAAGGGGATCATTCGTTTTAGAAAGAGGGGTAAGCTGAGCCCGAGATATATAGGACCTTTTCGAATCATTGCCCGAGTTGGAGAGGTGGCCTATGGGTTGGAGCTATCCGATGAGTTAAGTGGAATTCATCCAACATTCGATGTATCTAATCTGAGAAAATGCCTAGCTGATGAAGACATGATTGTACCACTGGAAGACATTGAAGTGGATGAACGGCTCAACTATGTAAAGCAACCAGTGGCAATCATTGACCAAAAGGAAAAGAGATTACGAAATAAGGTGGTTCCACTGGTGCGAGTGCAATGGAGGCACATGAAGGGATCTGAGTCTACGTGGGAGACAGAGGAAGAGATGAGACAACATTACCCACAATTGTTCGAAGAATGACAGGTTTCGGGGACGAAACCTCTATAAGGGGGGTGGACTTGTAACACCTAAAAATTTGTTTAAAATAAAGGAAAAGAAAAGGTAAAGTGTACAAAGTACAAAACCTTATTATTTTATGGTTTAAAAGGCATGGCCGCCCATGCCACTACTTTTTCACTTCTGCTTTTCGGCTGGAACAAGAAAGAAGAAAGAAGAACTGAAGTTCTCTAGGTTTCAAGTGAGAGAAAGCTGAAAATTTCAAAGGTGTTTATTTTCTTGTGTTATTGATTCGGTTTTAGCTGAATTTTCATCTTGTGAACCGATTCTTATGTGTTCTTTGTGCTTGGTTTTGTGTTTTGGTGTGTTTAGGCGTTTGAACTCCAGGTTGCTCTCGGGTTTGGTGGAGTTTTACTCGAAATCAGTAGAGGTGAGTTCTAGATTCCCTCTTTTAAATGTAATCTGCTTATTTTGGGGGCTGGTTTGCATATTTGACTGATGTTTTCGAAACAAGTTATGATTTTTCATGTATGGTGCAAACGACGTTGATGTTATGGTATGTTATGTGCTTCTCTTATTGATCGTTTAAAGTTTATGATGTTCTAAGTGTTAGACTGATAGATCTAAGCCGTGTTCATGTTAGAATGATGATTCGGACTGGTAATGGCATAAGTTGAATTTCAAGTTAGTTTTTATGTTCATCCGTATTTAACAAAAAGTCTGTTATTCATGCGCATTGTTGTCTTTTCTTCACGCGCATTTGCTAAGTCTTCATGCGCATTTGCCAAGTCTTCATGCACATTTGCTAAGTCTTCATATGCATTTGTTAAGTCTTCATGCGCATTTGTTAAGTCTTCATGCGCATTTGCTAAGTGTTCATCCGTATTTGTTTTGCCCATGCGCATTTTGCTACATGTCCATGTGTATTGCTTTAGTCATCCGCTTTCGGTTCATGCACATTTCCTGACACTTAGATAAATTCCTAAGAATGTTCATCCGCATTTGTTGATCCGCATTTGTTGTGCTCATCCGCATTTGTCTAACTTCATCCGCATTTGTCCAAAGACTTGGGATTTTCTGGAAATTTTGGACTTCTCTATAAGGAAAGATTATGCTTGTTTAAAGATTATTATGCTTGGTTCTTTCCTATGTGCTGCTTTTCTATGTCAATATTTTCATGTTATGTTATGTGCATCTTAATAAGTATTAGCCATAACAAGTGGACACGAAGAATAAAAGAAGAACAGTGAAATTTAATGAATTTTACCCCGGGCCCTTACAATGAATTAAAAGCCTTGCAAGCACAATGAATGAAGGTGCACGACTTTGTTGTCGTTAGCTCAACTGATGTGCGGCGGTATAGCCCATGAGGATGCACATTCAGGGTCAATCCTGGGGATTGACCAATGAATGAATGGGATCCTAGTTCATGAGTAGGCTTCGTGCCTAGCAGTGTGGATCAACTGTCGATCGGTTAGCTACCATGATGAACGTTTGCCGACAGGGGTTCGGCATCTATTGCCAACCAACAATGTAGGCTCTTGCTTTGTGCAATCCTAGTTAATGAAAGAGAAAGATAATGAAAGAAAGAAAGATAATGAGTCACTTTATGATTGATTATATATATTGATGAATGATCACCAAATGAAGTTACAAAGTGTATTTTTCTATATTATTAAACTAGAACTCACTCAGCAACGCTGACTTTTTATATGCATATCAGTTGGCAGGTAAGGATGTTGCTGAGGATGGCACGCGGGTGAGGCTACTTGGCGGGCAAAGACTGGCATCCATTCGTCATGATGATTTTTGTTGTTTTGTAATACAATTGAATGATTCTTTTGTAACTGTTAAATTACAATGAAGTATTGTTTAGCAACACCAAATATTAATGCATGAATGGTTTTTGATAACTAAATCCGCTATGATATTTTTATGAAATGTATTTGTCTTATATGAAAAATGTTGTGATTGTCCAACTGTGAGGTCTCTGGGAACGGGGCCTTAGAATGTTGATGAAAATTTACTAGCTGATTTTGTATCTGATGATCTGATGAATGTAGTGTCTGATGAAGAGAAGAAGGTTAAAGATAAGCATGTTGTAGAGGTTCAAGTTAAAGAGGTGCAAGTTGATAAGGTGCTTAATGAAAAAGCTGTTTAGACTACTCCAGCTTAATCACTAAAGAGAAGAACATTGAAGAAGTTAAAGAAAAGGCTGTTTAGCTCACTCCGGCCAAGATTGAAAAGACTGTGCATGTTGTTTAGGAAACTCCGGCATCTGCTTGTAACAAAAGTGACAATGCTCTTGAGATCAACCTGGCATGAAAAGCAGATAAAACATAATTTTGAAAGCCTTCATGGTAAATGTCGTACCTGAAGAGAAGAAAAAGGAGGAAGAGACCGAAGAGATACATTCTAATCTTTGTTCAAGTACAAGTATAGAAAAGGTACAAAGATATAGAGTTCACAATGAACGTTTGATTTTAGAAGTTGAAAAACTTCAATATCAAGCTCGTAAATATGAAACTAATGAGAAATTTTTTAAAGAAAAGATAGAAGGGTTAAACAAATCGATTTATCAATCAAAAATGAATATTCTTGATAAAGATAGTAATATAAAAGATTTGACAACACGTAATAGTGAACTATCTTTAGAAATAAATAAACAAACAGTGAACTCTTATCTGCAAAATTGACTGTTGAAAAATTTAAGCTGTCCTCAAACATGGTTGAAGGTATAACCAAGTCTCAAATGACTTAGAAAATTAATGGTGGAAAAGGTGGTGTTGGATATTCTAACATTGCACCACCTATTAATCATGTTTATACATGTTTGCCTTCATTAATTATCACTCTAGATAAAGAGACCTATGGATTAGGTTTTCAACCAAAGTCAGACTTAATACATCCAGTCAATGTTTTATTGACTATTGACCTTATCATAAAAACTGAATTTAAAATTAATCATGACAATTTTTTGTAGAAAGTGTGAAAAAAGAAGGGTTTGTTGAAGAATGGAAAAGTGATGATGAAATTGATTTTCAGGAAAATAAAAGTTATAATGAATAATCTTTATGTAATTCATCATCAGTTATCAATTCAAATGTTTTTATTTCTACCAATGATTGTTCAAAAATTTCTAACAAACAAAAGAAACTGAAATCAAAATAGATTTTAATGACAATGATTGAAAACGAGTCACAACATCAGTATCTGACTTGAAAACTGATTCCAAGAACAGATTTGTTTCAAAAGGCAACATTGATAAGGAAGATCATATCTTTACAGAAACCAATGTCAGTTTCTTTAAAAATAAATCTCCTATTATTGCTAACTCTGTGAAACAAGATGTTTGTAGATTAGGTATCAAAGACACTGGTCCCATTCTAGTACCTACGACTCAAAGGTTAAAGTTACAATTCATGACTCATCTACTTCTGATATGAATCAAAAAGCTAGAAAAGATACCTCAATTCTTCCAAAATCATATAGAACAATTCATAATGAATGAGAGAAAAGAGAGACTGTTAAAGAATCACAAGGCCAAAGAAATACTAAGGCCATATTCTATGATAACTGTGGAAGTTATCATCAACAGTTTGTGCAAAATACACAAGTATAAAATACATATCATAAAATGTGTTGTTATGTATGTGACAAGCCAAGTCATACGGTTAGAAATTGTCATCATCAACATCAATTGTTAAGCAAACAAAGATTTCACAAATCCATTACAAATAATAGAAAACAATTCTTTGTAAATTCCAAATTCAAAAGAAATTCAAATCAGTCAAATTCTTTTGTTGATAAATACGGTCAAATAAAAGCAGATTTGAATAAAGAAAAGTCAAATGTGAAATCTTTACAAGTTGATGATAGCAATTCTACTCTAATTTAGACCACTTTAAAGAAAATGGTTACACATCTGATTAAACCAATTCAAAAGTGGAAAATAAAAGAAAAACAATCTAAGCTTGATATTGTTCAAAAGTGTGTTTTCAATGATAAAAAGATATAATATTACAGTCTGTATCATATTTGGATAATAACAAAGGGCTCAAGTGAACTATGGCTTAGGTTCCTAAACATGAATAAATTCATTCATACGTGCAGGAACTACCAAGACAAGTTATCAACAGTGTTTGGCATGTTGACAGTAGTTGTTCAAGGTACATGACCGGTAATATATATCTGTTAAACAACATACTACCTTACAATGGAGGATATATTATATTTGTGGGAGATAAAGGTGGTAAGATTACAAAGAAAGTTATAGTGTCTAATGGTGTGTTAGGTTTTGAAGATGTCAATTTTGTAGAGGAACTTAAACATAATTTGCTAAGGGTCTCTCAAATTTGTGACAAAAAGTATTTAACACATTTCAATGATAAAGAATGTCTTATTTTAATACCTAGATTTGTAACTCCTGATGAAAGGATTTTGTTGAGAACACCGAGAGACAGAGACACATATTTACTTGACATGAATGGTTCATATTCATTTGTAATTGCGTCTAGTTTGCTATCTAAAGCCTCGGAAAGTGATTCAATGTGATGGCATCGTTGTCTTGGCCTTGTAAACATTAAAAATATGAACAAGCTGGTTAGAGGAAATCATGTTGTAGCCTACCATTGAAAGAATTTCAACTTACTGAACATTGTCTGTCATGTTCAAAAGGCAAATTACGTAAACTTTCTCCTAAACCAGTTGCTCATACCAAATTGACTCCATCCTTCAACTGTTACACATGGATTTATTTGGTCCTATTAGTGTTTTGAGTTTAGGACGTCATGCATACTGCTTGGTTAATACTGATGATTTTTCCAGTTTTACATGGGTTTTCTTTTTAGTAACCAAAGATGAGACACCTCATTTATTAATAAAGTTCATGACCTTAGTGGAGAATCAGACAGACAAAACCATCAAGTGCATTCGAAGTGATAATGAAATAGAGTTTTGCAATCATACTCTGAATGATTTTGTGATTCTAATGGGACAGCTAGACAATTCAGTTCTGCGGGAACTCCACAACAAAATAGAGTTGCCGAAATACGAAACAAAACTTTAACTGAAGCAGCCAGAACAATGTTATCAGTAGCCAAATTACCATCATTCTTTTGGGTTGAAGCTGTTAAGTGTGCATGTTATGTTCATAATCGTGTGTTAATCAACAAACAACAAAACATGACTCCTTATGAAATCTTTTTCAAACATAAATCCAAAGTAAATATTTCAAAACCTTTGGATGTTGTGTACTTTGTTAAACACATCTGATTCTAAAACAAAATTTGATGAAAAAGCTGATGAATGTAATTAGTTGGATATTCAGCCAACAAAATCGCATACTGGATTTATAATAAAAGAACTAAACAAATAATTTAGTCATTTGATATTGATTCATTGAATATAACAAAACAGATGCGGGTTTAGCACCTTCATGGATATATGATTATGCTTCATTATTGGAAACATTTAATCTATCATCTGTTGTTTCTACATCTAATTCACCTTTGACATCATCAATTCAAGATATCTTTAATCATGATGTTGGATCTATCCCATCTTCAAAAATAGGAAAATCTTCAGATATACCTTCTTCTTCAAATGTCACCGCTGTTCCACACTCTGTTTCTGAATCTGATTTATCTCATTCTGATCTAGTTGTAGAACAAGTTCCACAGGTTTCTAATTAGAGTTATTCTTATACTCAAATTGATCCGATTGATACAATTCAAGTTCCATTTGAAGATTTATCTGTTAATAAAGATATTCTTTAAGAGGAAGATATTGTGTATCAAGCTGAAGGAGGAAACAATGCTAAAGAACCAGTTGGTCATATGTCTAATTATAAAGAAGTTATTTCTAAAGATACCATTCCTCAGTTGAGAATTCATAAGGATCATACAACTGAAGCAATCATTGGTCCGTTATCACAAGGTGTCAGAACTTAAAGTCAATCTGGAAAATAAGTACATGTTTGTATTCATGTGTTTTATATCTCAATTGTGACAAAGAACATTCAGATGGCATTAAAGAAAATAGTAGATGAACTGAAGCAATTCAAGAAGCTAAATTTGTGGCACCTGTGTGAACTACCAAAGGGTAAGTTGTCGATTGGTACTAAATGGATTTTCAAACAAAAAACGGATGAAAAGGATGTGATTGTTCATGAAAAGGCCAAAATTGTTGTTCAAGGATTCTATCAAATTGAAGGTCTTGATTTTGAAGAAGTATATGCTCATGTTGCAAGACTAGAAGCTATATGTATTTTTCTGGCTTATGCTTCATACAAGAACTTCAAGGTGTATCAAATGGATGTCAAAACTGCATTCATGAATGGCGAAATTGAAGAAGAAACTTTTGTTTGTCAACCACCTTGTTTTGAGTATCCAGATCATCCTGACTATGTATATAAGTTAGGCGAAGCACTGTATGGCTTACTTCAAGCACCTCGAGCTTGGTATGCCACCCTCACTAAACATTTATTTTCAATTGGTTATACACGGAATGCTATTGATCAAACTTTATTCTTATGGAAGACTATGATGATCTTATTCTTGTTCAGGTATATGTTGATGACATTATCTTTGGATCTACCAATGATGATTTGTGCAAGGAATTTGAAGCTATGATGAAAAAGAAATTTGAGATGAGTTCTATTGGGGAAATGTCATTTTTCTTGGGTATCCAAGTTAAACAAGATGCTAAGGGAATACTAATACATCAAGAAAAATATATTCACAGTATCCTGGACAAATACAAATTTTAGGACTCGATGATAGCTCCCACTCCAATGACTTCTCATCCTACTTTAACTCCTGATCTCATGGGTGACGACATTGATTAGTATTTGTATCGATCAATGATTAGATATTTGATGTATCTCACTGCTAGCAGACCAGACATAATGTTTCCTGTATGTCAGTGTGTATGTTATCAAAGTTGTCCAAAGGAATTTCACAAAGTTGTCAAGAGGATTTTCATATACCTCAAGAGTCAACCAACACTCGGCCTTTGGTATCCTATAAAACTCCAATTTCAATTTATATGCTATACTGACAGTGATATGCAGGATGTAACTTGGATAGGAAATCAACAACCAGTGGCTGTTAATTTCATGGAAATAGGTTGATTCGTTGGCAATGAAGAAACAGCAAGGGTATCCACATCCACTATTGAGGCTGAATATGTGTCTCCTTCAAGTTGTTGTTCTTAGATTTTTTGGATTCAGCAAACACTTCTTGATTATGGCCTTAATCTTTACCATACCTAAATTTTGTGTGACAACATTGTAGTGTTAAACATAGTGAAGAATCCGACCCAACATTCAAAGACAAACACATTGACATTCGCATGCTCTTTATCCATGACTGTTTTAATCAAGAACTTATCCATTTGGAATCTGTCTCATCAGATGGCAACATTGCTGATTTGTTTACTAAGGCGTTCGATCATTCTAGATTAGACTTTTTAGTCCAATCTCTAAGAATGATTAACTTTGGTTAATGATTATCCATATACCCTTTCAAAATAGTTTTCATTTTGGTTAAAATTGTTATTTTCTTGAAGATAATCAGATTTTAGGGGGAGAAAATATGAAAATGTCTCGAAAAAGATTTGTTCTTTGGGTAGTAAAATAAAATTACAAAAATATTTTTTTTTCATATAAGAAAATTAAAATTTTCAAGGATTTTAGGAAATGATAATATATTTCTTGATTTTGATTCATTACATTCTAAAGCTTAAAAGAAACTGATTATTATGTTTGATACGTTGATAGAGCTGATGTTCAAGAATAAAGAGCACTGTGATCTGTGATACACTGGAAGTATATTCTTTATGACTGAAGTGGATTACTCCTCAAGGTTTTGTGGTAACACTCACTCCATGCTAAAACAGACGGAGAGTTATAGTCTAGTCATACTCAAGCCAATTATTGTATGATTAGTATCTTTCAGAAGAATATATATGTGACAACCCTAAAAATTAAGGTTAGAGAAATTTAAGTGTTAAGATTTTATGAAAAAAAATCCCATAGACGCTATGCATATTTCTAAATGATCTTAGGTGATTTTATTTATGGACTACATGTATATGTTTTAACATGTATTATATATGTGCACATGATATTTGCATGATTCTTTCTATATATTCTTTCACCTTATGATTTAGTACGACGTTTAGATATAAACCTTGTAAATTATATTGTATGTATATCTACTTACTACATGAACTGAGGTTTCAATAAAGACTTAACAACAATATCAACTTAACATTAAAAGATAATCTATTTACTTTAATTAAACAAATGTTTTACAATGACTTAAAGGTTGAAACACTTGTATACTCAGCCTTTGAAACATATTATCCTACAAAAATGCCTAAGTAAAGCCTATGACCAACCATAGTCATTAAACTCGATTAGCATAAATAGCTAGTAATAAATTATTATATATGGTGAATCATGTGTCAGCACATAAAATGACACTAATCACTCTTCTAAATGTGCCACATATTCCTCATCATACTTGTAAGAGATGGCAAATTATTGATCCTATAGTGTGCACTTTTGGCCGTCCCTCATGATCACTATGCCACTAAATCACTTCATTTTATGACACCTCAAAACTAACATCATTATCTTGGACACTAAGCATATCTCCTGTAGTGACACTCAAACCATCAGCATTTCTTTTACGACATAATAATTACCAAGTGTTCATCCGCATTGAAGTTGTTCATCCACATTAGTTTTGTTCATCCTCATTTGCATGTTGTTCACCCGCATTGGTTTTGTTCGTCCGCATAGTTAAGACAAGAAATTTTCTAGAATTTTGGAAGATCAAGATTAAGGTTTGACCATGGTTGACATGATGCTTGTATCTGATTATCTTATGCATGTTGTGGGATGTTCTTATGTGCCTATTATGATATTAACATATGACTTTATGTGGATTCCCTATGATC
Organism: Flaveria sonorensis; assembly: GCA_025506505.1. Classification (NCBI taxonomy): domain Eukaryota; kingdom Viridiplantae; phylum Streptophyta; class Magnoliopsida; order Asterales; family Asteraceae; genus Flaveria; species Flaveria sonorensis. The sequence continues at coordinate 27,308,450 of CM046439.1, read as the reverse complement.
ATAAAGTATTATTATTAATCAAGTGTAAGATTATATTAACGAAAAGTGGAACAAAGGAATGAAAAGACTTGCAAGTAAAAATTTACAGGAGGGCACGATGATGTTGTCGTTAGCTCAACTGTGTACGGTTTTGCTAACCCAAAGGATGTAACAGGGTCAATCTTTATGATTGAGGGGACCACTATTGCTGCACCGGTACTGGTTCCAGCATATGCACCACTGATGGAGTCTGTTTATAGACTTCAAGGCCCGTACCAGGTTTTTTTCCCATTATATGGAGGGTATAGCACTTTGGTCCATATCGACAGTGAAAGATAATGATAATAAGCAAGAAGAAAATGGTGATGATGTAATGGATATGATTTGTATGTATGGTGTGTGATCACATCCGAAAGAAAGCTAAGATATTTTCTTTAAGAAGTATTTTGTATACAAATCTATCAAGTATTTTTATGATTTTAAAACTAGGACTCACTCAGCAAAGCTGACTTTTATGCGTTTTCAGTTGGCAGGTAATATGCTGAGGAGGCACTCGGGGAGGCTACTCGTCGGGACAACGCTGACATCCATTCATGAATATAACATTGTTGTTTTGTAATGCAAACTAATGATCTTTTGTAACTATACAAACATGTATTACTTAGCAACACGTTTATAAATAAATGAATGGCTTTTAAATGTTTAAATTCCGTTGCAATGTGATAATGAATTATGAAATGTTTTATGAATATTGCTGTGAATGTCCAACTGTGAGGTCTCAAAAACGGGGCCTTACAAGTTGGTATCAGAGCCAAAGTTTAAGAGAATTGGGTAAATATTTTCAAAAAAACCTAAACTTAAACTGAATGGGACCCGAATGGAGGAATGTCAGCCCGTGTAGTATGTGCCATCAGGTAATTCTTTTATAATGTTAACTAGTATTATGTGCACATGCCATTTGATATATGCTTTAGTAGATTTGAATACTGATGTAGTCAGGATAGGAAATGCTCGGAACGAAGAGTAAAAGTAAGTGGCTCATCTGGCAAATGTAATTAGGGACTTATATACTTAACATTAACTGAGCTATTACCTTGAATGACCGTGTTGGGGTTTGGCTCTTATAGTGTTAGAGTATGGCTAGAGGTAGATCATCTAAGGCTTCTCGAGGTGGAACTCGGGGTGGTCATGCTGGTAGACACTGGGCCGCAAGAACAAGACGAGGACCGCAGAGACGGCTACTGGCTGGGCCTGATCTGCATCACCCAGAGGGGGTCGATGAGAGTGCTAACTTGAGAGCCTCACGGAAGGAGGTAGTGGTGGAGTAGGTTCACAAAGTCTGTAGACAATCCTACCGTCTGTCGTGACTGAAGTGATCCGAGCTGTGAGGATGATGAACGACGGAGAAGGAGGAGGAGGAGGAGAACGACTGCTGGCAGGAGAGGTGATATGAGGGATCATGATGAGGAGGAGGAGCTAAATGCTAGAGGGGGAGCCTCAAGTGAT